>CAOLHI010003688.1:0-160725 GCA_948474755.1 Ctenosaura bakeri | reverse complement strand
TCTTGCCTAAGATCAACTGTGGGCTGCCCTTCTCCCCAAAACTGGGAATGGCCAGAAGTATATTTCTGGTTTCGTAAAAGAAATATTTTAGGAGCAAAACAAGCTCTCTCTTTTCAATCTCTCTCCCCACCCCCACCCCCATATGTGTGGGTGCACATGCATGTACAGTCATTGGGGGCTTCCAGGATTGTGATTCTCCTTTTTCAATTATCTTTTTTCAATAGTAAGGGTCTTCTGAGCTCTCAAAATCAGAAGCCTGTATATGGGCAGTGTTTTACCCATCCTTGCTCTCACACAAAACTGGAAGTTAGCATTATGTCTAAACTGAGACTTTATCCTGGGTTTGACACTGTTCTGAACATTTGATAATGACTATATGGTATGTAATAGCTTATCACATGATAAACTAGAAAATGTGTACAATAACATTTTAAAGTATATTGTTTGTACAGCATCCCTTCGTGTTACTAAATATTTCCATAGTGCTTAAAAGATAACCATGCAATCTTGAATAGTTAGATAACATGAGAAGTAGCTGAAATTGCTAAGCAATCTGCCAGGTTACATAATATTGGAGGGGTTACTTTGTAAAAGTTTATGAAAATGATGCATTGAATTTTTCTTTTTCTTAATTTGTTTTTATGTAAACAGATAGAAATCCTGTTTATCTTTTCTTGACCAAAGATTTAAGTTTCCAGTGGTGACAATGTGACTGTCTGTGGGCCTTTGGCTGGAGTGGCACTAGAGAGCATGGTTACAGTCTAGGGCTTGATAATTCTTCTTAAAACAAATCTTGTGAAAACATCATATATAAAGTGAAATGTCAGCAGAAAAATGGATGCTGCAAAAATGGATGTTCACTTGCAGAACAGCTTCTGGCCTTTTACTTGGGGCTAGAATCTTTCATTTATTTAGCTAGCTTTATTGTGTGTTGGTTTTGGACTTGAAAGTATTAGAATAAATGCAGATGGAATATGTTTTTACAGTAGGGAAGTAATTAAGTTGGGTGTGGGAACTTTGTCAGGAGAATTCTTGGAGTGACATGTGTGTATCAGCAAATTCTTTGTCTTGGCTTTTATTTTATTTTTTATTTTATTTTATTTATTTATTTTTTGTGAGAAACAGTTTAGCGATATCTGTAGTGCACTTACTTGTCTAGAGTATATGTACTAACCTAGGAAAATACATCTGATCAAATAAGGGTTGTAGGGGTACCTGCCGTATATGAGAGAGAGAACCAATAGTTTATTCAGAGGAGGAAAAGGGAAATAAAGAGGATATAAAATATGAACTTTTTTTAATGTGAGGATCTCTGTCTGAAAAATCAGGTATTTATTTTGTTACTGTGTTGCTGTTGTTGTTGTTTTACAAGCCCAAATATGACATTTTGCATAGAAGTAATTATTACATGACTTAAGAATATTAACTGTATGCTGTAATTGTGTAAAATAGCCATATGCCCTCTAGGAAGAAATGTAGACTGCACCCTGCTCAGGACTTGTAAACTCAGGGCTGTGGCTTCTTTGATTGAGTCCTTGCATCTGTGATGTGGTCTTCCTCTTCTCTTAACTGCCATCTACCTTACCCAGCATTATCATCTTTTCTAGTGAGTCATGTCTTCTCATGAAATGGCCAAAGTACAATAGCCTCCGTTTAGTCACCTTGGGTTCTAGGAAGCAGTCAGGCTTGATCTCTTCCAAGGCCCAATTATTGGGCTTCTTAGCAATTCACAGTATCTGTAGAACTCTTCTCCATCACCACATTTCAAAAGAGTTCAAGAGAGAGTTCTACCAGCTCTCTCCACTGTCCAGCTTTCACAGCTATACATAGAAACTGGAAATACAATGGCATAGACGATCCTAACTTTAGTATTCAATGATACGTCATTACACTTCAGGATTTTGTCTAGTTTTTTCAAAGATGGTTTGCAGGTCCTAACTTTCTATTGATTTCTTGACCACAGTCTCCATTCTGATTAGTGACTGAGCCTAGGTATGGAAAATCTTTAACTATTTCAGTGTCTTCATTATCTACTTTAAAGTTATGTAAATAATCTGTGATCATTATTTTTGTTTTCTTAATATTCAACTGTAAACCTGCCTTTGCACTCTCTTCCTTGACTTTCTTCAGTAGTCATTCCAAATGTTTATTATTTTATGCTAGTAGTATGGTGTCATCAGCATATCTTAAATTATTGCTGTTCCTTCCTCCAGTTTTCAAGCCTCGGTCTTTTGAGTCTAACTGCTTTACATATGGCATGATCAGCATTCAAGTTAAGCAGATAAAATGATAAAATGCACCCTTGTCTGACACCCTTGCCAATTGTGAAACATTCCGTTTCTCCATATCCTGTCTTGATTGTGGCCTCTTGTCCTGATTGTGGTTGTGTGTCTGGACAATCAAATGTTGTTGCACATCAGTTTCTTTAAGAATGATCCATAGTTTTTCATGGTCTACACAATCAAAGGCTTTGCTATAATCTTCAAAGTACAGGGAGTTGTTTTGTGAAAATTTTTGGTATAGTCCATTGTCCAACATTTTGCCCCTTCCTTTCCTGAATCCAGCTTGGACATCTGGCATTACTCACTCCATATATGGTAAAGTTTTTGTTGTAGAAAGTTGAGCATCAGTTTGCTTGCATGAGAGACTAAAGCGATAGTCCTATGGTTACTTCAATCCCTGGTGTCCTCTTTCTTGGGGTATATATTGAGTGTTTCCAATCTGTGGGCCATTGTTTTGTTTTCCATATTTGGTGACAGATTTTAATAGGAGTAGAGCAGAGTAATAACTAGAGTAGATACTTTGCCTGTAGGTTGAGGCAGTTGCATTAGTATGTCATCTGTTCCTGGTGATTTATTTCTCCCAAATACTCTGAGCAGCTGTTCATTGTCAAGTGGTTCTTTGTCGAACGAGTCCGTCAACCTTTAATCTCTTTTATATAGATCTTCAGTGTATTGTTTTCATTGTCTCTTTATTTGTACCAGGTCATGTAATGTGTTCCCCTGTTGGTATCCCTCTCTTACCTTAAATTTCCCTTTGATTTCTCACATCTTGTAGAAGACATCTCTTGTTCTTTTTTGTTGTTGTCTTCTGTTACTCTGAATTGACTACATATACAATGTGTATAACTTGGGCATCAGTAGATTAGGACTGCCTCTTTAATAGCTGATTAGCCTGCAACTGATATCCTTTTTTAAAAAATAATATCCTGATAGATATTGTGAACCCATTGATTTTCATTATTTTGTGGGATTCTTCTGTCTTTCTTAAACTTTGTGATTTTATTCCCACTTAAAATCCCTCTTACATTAAATTATAGAATCAAATTAATTAAATGTTGGCTGATAAATTGCCATTTTGAGTTTGTAGGGTTACAATGTATTCTTTTAAGTTCTCTAGGACAGTATCTGCCTGTAGTTACTTTCTGGGAGTGTGACTGGTTTGTTATTGATTAATCACTCCTTAATTATGCCCTAATATGAATTCATTCAGTAGCAGCTGTACTACTTTAGCTTTCTTAAGAAATGTACAGATGTAATAGGTGATATGAACTCAACAGCAGCAGCCGCAACACTACAATTTTAGGTATAATATTATTTATACACATCTGCCAGTAAGGCACATTGTTGCCCTAGAGCTCACTGTCAGTCTTCTTGAAGAAACACACATACATCTATTGATGCCCCAAACTACCAAGCTTGATGCCACCTGGCTTCTCGTTTTCCCCACTGTTTTTTTGCTTTCTGTGTCTTCATTAGATTGTGAATAATTTTTGTACATGTTTGTCATATGCACTTTTCAAAAATGAATGCAAATTTCATAGAGTTGGAAGGTACATTCCTTCCATGTAGGAATGCACAGCTAAAATATTCCTTTGAGATGGTCATCTAACCTATTGTGAAAGAGAGTCAACCACACTGTCAACCACGCTGTACTTTGTAAATGCATTTTTCAAATGTACACATTTTATTATGATTTTTTCTTTATTGAATAAATCATTTTTCTGCACATTTAAAAATGTGTACGTTTAGGTCAGCATTGTTTTAAAACTATGCATTTCTCAGCACACATTTTCAGATGTGCAAGTTTTTATGAACTTTTTTTTTTTTTTTGGTGAGGGAACTATGTCACTAAGGAAATATAAACTGAGAAGGTATAAATGCATTCCTATTTGCCTTTTGTTTTGAAATCTGAAGTGAACAAATTTCTCAGCCATCCCTATCCACAATTCAATTTTTCTATGCTCTGCCCTGGAAAACTCAATGGAACAACTGTTGATTTCATTTATTTTTTCCTCATTGTTACATTGTATGGTTTTTATTGTTTATATCAGTGATGTATTTATTCTTAAATGATTTGCAAAGGGGACTGACTTGATCTTGAGGGGATGGGGGGATAAGGACTAAGCAGACGCTTGCCCTTATCCGTGGCCAGTATGGGGGGGTCTTAAGGTTCGGCGTGTACCTATGGCACCCCTTTTAGGGGTGTAGGATAAATCCTATCCTTGAGGAGGGCCCTGGGATCACCCCACTTGCTATGCAGCGGGGGGTGGGGCTTGGGGCTCACCTCCCAGACAAGGGCTGGCCAAAAGTCATCATGCAACTTCAGCGGTTGGCTTTGGGGCCCGGTATCTCGCTCAACGGGCTAGGGGAGATGGTTGGGAGCGGCCTCTTGACCCTAGTCCGAAGATAGGTTGACCCCCCCTTCCTCAGGTCATAAAATACAAGTTCAAGGTCAAGTTCAAGTTTAAGTTCACCCCTTTATGTTAATTAGGCATATTAATAAATTGCCCTAGTTCAACCCAAGCTCTGTCTGCGATCTCGTTATTTCGTGGGTTGGGCGGCAAATGGAGCAACTGTTGATTTCATTTATTTTTTCCTCATTGTTACATTGTATGGTTTTTATTGTTTATATCAGTGATGTATTTTAGTCTTTTACTCCAAGTCTCAGGTCAAGTCTCAAGTCTTACCTTCAGGTCTCAAGTCAAGTCTCAAGTCCTTGCATGATACTTTCAAGTCAAGTCTCAGATCAAGTCCGGGAACCAACTTCAACAGAAAAAAAAGAGAGGTGATGGTGGGGTATGGGTGGGACTTACAAGGGTCTGCAGCTCCAGAAGTGGCGAACAGATCTTTCTTGGTCTCCATTCCCCAAGCTGGAAGCTTTTGTGTCAATGGGCATAAAAGATTCTTCAGCTTCTGAAGTGGGGAATAGTATGCTTCTTACTTCCTATTTCCAAAGCTGGGCAAAAAGAGATGGAAGTGTTGTTCAAAGTCATAAAGTTTCTGGATGAATAAGTTATATTACTGAACCAAGGAAACAAATCAGTCACTAAAAATATAGAAGTCACAAGTTGACTCAAGTCAGTGAGACATTTATTGCTGAGTCGAGTCCAAGTCAAGTCATCTAAGTGACTTCAATCTGACTTGAGTCTGAGTCAATTGACCCAAGTCTGCACCACTAATTTATGCTCATGAAAGTGTTGGGATTTTTATTTCTTACCCTCCCTCCAAATCTTTTTGTATGCTGGATGCACTGGAGTAGGTTTTTGGAGTGCTTAGGGGATAGAAGTGAGAGGGAAAATTCAGACTTCTTCCTCCCACACTTACCTTAGGTTCTGCTCTGGCAGAAGAAGTCCAGCACTGAATGCAGCCCATTGTTTCAATTATATTTATGGTTAGTTTGCCTAGAAGTTTTATAGTTACCTTTTTTCACTGCTACAAATTGTTAGGCCTGAAGTATTTTGATTAGTCCATTCATTCAACTAAAATACTATTCACAGATTCAAGCTGGTCTATAATTAATCAAAAAGACCACCAGGAAATGTTAAATTACATCAGGATAGTAGCAGCTGCTTATTATTATGATTTTCTTCTCATAACATCACCTGAGAAGCTGTCTGTGGTCAGTTGAAATCAATATCAGAAAATTTGATATTTCTGGTGGGGGGCTTGAATTTGTTTAAAAGTAATTTTGGTAGCCACTTTATTTCTAATATTCATAGATAGAATAACAAAATACGAAACACAGTCTTTTTAATAAAGAAAGAATTTTAGCAGGGGCTGTATTTTGTGCTGATACTCCTTTGATCTTCTTAAGTTTACTTAAAATCTGGTCACAGTATACTTAGAAAGTGATTGCAAGAAAATTTAAGAGGCGAAGAGATCTTAAGTTCCATAAGTTTTGAATGTGTGATGCCATAGGATATGCCTTGCATATTATTTTAATTGTCTGGAAATTAAAATAAAATGCTGTTAGAGATGTTAGAAAAAAGTTTTGAAAGTACATATTTCAAGGATGTTCTGTAGAGAAAGCAGCATGCATCAAAGTGCCAAGTTGATGATTATTTGGTATCTTTTTCCAGTTGTAGAGTTTATGCTTTATGCTGTGGGTTTTCAAAAGGATAAGATAATTACAGTGGGCTTTCCAGATTTGTTAGGGCTAAGGGAACAGGACCACTGCAAAAATAGAAAAACCACAGACATCAAAATGTGTGTGTGTAAATATGTGTGTTTCTAGGGGAAGGAGAGTGAGGCACGGTGGGAAGATCAGGCACCCAGGGTCCAAAATCAGGTCAGGTAAAGGAGAGGGAAAGGGGGTAGGTTGGCATGGTGGCCCGATATGTCCTCTCTCTTGCCCATCTCCTTCCTTGGGTGGTATGGGGGCAACAGGAGAGGGTTTGTGGTGCTGAGAAATCAGACTGTGATCTGTCTTTAACTGATCAGGCAGCAGCTGCTGGAGGAGGAGAACCAGGGGTAGGTTTCTAAAGTACTGCATGGCCTGATCAGAGCTTCCAAGATGGAAAGTTTCTCTAGAAGAGAAATATTTGAGGTATGGGGAGCAAGGATTTGAGAAACTTACAAATAATCAAATCTGTGAAAGTGGATCCTGCAAACATGGAGGGCCAAGAATACTGGAGAAATCACTTTCCCTATATAAACCCTATTTAGTCCACTACAGTTTTCATGATATTTTGTCTGTGCCACATTCTAATGGAAACACGGCAGCAGACTCTATCTGTGATGGAAACCACTTTCAGGAATGACCTCCCCGTGATTTGTCAGGCACCAATTATTTCTTTGAAGCCTTGACTTGCACAGCCTAGTAATATGTATAAATTATTCTCTTCTTACTCGATTTTGTTATTCTAGAATTTGTTGGAAATCACTTCAGGATTTTTTAGCTGTGACAATAGATACGTAGTTTAAATTCATTCATTCATTCATTCATATAAAAACAAAGCAACCACTGTAGAAATGGTCTATGTCAATTTATTATTTTTTTTAAAGAAGGTATTACTAAATTCAGCAGGTTTTTTTCACTGTTTTTCAGATCATCATTTAAAAAAAGTCTTCACAGATATGATGATTATTTAGATTAAAGCAGTACTTGCATTAATTCACTATTAAGTCACCATTTTTCATTGTCCATATTTTGGATGGCAGTTGGAGGATATACATGACAGCAACAGAAGAAATCCTGTAGTCAGCAGCATCTGGCTTCATGGCAGATTCCTCAAGCACTTCTCTTAATGCATTTGGATTTGCCCATGGGCCTTTTATGTGGTTGCATTGCAGATGGGCCCTTTGCATAACCTAGTTTTCCTGAATTTTTTTTCACCTCTAAAACTTCATTCATTATTTGACTCATGCATTCTTTCTACGTTATTCTTTATGGGTTTCATACATTCTCTGTATTATGATATTTCATAATAATAATCCAGAAGGATGCCATACATCCAACCGTGCACCCCAAATTCTAGTCACTGTAGTGAATTAGTTTTACAGTCTAACTGCTATATTTCAGTATGTTTTGTGTCTATACTGTTGTTAAGTTTCTTTGAAAGTGGCCAAATGTAAGGTCAATTCCCAAAGTACAGTAACTCTACCCACCCTTTTAAGCGTAAAATGGATTTGCCTTTCCACAATCAGTTCTCCACCTTTAGCTTTCAAAGTTCAAATCTGGATTTGGTTAGAAGTGAAAATGAGTATGGTGGTCTCAGTGTAGTCCTTAGAGGTTTCTTGTCTGCTGCTCAGAAGAGGCCCAGAGCCGGAATTGTGAGGTTGTTGCAGGTCACAATTAAGGTATATTCGTAAAGTTATGTTAGAAAAGTGCACACAGCAGTCGAGAAGTCTCTGCAGACATGTTATTCAGCTGAATGGTTTCACATTTGGAACAGTGAAAAAGGCAGTAAGCCAAAACTATGAATTCTGAGGTTTATTCTTATTGACATATAAATGCTGTAACCAGATATTATTTTACTTGCATGCTTGCTATTCCTTTTTGGGCTTGTTGGGTATATATGGTTGTAAGTATAACTCTCAAGACAATTACTAAGGAAAACAAGTTATGCTGTTTTCTGTATTCTTCTAGTATTTTAATCTATCTCATTATGGCTTTTAATAGGTTATTTGGGACCGGTTGTTAAATCATGTATTGTATTATAGAACCATATTTTATTTGTTTCAGTAAATGTTTAAGTATAAAAAGCACAGTACTATTCCTGAAATTTGCAAGATTTGTTTTTATACATGACCCTGAATATTGAGATTTTAGGATATTGTGAAAGCACATACACATGCTATGTTATATTATTATTACTGATTTCTAGTGAACCACCCTGATCCAGAAGAGAGGCTTACAAAAACACTTTAAGTAAACAAATAACATATAAAATTTTGTATATAGATTTAAGCATGTGCAACTGGACTGTTGGAAGTAAACTTTCCTATCCCTTCTCCCCTCACCCACAGCCCCACCAAACCCTTGAAAATAGTACACAGAATCAAGAATGTGGGGGGCTTTGCATGAGGGATGTTTTAAAAAATGTGTGAAGACCTTCCATAAACAGAGTGCTGGTCTAGCAGAAGACAATTTCTGGATCCAATCCACAATATTTTAAAATATAATATTGTTTTATTTTAACAACAGATTCTTAGAGAATTCCAAATTTGAGTTTCACAGCTAGTATCTTTATATTGTATTGTATTTGTATTTTTGTGTACAAAATCAGATATATTCAAATGGCATAGCACAATATCTACAAAATACTTCCGCCCCTTTTTTTCAGTGAGTTTTCTAGTCAGATACAGTTTGCAAGTTATTGAAACACTGCAAACATATTCATAAAGTGTAAATAGTGGAATGGGTGTAAACTTAATGAACAATAATGTCTGGAAGCCAAAAAAGCATAAGTGGAACCCTACTCATCCACTGCTTTTGTTTTGCTTTGGCATTTTTGTAACCATTTGCTCTTCTTCAAAACCTCCGAAAATGTACCCCTGAAGGTCAGCAAAAGCACTGGCATAATGAGGGTAGTGCTACAAGGCTCTGCCATGGGAGTGAGAAAAAAAGTTTGAAGAAGACCATTTAGAAACTTCATTTTGGAAAGGACCAAAAGGATCATCTGGTCCAGTCCCTTGCCATGTGGGAATACACGGTTATAGCACTCCTGAAAGATGAGCATCCAACCACCAACCTCCACAGAAGAGAGAGTACACCATTGCTGAACAGCTCTTACAGTGAAAAAGTTGTTCCTAATGTTTACATGGAATCTCTTCTTCTTTCTTCTTCTTCTTCTTTCTTCTTGTATTCTGAATCTGTTGGTTCATGTTCTAGATTAGCAGTCTTTCTACACTTGCATGAGTGGAAGCATTGGGCAGGTTTGGATTCAAGCCAGATATCTCTAGCATGCCATAGTGCTTATTGGAAATACTATTCAGGGGGATGTTGTATAGAGCTGGCCTTGTTCTAGGGTGGCTATAAAAGATATAAGTGGGACTCAATTTATGTTGTGGTTGGATTCCTGAACTCACAGTATAAATTGAGACTGATATCAATGGGGGCAGTTCCATGGGAAATCACTGAAGATGAGAAAAATACATTCTGAGAAACTTGACATTTTTATTCAACTTGCCACCAGTTCTTTGAACCTACTGGTCCATTTGAGTGTAAATGTCAGGAACTGAATACACACGCACAAATAGTACAGTGCATAAGCACTATTTATTTTGGGGTGAGATACATCATACATGACTTCAGTGAGAGGACTAAAGGCAATTAGCAATTTCAAAAACATAAAATACCAAGACGTTTCCCTCCCGCTCACAAGAGACTTTGAAGCCGTGAAAGCCTGGCAGCGCTTGTGAGTACATTCCTAGCTTTTGTTTACCTAATGGTCTCTGGTTCCCATACGTTTGTTACAAGCAAGCAGCTAACTTAAAACCTACTACATATCCCATTACTATAATATGGAGCACAACCCGACAGTAAAGATGTTGTGTGCCTTCAAGTCATTTCCAATTTATGGTGACCCTAAGTAAACCTATCACAGGGTTTTTTCTGGCACTGAGTGTGTGATATGACCAAGGTCACTCTGTGGGTTTCCATAGTCATAAGCCAGTACTCAAACCATTATACCCAGCTGGCTCCAGAATGCACTACTAATAGCTTCATTTTTTTAAGAAAAAGTAAAAACCAAAACTTTCCACAAAATACCTCACTGATCTCTCTCTTCCAACTCAGTTGATGACATGCCAGCTTTAAGGCACCACAAACTTAACTGCAGTATGTTTACTAAGGTTGTTATTGTTACCCATTTGCTCTGTCCTCCATCATGACACCACCACATAAGTAGGAAGAGGATAGGACATCAGGAGCACACTTCCCACTTGACCAAAGGAGACCCCTTCCAGTTACATCAAAACCCCAGGATTCCAGCTTCTTCCTCCCCCATTCTAAGCAGGCAAAGGAAACCCCTTTCATCAAGGCAAGATGCCAAATTTTCCCTCCCCTCAGCCCCTTCTTTCTAATCAGGCAAAGAAAACCAAATGGCAACCAGATTCAAGTTTCTTCCTTCCCTTTCTAAACAATCAAAGGAATGTAACCCTATGACTGCAGGTGCTTTACCCTATTCCCCCAATCTAGGCATGTAAAAGAAACCTATTTGTTCATTGCCTCAGGAGCCCTTGTAGAGGCAATAGAGAAATATCAAAAAGGAAGGAAGGCCCAGTCAGCTTTTCTTATCAATCAAAACTCCATGTCAAAACTTTGAAAAGCCTTGCTCTCTTACCTCACCCTCCTTCGTCTTCCACTTCACTCAGCTGCACAGAGCTATGAATTGTGGGTGTGACTTTCTTTTATTTATTGGTGAAGAACATCAACAATTTGAAATGTAATAATAGAGCCAATGTGGTGTAGTGGTTTGAATGTTGGGCTAGAATTCTGTGAGACCATGTAAACCTACCTGGTGATTGTGGGCAAGTCACTCCCTCTTAGCCTTAGAGGAAGGCAATGACAAACCTATTCTGAACAAATCTTGACAAGAAAACTCCATGATAGAGTTACCTGGGGGTCACCATACGTTGGAAGTTGGAAGTGACTTGAAGTGATGCAACAACTACTTATTCACCTGTATTAGGCTATTCTCTGACTTTGGGAACTTTTGGGAACGTTAAGATATGCAATCATTGTGCTTCCAATATTTAGACAGGCTAAATGAAAGAAGGAAGAACAGAACCTGGGTTGCTTGCCTATGCGAACTCCCCAAATGTGTAATTGCCCAGGGAATACACAAGGCTCATGCATACTGGCCAGTCTGGCCCCATTCCACTTGAAAACAATGGACAGTTCAGATGTGCCTAAGAACAAAAGAATGCCTGCCTCCAGATCTAGTTAAAAAAAATCTGTACTATTGTTAGGAGCAGTATTGCTATTGGCAGCCATCTTCTGTCCTGCTTAGTGGTTGACTACTCTGTAATGAATGATGATTAATTTTCAGTCAAAAGGTCAGGAAAGAGTACAGGTCACAACTACTTGCCAGGGCTGAGGCCAAGAGAAACTAAAAGCTTTGCTTTTGAAAAGATAAATAGAAAGAAGCTTGAGTTTTGGAGCTGTCTAGGAAAAAAAACTGTTTGGGAAACTGAAGCAATGTTAAGAATTAGTGGTGTCTTCTGAGTATTCCTGCTCTGCTTTTCTGGACTAATAAACAGAATATATTATGAAAACATTATAAACCTACAATAGCTTCTTTTCACAACAAAGCTAACCTTCTGACAACTGCCCTTCCAATTTCTGACTGTTCTGGTTCTGCAGTTTGGGGAGCGCAAAGCAATATATTGTGTGTCTATGGAGAAGCAGGCAAGGCTTCCTCTACCACGGTGCAATCTTTGGATTAGTATGAAGTTGTGTGGTGCTTAAAGGGTTAACCAGACTGACCAAGTGGCTGAAGCGACTCATATGAGGAAAAAAATCCTTCTTCACACAGTGCGTAAACCATGGAATTCACAAGATGTAGTGATAGCTGCCAACTTGAATGGCTTTAAAAAGAGGGATTTGAGAATTCATGAAGAATAGGACTGTCTGCTATTACTTAACATGATAGACATATACTCTTTCTGGCACCAGAGGCAGTATATGTCCATATGTCAGTTTTTGGAGAGCACGAACAAGTGGGTACTACTGCATTCATGATGTGTTTGTGCACTTCCTATATGCTAGTGGGGTTGGGGTTTGTATGACTGCTAAATTAGATAGATCTTCAGTCTGATTCAGGGCTATTCATTGTCTTAAGTTTGCATATGGAGTCCTGTCTTTCTAACAACTCGGTGTACTCAGACATAAATGATTTCTGACCGCATTCAGTCAGATATGTGGTTATGAAATTCCCTCAACCTGGAACCTTAATGTATCTGATTTACTTCAGATGTCTGCGGGTGGAGGGCATGAGATTTATATGCTCTCCATGTCCCCATCCCCAGTTTTAGCCTTGCATGTGTTCAAGTGAAAACCTGAACCATGAACTATTATGTCGTCAGACTGGCACATCCAAACATAGTTATGGAGAATGAATGCAGAAAGGAGAGGGTATCCATAGCATGATGAATGCTATTCCTACCGTTCCCATCTGCTAATTCTCTCATTTGTTCTGTATTTTTCTCATACAAGCATGTTTTGTATCTTAGGTATTGGATCTTGGCTGTGGAGATTATAAAAAAAAGTTAGAAAAAGATGACTTGCAGAGGAAAACTGGTGAATATGTGAAGGCATAAGAACTCTCCTCTACTGTTTTTCCCTTGCAAATATAAACCCACCACTATATTTGCTTTACATTGGAAAGTTAGTATTGGTATTTCCTCGTAATATTTAGTTGTCCCGGAATCACAATTCAGAGTTTCTTCAAAACTGCATTATCCACTGACAAAAATGCGTGTCTTGGTGTCATTTGATCCATTTATGTGTTTGTCTATTTTGTTCCTTTTTTAAAAAAAACCACTAAATGTTTTCATAACATCATAGTGGCTCATCACCAGGGGTGTTTCCATCTCTGCATGAATTTTCCAGTATTCCAGATTGTGCTTGGTTTTCTTTTAACTGGCTCAGTTCTCAGTACTCAGCAAATAGTTGTGGACAGTAGTAACTTTTAGGAAATCCCCACTTTCCCTTTGTTGCCTGCCAGCATTTTGAGCCTCTCTTCTGGTTAATTACTACTACTTACTTTCGCTCTCCTTTTTTTACCTGGCCTTGCATATCCCTCTCTCTCAGTCCTACAAATGCATAGTAATTTGTGGTTATTAAAATGATACAAAAATGCTTCTGTTGATTTGATGTTGATTGCCCATTGTAACTTTCACCAAACTATTGTTACTGCATCAATGTATTTTGCTCTGCTCCCTTTTCATTTATATTTCAGTAGGGGAGAACTTTCCCATTTAAGATTTTTATTCTTTATTTTCTTGTTTGGGGCTTTGTTTAGTCTCTCCTTCATTGATACATTAATATCTCTTGACATTTACAAGGGAATTCTGTGGTCTAGTTCAACTGGAGTTGCCAGGTTTTCAAAATAGCAGTAAGGCACAGTGGAAATTCTTGATAATGCAGCAATGCAGCACAGCATTGGGTAGCAGGAAGCGGCTATTGACAAGGTTGTGTTAATACAAATAAAAGTATTCTGTGTTAATGCTCCCATCAGAATTCAACAAGAGATACATTACTCTGTGGTTCTCTAGCTACAGATGACAGGAATATAGGGAAGTTAATTCAAATGGGCTAATACATTGAATTCCCTTAAACAAGGAGTGTCCCTCAGACTGTCTCTCTGGGATGTATACAGTCGTAAATGCCTATGGCTTCCTGATTGAATGTTCAGAGGCGAGGGACACATAGACAAATCACACAGACCCAGATTTGGAAGAACAAAGACCACAACTTTATTGGCTACAGTTGCTGGAAAGTTGGCATATGTATGGGACTGGATCCAGGCATCGATCAACCCACCTGTTGACCAATAAGTCCATTTTCTGTCCTGCCACGAGAACAGCTGGGATGACAGGAATGGCCAACCCACAGAACAAAATTATCTGGTGGCCTCCCCTGCCACCAGGGGATGTGGGAGAGTCATGCCCCACAAGTGCTCAGCATGACCACTTCCGCCCCATCCCCCTGAATCCCTGCAAGGGGACCCCCATACCATACTGATGTCAGGGAAACTTTGGTAACTGCAATCCCAAATCGCAGACCCATCCTTCCTCCCATAAAAGTTCTGAAAGGTTAACAGTATGGATGCAATTAGAATTCAGATAATACCCCATGCAACATACACAAATACCCACCAGGTACCCGACACCAAAACCAAACTACAGAACAGTATCCAGAGTCCACCAGCCAACAGAAAACAAGGGATGGAGGGTGGATGGTGTCCAGTGACAAAGTGGCTGGGAGCCAGGAGCTGAGGGAAGACTGCCTGTCTGGACAGCTCTGGTTGGATCCTAGCCCCACCAGCCAATGAATTCAAACTGCAAGTGTTCCCCTTCCCAGGACTCTGCTTCTGTGGGAAGCAGAAACACATTACCATCATGGCCAGCACACCAATGAAGCACCTACGCCCCCAAGACACAATCTATCTGCCAGGTAAGTTTGGCAGCTACTTTCCCAATTGAGGACAAAATGATGGGTGTGGCAAAAGCTATTCAAAAACATTATTTCCTTAAATATATAAAAATAAATTTTATTTACCCCAGTCCATGATCCACCCTAAGTACCGGGGTAAATATAAATCCAGATCAATATCAGTCTGCCTAATGAAAAAATCTTGAAGTAGTGTTCAAGTGGCCATATGGCAGATGAGTTTCCTAATGAAATGGAAAGGCTAATGTAACCCCAACATGTGTGTAGAATGTACTTTGCAAAGCCACAGTCCTGAAGCATGCTTGCAGGACCTAAGTCCACCAGGGAACACCACGGAGATGTTGCTGCATTATGTTCCATTACTTGAGCACAAGTGACAAAAATGATCAACTATTTTTCAATCATGCACATTTATCAGAAAGCAGCCCCAGACTTGAATAGAGTGAAACTTCTTACCAAGTAAACAACATGGGTGCATTATAAGAACAGCTGGGAGCATACTTTTTGGATTAGAATTTTCAGAGTCCAACAGACACATATGTGGGTATGGTTTCTCTGGAAGGCGTGGGTCAAAAATAGATGTTTTCCTTTGGTCAATGACCATAAATAAACAATTGATTGATGATAGATGTTTTCCATGCCCGGGTTTTTGCTGCCACTAATTTTGTGATGGCCACCAAATTCAATCACCTTTAAAATGAAATGAAACATGATTGGAGAAAAATACCAACAGCCATAGCTGAAAAGCGGCATGCCTTTGAATATCATCTGTTTTTGTGGGATTTCTGGCCTGTGCTAAGAATAATGCCATACTGGATAGAGGCTTTGTTTGGTTGAAACAAAGCTTGGAAAACATTAAAGACTATACAACTTTGAAAACATCCCTGCTGCAGTTATGCTAGTGGATTCTGAACAAAGTAGGTATTCCAAAGTGACCATTCCAGGATCAGCATAGCTTCTTGACTAGGGGATACTGAGAGTTTTGTTCCAAAAAAAGTAACTCTTATGAGCTCTGCTACTCAACACAGCAGGCCTTTCCTATTTGGGACTTCCTGTATAAAAAGAGATGTCTGGGAACCCCAATTTTAACTTAGCACCAATACTGTTTTTAACAGCGCCTAAAGGAGCATTGTATATATTTACTGCCAGTTCCATTTCATTGTTCCAAGCAGTTAGAATTAAAAATATCTAAAGGTTGTGGCAAATCTGTTGTCTCCAGCAGCCAAACTGTCACTAGGACACCGAAGAATTAGGTGAGGAAAATATAGTTTCTTTGCTTGCTTTTTTTTTCTTTATGGTCTTTACCCAGGTTTTCCACAGTGTCATACGTGTACAATATTAAGAAACTTGATAACAAATAGCAGTGTTATGAAATGTAAAACACAGATCCTTTGCACCCTACACTGTTATAGTGCTATTATTGCACTTTCAACATCCTGTGGAATTCTGGGGTTTGCAGTTTGCTGAGGCCAAAGAGAATCCTAAATGCTCCTCCCTAAACTGCAAACCCCAGGATTCTACAGGATGTTGAAAGTACAATAATAGCACTATAACAGTGTAGGGTGGAAAGGATCTGTGTTTTAGGATCTCTTTACCAGATGTAATGCATATAATTGAAAGAGATACCCTTGCCTATTGGAAACTATTCTGTTTCTCCACATTCCATCCCAACAGCGACTTCTTGTCCAGAGTCTAGATTACACATCAGGACAATAAAATGTTATAGCATTTTGATTTCTTTTAGAGTGTTCCCAGTTTTTCATGATCTACACAATCAAATGCTACAATTTAATCTGTGTTAAATCACAGGCTGATTTTCTTCTGAAATTCCTTAGTGTTTTTCATTGTCCAATATGTGTTTGCAATATGATCTCTAGTGCATCTTTCTTTTCTGAATCCATCTTGGACACCTGGCCTTTCTCATACCATTTATGGTAAATCTGTTGTAAGACATTGAGCATCACCTTGCTTGCATGGGAGATTAATGCAATGGTCCGATGGTTGCAATCCCTGGTGTCCCTTTTCTTGGGGACTGGAATGTATATTGTTTCCAGTCTAAAAATTAAGGTAACAGTAGTTGTACAAGTAAAAATATTTAAATTACTATTACAATACTATTATAGTAAAGAGTTCAATAGTTCAATAGCTAGCCATCTTAAATTCTGTTTCTCAATTAGATCATAAAGAAGGCCTCTCAACTCATAGAGTAGGGTTATGTATAAAGAGAAAGCTAACTTGAAACCCTGCACCCTGTTCAAAGGCAATTCTGTTCCAGTTTGTTTTGTAGGAAAATTATTCAGATCATTTTGGATCATTCTTTTTTTCCTGAAGATGGCAGAAGCTATTTCCTTCCTTCCTACAAAAAAAATGAAGCTGTTCTGCCAAGGCTGCATCTTGAAATGATGCTGCTATAATTTCAGTATTACTTGCATCCTTTCAAGGAATATGTTGAGGGGAAATGATATCCAAAGCTCAGCTCTAGGTGCCATTGCCATTAAGTAGCAAGGGTTTTGTTTTTGTTTTTGGTAAACGAGAGAGAAAGTAGAGTTGTCACATATTAATTAAATGACAGAGTTGGAAGGAGTCCTGTAGTTTCTGGATTCTGACCTTGCTCAGTTGAAATCCAGCTAGAGCATTCCTTGCTAATAGCTGTCCAGCCTCTTTTTAAAGACATCCAAAAAAAGAGACCTCTTTGCAGGTTCCATTATTGAACTGTTCTTACTGTCAAGGGTTTCTTCCAATGTTGAATCAAAATCTGCCCTCCTCTAACTTAAAACCATTAAACCTGCTCTTGCTTCTGGGGCAGCAGAGAAGAAACCTGCACCGTCCTCTCTGTGACAGCCCTTTAGTTATCATTATGTCACTGCTTAGACTTCTCTTCACCAGCCTGAGCATGCCCAACTCCTTCAACCTTTCCTCATTTTATGTTGTTGTTGTTGTTGTTGTTGTCGTTGTTGTCGTTGTTATTGTTATTTCTTACCTGTCTATGTCTGTGGATCAAGACAACAACAAACAACACGTTCCTCTGATTATTACCCTTCTCTAAACCACGACTGTAACCCTTAAGCCATTACAACAACTATAGCTGGAAAGTGTAACTGTCTGTTTCTTAAACTGCAAAGCCTAGCTGCTTCTTCAGCTGACTCCTTCCTGTTTGCTCTCATGCCATTCATGAGCAGTTGGCAGTAGGCTCTTGACAGTATAATAACAGCAGTGACTAATTACATGAGATAGCAGCGTATTTTAAGCAACTGAATTGCACGGAATTTGCACGTGCTCTGTAGTACTGATTTACATAGTTTAATACTAAATTTGAGATTTGTATCAAACAATTCTATACAAATTGAATATGTGATTTTTAAATAGTGTGGTTCAACATGTGCCTTTTAATCTTTTCAGAGCATCCATGGGTGCAACACTTAACTTGGATTTCTGTTCTTTTACCTTATATGCAATATTAATAACAATCTATAACCCATAAAGGATGACTGACTCAGTGCACCCTCTTTAGTTCCAGGGGGTGTTTTTGGATTGAACACTGTGGCAAGGGCTGACAGAAAAGCTTATTTTTAGTGAAAGGGTATGACACTGATTTTAATATATCTAATATATAAAAGTCAAAGTTTGTGAGTTTGTCTGTGTCAGGCAAAGACCTGACCTCGTATGATTGGCTGTATCAGCCGAAGACCTCATATGATTGGCTGCCTGAGAAGATTCTATGGAATCCTGAGGGTTTTCAGTTTAGGGAGGGGCCTTTAGAATTCTCAGCCAGAGAGCTCTTGGGCCTCAGGCTGGTTGCTATGGAGATGAGGCCTAGCAGCCGAGAGTAGGGCGGTGTATTCCCTCATGAACCTAACTTCGATATGTTAATAACTGATTACAGATTGGATTGGGGAATATGGGGGAAAGTTACAGGTACTAGACAAGATAGTTTGGGGAATTAGAGATATAGAATCTCAAATCTTTTTAACAAGTATTACCTGTGAGAAAATAAAATCCCAGGCAATGCTGGGTAGATACGCTAGTGGTTTATATATGTGAACATGTGTGTATATGTATACACATGTGTGTATATATGTGACATGTGAACATATGTCTCAGAGTTCATAAGATAAAATTGTTTCTATAAAGGTCTAGCACAAAGGCTTGTCTGCACACTTCCTTAATGCAAATAATCTCTCTCTCTCTCTCTCTCTCTCTCTCTCTCTCTAATAGATCTATGGAAATGCAGGATCTAGGAAGCCCTCACAGTCTTGTGGGAAACAATGAAACACCGGGTGGTTCTAAACTGGACAAACCTAATCTTAGTAGCACATCTGTTACAACAAATGGGACAAGTGGTGAGTAAAGGCTGACCTCCCTCTCTCTCTCTCTCTCTCTCTTTTTTTAAAAAAGCATTTTGACACATTTGGAGTTTAACTGATTTATGCTGACAACAAACCATACCTATGAAGAATATGGAAAGGGGCTGGATTTATGTATTCTGGGTAATAAAGTAACATAAAACATGGGATATAAGTTAAATAATGACACACCCCATTCTTCATATTATATGATTGTGTTGCTCTTACTAGCCACACTTCTGCTTTTCTTCTATTGATGATGTATCTGAATTGGATCCTGGACCCACAGTCCTATCATTTAGTATTACCACTACAGACTATTTAAATAAAGTAAAGGGCTTGATTAAGTCGCTTTCCGCCTGTTTACTGCCCGCATTCAGACACAAGGGAGCAGAGATGTCATGGTGAACTAAATTGATTCCCACATCCACTGAAGTTTCCTGCCTCTGACCTACACTCTGCTTCTTTTGGTGAAATGCTGACCTTTAAAGAGCAGTTGTAGTGAAAGTTTGCAAATCAGGCAAAGGATTACTATAGGTTCTCTTTTCCCACAGTTGTTGTAATACATCAGCTGGTTTCCTTTTAGAACTTCCAGGTGCCTATTGTGACTTGTTCCTTACAGTGATAGAGGGAAAGCAGAGACTTTCAACTTCAATTTGTTTAATTACAGTTTGCTTGCAATATATCTACACTTTCCTCCAAGTCTATACAGCTGCTTCAGGTTGTAGTAATGTGACTCAGACATGTTCATATAGGAGGTAAAGAAAACTTACAGCTCATCTAGATAACTGAGCAATACATCTATAATTCATTTTGTGGTGTTATTTCTGTTCACCTTAATTAAATGGAAAGTGAATCTGAAGAGAAAAATTGTAAGATATCAGATATTAGCACACACTTTGTCCCATTTGGCATAAGCCACTGTTGTATCAGTATTCCTGGATTCATAATGTCTGAACAACCAAAAGTTGAGTTTAAATGAGATATATCTTAGATTCCTCTTGTCTAATATTGTCAGTTGTAAATGGCAAGGACACACCAGACTTCTCTAGACTACAGGTTTTTCTCAGCTCTCATGCACGCAAAGTATGTACTCTACAATTAGCTATGGGGTCTCCCCTCTTGGATGTCCTGTACCAGGAAAGATGGTCCTGCATTGGGAGAAAGGTGGGATTTAAATTTAATTAATTAATAAACATATATCTGTACCTGTCAGTATGTCTGAACTAGCGCCTACAAGACTTTTTTACATGCAAGGCATCACTCCAGCAAATGTTAAAATGACCAGACATGTTTGGTCTTGGATTTAGAAAACTATTGGGGGGGGGTGGATTTTACACAGAATGAAGTCACTTTTGTTCAGGAAATTATTTTGTATGAAAACCACCCTTTTAAAAAAAAATGCTGCTTGTTGCTGGCCAAAACACACAGGTCTTAACATTTTTGTTTGTTTGTTTCACGTAGCAAAAATGCCTTTTCTCATCAAATATGACAAAAAATGTGAATATTCTTTACATCTCTGGTTTCCTGGTTACAAACAAGTAAAACTACTTTTTGTTTTGTTTCATTTTCAAAGCCAGAGACATTGCTTTGAAAACAGAAATATTTATCTTGTATGAGTTGGTGTTACTGGAATCACTCCAGAAACTAAAATTGTGGTTATTTCCTAGTCTACAAAAGTATGATGAATTTTCTTTTTCCTTTTTCCTAATTGCAAATTATTTCTGTACATTAATCAGATATTGCCAAATTGTTTAGTTTGATTTTAAACTGTTTAATTATTTTTACTGTTTTATATTTATACTTTGGTTAAACTAATTTCATTGTACAGAGTCCTGATATCATATGATATAGGAAAATATATAATTGTAGTAAAGATACATAGATCTTCAGACAATGAACAATTATATACCATTCCAATTCTCAGGAGACAACATGACTGTTTTAAACACTGCAGACTGGTTGCTGAGTTGTAGCACTCCCTCTTCTGCAACAAGTATGAGCAATCCTGGTATAGTGCATGTGTGTGGCTGACTTCTTGACTGGTGTGTTAGTTAGCTGACATTTTGCTTTGTTTTTGTTTTTTTCTAAATTTCACATTCTATCATATTCTGCTTCTCAGAATACTTTTTTTGTAATAAGAGAAACACAGGAAAAGTAGTAATATCTATATAATAAGATTTATAATAACACAGAATTTCTAATGCATTCATAGTTATATATGCATTGAGTATATATCTCTATTTGAAAACAAAGAGCAACCTACATGCATTCAGTCCATAGATCATTTAGGGCCTTATTTATAAAACTATTGTGGAACTATGATACGTAAATCATGTTGTGATGATTTGAGGATCCATTTATAGCCTGTCTCAACTATCTTGCCAGCAGAGGGAGAAATAAATGCTTCTCTGGAAGCAGAAGAAATGGATTAGTTGTGGTCCCTGGCTGCATTACTAACTTTTCACTTTAACCAAAGGAGTGGTGTTGAAACCTCTCAGAACACTCTTGCCCCAGCTATGCTGAGAAAACACTATATTATTTTGAGAAATTCCTACAGCAGATGCCTTTACTGGCTCCTTCTGTTCTTTTCTTCTTATAGTCCCCCTTTCCCATCTACCGAGGAGACTGTTCTGGCTTCTCCTTCTGGCATTGCATTTATTTTGGTGTACCTGGAGGCCTTTATTTTGCAAACCCATTTTTGTAGTTTTTACCCAGTGATCTGAACTATGGAGCTCAAATTGTTTTTGGAGAAATGGTGCTGTACAGGGAAGACAATAAAAATAAATAAGATATATAATTCCATAAAGTTTGTAATCATTTGAATGTTTATATTATAATCTTCCTTTCTGACATGTTTGTTGACATGCAAACCGAAAGTTCTAATTTTATTTAACCAACTATTGAACTAAATCAAATTTCAAATGCTAATTTGGTAGGAAAGAAAATAAAAGTAGTGATTTAGTCAATGTGCTTAAATGCCATGTTCATTATTCCTAAGCATTATGTTCATGAGTCTCAGGTTTATGTAACACCCTTCTTTCCTGTGGTCATCCACAGGGGAGTTATCAGACATTTTTGCATCCATTACACAAGAACCTGAAGTGGTAATTTTAACAAAGATGTAAAGTCAAAGGTTTTCACTGCTGGAATCCATAGGTGGTTGTGGGTTTTCTAGGCCTTGAGGCAATGTTCTGTTAGTATTTTCTTCTGATGTTTCACCTGCATCTGTGGCTGGCATCTTCAGAGGATCCTCTGAAGATGCCAGCCACAGATGTTGGTGAAACATCAGGAGAAAATACTAATAAAACATGGTGTCAAAGCCCAGAAAACCCACAACAAATTTTAACAAAGATTTATGAGAACATTTAAAGAATGTATACAGTGAACTTAGCTAGTTATCCCAAATTGTGGTTAAAACACCAGTGTTTCATGATTTGGATATAAATAGATGGTCAACAGTTAACAAGGAACTTCAGACTTTCTTCCTTATGGCCCTGCCAAAGGAAGACTGATGAACTTGTAGTTCATTTCCTAATGCTAAACCATTGTTTAGCACTATATCCACGTAAAGTCAATGAAGGTTATAAGAAGGTTTTAGTATTGTTCATGCTGGATTGCCACAGAGCCTACTGAATTTTTTTTTAAATTGTAAATAGTAAATACCTGTTCATTTTGTAGTAACAAATTATAGAACTATAGAATCATACAGTTGGAAGAGACTGCAAGGGCCATCAAGTCCAACCCCCTGCCATGCCACACAATCAAAGCACGCCTGACAAATGGCCATTCAGCCTGCATTTCAGTACACTTGCTCAAACATTGTGAAATGCATAAACCATGTGAGAACCAGTCTAATTCAAAAATGAAATCTGTCTGTCCAGTAGTTTAATATATTTCTTTTCCATCTTACCAATTCAGTTTGTGGAAATACATCCTATCATTACCTCATTTGATCCTGTTCTGAATTAATTTGGTTGAAGATCTAATCAATTGTAAGAAGCAAATACAGAAGTATCTATGTGTAAAAACGTATGGGATTACAGCCTCAAGAGACAGAAATTTGACCATTATTGTGTTCTGATCTTCACTAACTGAACATGAAATTGATTGTAGTCTTCTATGCCCAGTGCATCCACTCCAGAAATCCTCTGTTTTGTATGGCATGCTATTTTTTTTAATCCAGCCTTGCTCTTTTAAATTACCTGGATTGATCTGTCTGATTCCCTTTTTGCCGTACAAAGACTTTTCGCTTGCAGAATTAAGAGTCAGGCAGTTATAGGAAACATTTAGGCTCCTTCAGTTGCTGCCTGCTGGCTGTTGGTGACAACCCTGTAACAGATACGTTGTCTTTTGCTAGGTCAAAGCTGCATTCGTATTTATGGTCACTGCATCAAAACCATATTCTACAGTGGGTAATAAAGCTGTATGAGCTTTCAGCCTTTAAGGCATTTTAAAACTATGAGTTGGATCCAAATTTAGTCACAGTTAAGTTTGTCCTGTATTTCAGTTGATTACTTTCAGTATGACTAAATCTGGAGCCAACCGACCATGTTATGTTTCTTAAGATTGCACTACTGCTAGCATAAATCTAATAACAGCAATGCAACTGTATGGTTCCATGTAACAGAAAGTTGGGATGAATACCAGAAGAGATAAAGGGGATAGCCCTATTAGCACTCCATTATTTTTAAAATTTATGCTTCGAACTCAGAGAAAGTAGTTTGTAGACTTCAAATAAACCAGAGAACAAAAGGCCTGTGTGTATGTGTTTTAAAGCATGCTATATATGTGTTTATTTGGATGAGCGTAACAAAATAATGTTTACTGCTTTGTATTGAAGAGATAGATGAGTGCTCTCAGGCTGAAATGAAATGCTGGAAGTTCACTCAGCCTCTTAAGCAAATATTTAGAAAAAAAATCAAAATGCCCTTGATATGCCATTTGGAATTTTGTTACTATCACAGGTATGGAAATTGATTTTGTACATTTATGTACATTAATTCTACATACATTTAATTCTTTCAGGTAACTTACAAATCATGAACTATAAAACTGAATCCAAAAACAAATTGAGCTGTTGTTTAAAAATCAAACAGATAAAATGAAAATAATACAAATGAAAATACACACTGTTAAAACACTAACATGTTGCAGGTACTATCCATTTCTCATAATGAATGGCAGCCAAATGGTGCCTGATAGAAGGCATAAATTATCAGATTAGAGCACAATCCTAATTCACCAAGATTGCTGAGGGCCATCTGAAGCAGCAGTAAGCCAGGTGATGCTATGTGAACTCCAAACTACTCCAAGCCCAAGAATATGGGAAGTTAGTTAGGACTACAGGTGTACCTCCATTAACAAAGTAGGTGTGTTCCTGACACTACTTCTTTAATAGAAAATGTGGTACCAGAAGCAAAAATAAAATAGAAAGAATAGGGTTAAGTTCCTATACCATAAAAAGGAGGAGCAGGTCAACATTTTTCAGTAGACTTTTTATCCAAAGCTAAGAACATGCACATATGATTTGAAATAATCAGGTCAAGTAAACTGTGAATAAGACAAAAACATTTTTGAATCTTCTAAAAGACCCCTTGAAAGTTTCTTCCAAAATGCATCCAGGAGTAATTGTGCTTTTTAAAAAAAAAACATGCTAGGTGTATTTGGTGTCATAGGCCTATTTATTCCCCTTTTCTGTCTGTTTTGATGTCCATGTATGCTCATTGAAGGATTGTGGAGGCAGCTGCTGTTTGCCTTGTCCTAGTAGGCAGCCACACACAGTAATACTGGTTAGAGTAGATTCCCATTATTTCCCAGCTCAGGCTTTATTGCTTTGTTTGCTACCGATATGCTGCTGCAAACCCAGCACTGAACATTTGTGTTTCTCTAGGCCCCCTTCACATCCTCTCAGTTCCAATGCTGGTAAAACAACCCACTTCCAACAAGACAAAGAAGAAAAGGGAAGCATGGTTGGGCTTAAAAATACTATGTTAAAAGGGAGCTTCTCTGTCAGAGGCTCTGTTAAATTGAGGTATGCCTATAGCTTGGACCTGGCCTAATTCTGTGCTGGCATAGTAGCTGCTACACTAGTCCACAAGGACTTTTGATTTGACATAACTTAGCTCCTCCCTCACTCCTCCCCTTCTATGCACAATTTTGTCTTCTCTGGCATGTGATTACAGCTGGTGGAGGAGTTGTGCCAGCAGATCTCTTTGCAGCGTGATTCTGATATCAGCCAGCAGAAAGTGGTATACTGGCATAAGGGCTGTTCTGCTGGAGAAAGACTATTCAGACACAAATCTGCCTATTCTTAACTCCCTACACAAGTACACCTTTGAGTCCAGATTACATTGTTACTTTTCCACTGTAGTTTCCTCTAGCAGTTCCCTAACTGCATCCCAAGAAGATTTCAAGGGGTTGCAGAAAATTGCTCTCTCATTCTGTTGAAAGGACCCAGTGAAAGGACCTTATATAGATACCTCTCAACTAACAGGATTAGATAGTGGAAATCCCATTTCAAATCTCCCTGTTACAGAAATATGTTGGTTTAGAAAAAGTTATTGCATCCTGCATAGCAGATGAATAAAAACCACATATTCTTTTTGCAAAAGATCTTGGGAAGGATGATGTTTAACCATTGCCTGAATACTGTTTTGATCTTCACTAGGTTGTAGGCACACGGAATCCTTTGGGTTTATCTACATGATAACTCACCATTCAGCAGTTGATTGAATGGGTCTACTGTAGGTAGGTCTGACCAATAGGATGCCAACCCATATACATTAGAGGAACATATGGATGTTATATTTAGAATAGTTATGGTTCTAACTCTGCTTTTCATCATCTACCACATATTCATTTTAGCAAGAATAAATCAAGATATAATAAGATTTGTTTCATTTGCCCAAAATAATTTTATTTGCTTTAACATAAAAAATATTACAACTTTCATGGCTAGAATGTGTACTGGATTTACATTAAGGTGTATCTGAATAAATGTTAAAAAGCAGTAGGAGCATGACTTTAAAGCTGTGATTGTGAAATAGTGTTATGACTGACATATGTTCAATATATTCATATTTTGGCTGAACTACAAGTGAGATTTTTGCTGTAGTTGACATGGTAAAATTCGTGTTAATTTAGAGGTGAAATCTCATGTTTACTTATTCTTCTGTATAGTGTCTCTTCTTGCAGTCAAAACAGAGCCTATGAACAGCAGTGAATCAACAACAACAACAACAAGTGGAGATGGATCTCTTGACACTTTTAGTGGATCAGGTAAAGATATAACATGCTCACAGTTCTTTCAGATCTGTACTGATGAGTTTTGACTGTAGTTGTTGTTAACAGTAAACAGAACAAGCTGCTTACAGTGGTGAGAAAAAGTTTAGGAAGTCTCATGATAATTAAGAAAATTCTATCGTTTTACCATGGTAGCCTTCATGAATCAAACCATTGTTTTTCTAACTATCATGTTTCAGTGTCTTGTGAAATAAAATGATGTATGAATTGGGCAAACAAAGTTCATAGGGGTTAGGCTAAGTAAAAAAAATGAGTGATCCAATAGTTGTTGTGTGTCTGCAAATCATTTCCAACTTATGGTGAACCTAAGGCAAACCTATCATGGAGTTTTCTTGTGGCTGAGAGTGACACACCCCAGGTCACCCGGTGGGTTTCTTTGGCTGAGCAGGGAACTGAACCCTTGTCTCCAGCGTCATAGTCCAGTATTCAAACCACTACACCACACTGGCTCCCTGAGATCCTGATTACAATTCAACTCAATTAAAAGAATAATTAAAATTGGGTGTTTAATTAGGTAGGTCTGCAGAGGTGAGTTTTGGAGGCTTGGCTCTATAAACATATATACATTTAGTGAGTTTATTATTCACCATACAGTTTTGTGGAAGCTTGTCATGCCACAATCAAAAATAATCTCTGAGGACCTGAGAAAAGCCGTTATTACTGTTCATTTGTCTAGAAGGGTTACAAAATCATTCTAAGGATTATGGAACTCCATCAATCCACTGTCGGATAGCCTACAAATGGAGAAGGTTTGAGACTCTTCACAGGTCTTGCCGAAATATATCTAGGAACAGACTGGCTTTCATGAAGTCATGAAGGACCCCAGAGATTTGCAGATCACTGTCACTTTGTTCATGGCTCAGCAACTGAAAAAAGAAAGGAAAGAAGGCAGGCAGGCAGGCAGGCAGGCTAAACAAGAATGGTGGCCATGGGAGGATGCCAGGAGGATACCAGTACTCTCTAAAAATAACATTACTGCCTCTCTGAAGTTTGCCAAAGATCACACAGATGATCCTGAAGACTTCTGGAATGATGTGCTGTAGACAAACTAGCCAAAGAGAGACTTTTTGACTTCAATAAGAAATGTTACATTTGGCAAAAAAATAAACACTTAGTTCAAACAGAAGAACCTCATGGCAGCCATCAGGCATAGTGGTGGGAGTATGATAACTGGGCCTGGTTTGTGCCTCTGCAGCTGGGCAGATTGCAATCGCTGATATAACCATGGATTTTGCAGTGTGTCAGAAGATTCTAGAGGAGAGTTTCAACCTATCTATCGGGGATCTGGAACTGAACCAAACGTATGGTCACACTGTCCTAAGCATGCAAGTAGATTTACCAAAGAATGGCTGAAAGAGAAGAAATTCTATGATTTAGAATGGCCTAGTCAAAGTCTGTAGTGAAAACTTATCAAAATATTGTGGCAGGATCCAAAGGGAGCTGTTTATGGAAAGGAACCCTGAAATGTCACTGAGCTGAAGCAATTTTAGAAAGAGGAATTGGCCAAAATTCCTCAAAACTAATGAGAAAGACTTTTTTTTCCTAATGAGAAAGAATGATGTTTACAGGAAACACTTACTTGAAGTTATTACTGATCAAGAGGTACTGAATGTCAAGGTACACATATGAATATTGCCTATAAAATGCATTGTGAACAAATAAATGTTGAAAAGACACTTTGGTTGTGTGTCATTTGCTTAATTAGATTATCTGTTGTTCTTTATGTAAGATTATGAGTTTAGATTAAGATGTAATAATATTTTGAGTTGGAAATATGTTATGGTCCTAAAATGTTCATAGACTTGTTCTTGCTTCTGTTATGGATGCATATCCAATACAATTGCTTTGTGTAGTCAAGTGGATATTGGGAACTATTATGTAGTCAAGGGGACCTTAGAAATACACTATGATGAATTTGTCGATTTTCTTGGCTCCATTATGACTTTTACACCATGTTGAAGGTAGAAACTGGGGAGGTAATTCAGGCAAGCACTCATCCAGTTTTGATTGATGAGATCCAGCTTTTTTGGGAAAGTGTTAGACCCATGTCCATCCTGTCTGATTACAGCTGGCAAGAAGGCTGAAAAATTGGGTGGTGGGAGTTGTAAATGCAGTAGGACCCCCGTATCTGTGTTTTCATTATCTGCTGATTCAGTTATCTGTAGTTGGTGGGCAGGAGAGAAGCAATGAGTGCGGGATCATGCTCATCGCCACCTCCTGCCCTTCACCCTGGACCCAATCGTGGTGTCAGGTGGGAGAGAAGTGATGAGCATGGGATTGCACTCATTACCATCTCCTGCCTTACCCTGGGCCTGATCTTGGGTGGCAGACAGCGAGAAAATAGCGGAGATCACAGGATCGCGCTTCTCACTGTTTTCCCACCTCCTGCCTCTGGGTCTGGGCTGATCATGCTGGGGAAAGTAGGAGAACAAAGTGAGGAGGACAATCTCGCACTCCCCACTTTGTGCCCCACTACTACCAGCCTGATCGCCCTGGAGAAAATGGGAAAGCGAAGTGGGGAGAGCAGTCTCGCACTCCCCACTTTGTTCCCCGCTGCTATTAGCCCAATCATGCTGGGGAAAGTGGGAGAGCAAAGTGGGGAGGGCGATCTTGCACTCCCCACTTTGTTCCCCACTGCTGCCAGCCTGATTGCACTGAGGAAAGTGGGAGAGCAAAGTGGGGAGAGCGTTTGCTACCATCTGTGGATTTCAGTATCTGCGGGAGGGTCCAGAACCAATCCCTTGTTGATACAGGGTCCTACTGTGCTTCCTTGAGAGAGGGCTGCATTCAAAGCGCCCTAAAAGAAACAGCTGTAAGACCATTGTTGAAGACACATTCACTGGACCACCACCACCTTAAATAATTATTGACCAGTTTTTAATTTCCCTTTTTAAAGCTACCATAAATGAGAGTTAGAAGCACAGCTTCAGGATTTTTTGGATGAAACTGATTGTCTGGATCTATTCCAATCTGGGTTCGGGCCTATTATGGGACAGAAACAACCTTGATCAATGACTTATGCCAGGAACAGAACAGACGTAGTGCCTCCTTGTTGGTTTTGTTGGACTTCTCCATTGCTAACATTGATCACCTCCTTCTGGGCTGTTTGGCGAATATGAGATTTCAGGGAACTGTTCTGCAGTAGTTCTTGTCCTTCTTGGCTGAATATTCCCAGAAGATGGTTCTGATGGACCGTTATTCAGTCTTTTGACCATCAGCCTGTGGACTTCCACAGAACTCAATACTGTTCCCTATGCTGTTTAGCATTTACAGGAAGCTGATGGTAGAGGTCAGCCAGAGTCTAGGGTTTGGGAATCATCAATGTGCTCATGATGTCTAGCTGTGTCTCTTTCAATAGATGCCAGGGAGTCTGTGTGTCCTGAGTTGTTTTCTGGATGCAATGAAGGAGTAGGTGTAGATGAATAAAATAAGGTTCAATCCAGACAAGAGGGAGGTTTCATTGGTCAGTAGGAAAACTAACCTGGGGTTGAGATTATAATCTGTTTTGGATGTTGTTGTACTCTCTCTGAAAGATCAAGTTTGTAGTTCTGAGATACTCTTAGACTCAGTGCTGCTTCTGGGAAGGCAGGTATATACTATGGCCAGGAGTGCCTTTACCCTGCTTAGGTTGGTGTGCCAGCTGCACCATTTTCTGGGAAACCAGATTTGATCACATGGTTCATGCCTTCATTATCTCCTGTTTAGACTATTGTAATATGCTGTATGTGGTGCTGCTTTGGAAAATGTTCAGAAGTTACAGCTAGTGCAAAATCTTGCGCCCAGACTGTTGTCAGGTGTACATTTTAGAAACCATATGTCACTAGACTTGCAAAAACTCCACTGGACTCCAGTTTGTCTTGGTAGTTTTGAGCTGCAAAGTTCTGAATGGCTAGGGGTCAAGATATCTGAAATAGTACCTTCTCTGGTGTAACCCTGCCCGTAGTTTGACATCATCATTATAGGCCTTGTTGTATGACCTACTATCCTGCAAGGCTGAGTAGGTGAGTAGACAAGATAAGGCTTTTTCTGTAGCATAACTCCAATTGTGATATTCCCTCCCATGGGAAGTCAGGTAGGCTGCATCCCTTTTGAATTTTTGTGCAGCAGCTAAGACAGCTTGGTTTCCTGTAGCCTTCATTCCTTGAAATGGGGAGGCTGCTGTGGCCATGTGGTTTTAAAACTATTTTTGAAGATTTGCTTTAGTCTATTTTAAATGTTTTTATTTGTGTTTAAATATCTTTGTTAATTCTACATTCTAGCTGCCTTACATTCCATCTTTGGAGACAAGCACGATATAAATTCAATAAATAAATAACCCTACATCAAAGGCCCTGATGGGATGAGAGGCAAAAGATAAATGTTTAAAATAAAATAATCAAGTCACAATCATCCTGTAATCTTTTAACTATGTTGTTATAGTAGCCATGATTTAATGATAGAACCATACCTGAATATATAATCTGCATTGCACAGCTGATAACATTTTTGCTTAACACTGTAACTGATAATGTGGTTGAGAAATACCCCTATTGGAGACCTTGGTGATTTGTTGCCAATCAGGTTAAGCAGTAACGAGTGTAATCAACCATTGGCCAGACTCAGCAAGAAAGCATCTCCTCTGTGTACCTTTTTGAATAAACCAGAGATGAATGTAATAAGAATTGCCAAAAAAGAACTTCATTTCATTCTTCTGTAATGAGGTGTCAAATGTGAATACTAATAAAGATTAAGAGATTCTGCAAGTTAAATGTAAAGCTGCATTATCACAATCTAGTAGCAAGTGTTAAGTTAGAGAATGAATGTCAAATATAAAATGGGTGTAAAAAGAAATTTCACAATTCTGGTTTTGTGTACAGTGTCATAATTTTCAAAATTAAAGTGACAGAGTTAGGCATACATAAAAGACAGCATTAACAAATTTTACATTCAGACAGCTGCAGGCAATGAATCTATACTTCATATATGAGGAAATGACTAATCATTTAACTGCTTAATATATTATTTAGCTAATCCCAGAAACAGAAAGTTACAGTAGAGCAGTTCAGATTATCACATCTTCTTTTAATCAGCTGACATATGAATGATCATTTTGGCTTGTGCACACTGCTGCTTCATTTCTGCCTTCATAGTGTTGGCAGTCAATCCAGGAAGGCTCTAATTCTAGTTTTCTATTCTGACAAAACTAGAGAACTGTGGGACATACCAGCACATTAAACTGTGGTTTGAAGCTAGACCAAAGAGGAGAATATATTTAATTACAGGCTTCCAGGTTTGTTTGCTTGCTACACAAAAGGTATGTGCTCACAAGCACAAGGTTCATTCATCTCATTTATTAAGCTGAGGCATGATATTCTAAACATGGTGTTTAGTGTAGGTTAGACATTTTTGTGAATTTTGTGAATCATTGTACTGTAGAGAATTAATTTGTCTTTTTTAAACAAATGTTGAACAATTTTCATTCATTAGTCTCATCCATGAGTCTAATGATGAGCAATAAGAAGAGCAATGCGTCAGTTAATTGAAATGTTAATAAAAATACAGTCAGCCTCCCACAGTTGCTAGGATTGGGGTGCAAGAACCTTGCAAAAGTGGAAAAATCACAAACATCAAAATGGGTTTGTGTGTGTCAGTAGGAAAGGGGGATAAGGCATGGGGAGGATGGGCACCTGCGTTCCAAACCAGGTCAGAAAAATGAGAGGGAAAGCTGTGGGTCAGCATGGTGACCCTCTACTTGTTTTGACATTGAGAAAGGGTGGTGCTGTGGTGCTCTGAAATTGGGCTGCAAGCTAGCCAGGCAGTGGCTGTTGGAGGAGGACCAGAGGCAGGTTTTTAAGGACTGTGCATCCTGGTTGTAGCTTCTGAGAAGGGAGGTTCCCCTGGAAAAGAAGCACTTGAAAGGTAGGGGGCAGGGCTGGAAGAAACTCACAAATAATCCAAGCCATGAAGGTCAAACCTGTAAATATGGAGGGTTGACTGTATTAATCAAAACCAATTTGTATTTGGCCAGTACTGTCATTAGGACCAACCAGAGTGCCCCAAAGGTGTGTAGGCTTTTTAGTTCTTCAGACCTTTCCATCAGGCTGTATGGCACACAATCATGGGCTGGAAAGTCAATTGTTTTAGCTAGATGGTATATCCATGAGGTTTGCAGTCGCAGTATGGATTCCCTTATAAATATCGGGATGGCCAAAATGAGGTGAGCAGGTGCATACAGCCCATAGCCCACAAGCCTTCATTAATCCCTATAAACTAAGCATACCTGCTCCCAAAATTTAGCAGTATGCATTCTCACTGATATGATTCACTGCCAAAAACTGATGGCAGAAGACATAAGTATAGTTGCAGAGGTAATATAACTGGCTTATGGACTCTCCTCCTGCCAACAGAAAGAAAAAAATGCCAGGAAAAAATACTGCAATCACTGTCAGCAGCTGAAGAAGACTGCATAGCAGGACTTGTTCACTTGTGCCCTAGTCGGCTGTACTTCTCACAGACATGGCCTGCCTCTGAAGGCCCATGGAATCACCTGTTCAGAAAGGAGCTGGATCTTTACAGCAGAGCCCAATCTGGCAGCAGTTGTGGTGTTTTCTCCTTTGTTTTCCAAGACAGGGAAGAGGAAAAGGAGGTACATAGAGAGAGAAATTGTCACTCAGTTTGTATGTGTTGGACCTGAAATCTCATAAGGGTCAGTGCTTCTAGACTGAAAGCATTTTTAGAAAAGTTAAAAAGTTTCAACAAATGGGTCTGTGACTTGGTCCTCCAAAGTTTCATGGAGAGCCTGACCATAATGGAGATGTCACTTTGGAAGAGTCACTCAGAGGTGTGCAGGTATTGGATTACACTTTGTAATACATACTGGGATGAAGAGGGCAGTAATGGGTTGATAAAAATCAGTGATTATAAATAATACATATTTTAGTCTACATTGGATTTTTTTTAAAAAAATATTAATTCAATGAAAAGAGCCTAGGTCAAAGATATCATCATAAATACTAATTATGCCAATTCTGCTTATATTCCATGAATATATTAACAGCAGTTTGTGGAAATGGGAAATAGACTGATCAGTCCAATTTGTAGATGGTGTTCACGAAATGCTATCCCCACTCCTCTGGCATTGCCTTTCTTTAAGTGCAAAGACAGAGAAAGTCAACGAGCAAAGAATGGTGGGCAGGTCCTAGATGTAAATGCAAGGGATTCAATTTTTGATGACTTGAAATTAATCTGAAAACTGTTCAGAATTATTGTTCAGTGTACACTTACCTTTTAATGAAACCTATATCTCTATATATGTATTACTTTTATGTCAATCTTACTCAATTTGGCTAGCTATTACTTAAAGATCTTTCTATTGCCTGGATGAGAAATACAGATCGTGAGTCAGAGTGAAGTAGAAGTAAAAAATGAATCTTTATAAGAAAAGCTAGAGATTAAATTTTAGATAGTATGCTGGGGGAAAAAGAGGGAAGTGAATTAATAGGGTAAAGAATTTCTCTGAATGACAAATTTCTGGTTTTGTTGTCATAAGTATTTCAAATAAGAAACATGATTATTCTTTAAGACGTAATGAAATACAAAACAGCTTTGGAGCGTATATGGGTAACTGGCACTACTCAGTATAGTTAACTTAAATTGGGATAAATTTGTTCTTTATACTGAATAGATTCTAATATTGTTGCCAAATGTCAGCAGCTCTATCATAACCATGTGTGGTTGAACATAAATAAGTTCAATATTGTAAAATAAATGCACTTAAAATTGCATGCTTAGACAAATAGGTTTCCTCCTTCTCCTTACACATCTGTATACTTTCTCATACTTTGTTACAACTAGAATCCAAACAAATAATGGATTTACAGCTTTAAGTTCAAGGAAGCTTGGGCTGTGTCAGCATTCCTCAATTAGGTGCACTTTGGATATTTTATTTATCTATTATGTTGGATTAAAGTAGAGTAGAAGTAGAAGTAGGTGTTAGCCCCTTTTCTGGGAAAGATGAAGACTGGTACTGTTAAGACTCAGTCTCCTTTAGCAGAAAACACGTGTAGAAGCACTGAATCTCTTGGTTCTTTCCAAAACTAGTTTTAATAAAGTAAGGCAAACAGGCAATATGCAAACTTCAAAGCTAAAAGTTTATTAATTATATTTAAAGGTACATTCAAACATATATACCAACAGTGCCTAAGTCCTGACTAAGTATAGGAAAGTTTCAAGCAGAGAAGCAGCTCAGAAGAGCCTGCACTTAATCCCAAGGGAGGAAAAGAGAGAGAGAGAGGAAGAAAGGAAGGAGTCTTTTATGCACCTGCAAGTTGGAAGGTTTTTGGGTCATGTGGTGTAATTGGTTAGATGCATTCCCATAATGAATGAATGAGAAAATGGGAAAAGTTCTGGAGACAGCATGTACAGGGTGGGGAAAATACAGGACACCTTCATTGTCTAAAGCCCAGTTGTTCTAATAGCAAATGGATAAAGAGCTGAAAAGAGTGCTTTATTGGGAAGGACTTTAGCCCCGATATATTCATTCATCCGTAATTCCCTTCTCATTCTCTTGCACATCAATCAATGACACATATCCTTTATCCCAGTCCCTGGAAGCAATCTTTTAGAAAGGCTTGTTCAGGATGTCAGCAATAATAACTTCTATGTTCTTTATTTCAGTAAGCCCATCTTGTCACATTTGTTGCACATTGTGGAAGGCTACGTCAATATTCTTTTTGAGTGGCTTCTCATTCTCAGAAATCCAGATTCAGCTTTGATTGTCTTGCAACAAAATAGTTGGCTTTGATGCTGTTATTCCAAAATCTGAAAGTAAGCAATGCAACCACTTTATTTTATCACAGGCTGCTTCTGCAGACATGCATTCTGCCCCTGTGGATGAATCAGCAATTGCAGGACAGATTATGGCTCCTCCACCATAAAAAATATCAGCTTCCCACTGGTTTACTTTCTGTCTGCCATGTCTCTGGCCCAGTCTGTATCTGCATAGCCTATCAATTGGGGTTAGTCATTGGCTGATAGCATCAGTTTGTGATCTGCACTTCTTTCAAGTATCTGGCTGCTCTGTTCACTGAATTGAGACATTTTTCCATAGGAGAGTTAACCATTCTGCATAAAATTAAAAATGCATTTCCAGTGTTAGGCATAGGGAAATGAGCAATATATAGAAGTTTGCCAACTGCAGTCCTGTACTTGTCAGCATTTCTTAAAGGTCCACATTTTTCAGTGTTTCTTAAGAAGCAATTGCCAAGCCCAACTTCTGTTGCAGTTGGCATGACATCTTTTAGACCAAGGCAGTTTAGATCTATTATCTTCTGCTTTAGATTAAAAAAGAAATTTCCATCAGTGCTCTTTTCTATTTGTACTCCAAGACAGTGTGAGATGTCTCTGCCAAAATGTTAATATCTATCTCTTTCTTGAGATTTTGGGTTGTTTCTTTACTATCTGTCTTGTCTTCACAGCACAGGATAAGTAGCTTGTAATGTAAGTCCATTTATTATTTCTGATCCTTTTGTATTCACATTTGTCGGTATACCTGGAGCGAATTCTTCTTTGATAAGAAGTTGGTTCAGCTTCTCACTCCGTGCTCTGACAGCCTGCTTCAAAGCATAAATACTCTTTTTCAGTTTACACACAAGATGTTCCTTCCCTAGAATTTGAAATCCTGGAGGCTGTTCCATGTAAAGTTCCTTATCTAGATTAGCATACAGGGAGGCTGTTTTAACATTTAGTTGTTAAATAAGCATTTGATTTAATGCAGCAACACTTAGGAGAGTTTTAATAGTTGTGTGCATGACTACTGCAGCAAAGATTTCATTATAGCCTTCACTATAGTTTTGACTATAGTTCTTTGCTACAAGTCTTCCTTTATATCTTTTAAATTTTCCCCTTCTGCATTGTGTTTTATGGTAAAGACCTATCTGCAGCCAATTACTTTTTTACTTTTGGGTAATTCTGACAAAGTCTATGGTTCATTTTTATATAAAGATTTCATCTTTTTACTACCAGTTTGTATCTACTTCTCAGTTTCTGATTCTGATAATCCTTTGATCTTTTGCCAATTAAACAGTTGCAGAAGTCTTTCTTCTGTGGCTAGACAAGAGAATCTGTCAGTTGACACACCTCTATTTGAGCACTGGGACCTTCTCACCTGGACTTGAATACCTGTCTCTGCCTCTGGTTCACTGTCCAGTTCCTGGTCACCTGGAATATCCTTTGCACTAGCAGCCTCTTGGGTCAGGTGCTCAGGAAGGAGCTGGTGGCCTTCTATTGCAGACAAAGCTGGGTAGACATCTTGGTTTGGATTAGATTTGGAATTTGGACATTCATTAACAAAAACAGCACTTGATAATTTTATTGTATGCCCCTTAGGTTCTAGAATCCTGTAAGCATTTCTAGCATAACCAATAAAGATTCCCTATTCAGTTCTACAGTCAAGTTTGCCTCTCTTCTGATTGGGAATATAGGCATATATTTTATTTCAAAAACTTTGAGATGACTTAGATTATGTCTGGCTCCACACCATAACTGGTAAGCAGTTGCATCTTTGGACTTAGTTGACATTATGTTATTTAAATATGTTGCAGTCAGTATAGACTCAGATCAGTAGCATTTGGGCATATTGGCTTTTAAGAGCATAGTCACTACCATCTATTTCAGAGTTCTGTTTGTTCTGTCTGCTACACCATTCTGTTCTGGGCTTTAAGCCTGTGTGGTTTGATGCTCTATGCTATAAACTTTGAAAAAATACTCATAAAACTCAGCATTGACAAATTCTCTGCCATTGTCAGTGTTTTATGCTCTTGAGTTTTTAGCCAAAACTTTTAGAGATGCAAGGAAAACTGTGCCCTTTCCTGATGCCTTAATCTCTTTACCATTAACAAGGTAAACAGGAAATTTTATAGTGTGTCAAGGTCCATGAAAAAAACTCTTCTGGTTAAAATAATGACTTGTTTTCCACTATCAATAATATTGGGATTATGATTCTAAGAAATTGAGAATAGTTTTATATTTAGCAGACTGACATCAAGTTGGATTTGATCTATCTTCTGAGCTAAAGTCTGGCTTCTTACTGTTATTTTTAGCTGCTTGCTTGGAATATGTGACCTCTTTTGCTGACTCTTGGCCAGTTTCCTCCCTGTTGTTCTGGAGGTTGCCAAAGTCATTAACATGCAAATTCTCCTCAAGTAGGTGAGCTAGTTCCTCTGTAGATCTTGAGATCTTATTTCATAGCAGTTCTCTATAAGGCTCTGCCTCTGTTGATATTCAAATATTTCAGTTGTTTTTTTCAAGATATATATCTCCTTTCACTTGCAAAACATTAATTAATGAAAATTTTGGGAGTCTAAGCTTACAAGATTCTGGGACAGATTCTTCAGGAATTTGAAGATCAGCCACTATAGAGATGAATGCATTAATATGTTAATTCAAAAATTGAGGGCTATTTAATTTTGTATTTACAAGCCACACAAGTAGTGAAGTTTGGTTACTTCCGCTTGGAGAGTTATACAATTCCTTCAACTTGTCCCATATTGCTTTTGCATTGCTTAAATTCTGAGGGTGATAAATTAGGCTGGTATGTACTGCGAGGCATACTTTTCATCATTTATATCAATTTTTTTTTCTGAGATTCTCCTGCCTCTGTGAGTCTCTTCTTTTCTGCAACATAAAAAAGTCCACTGTAGTTAACTATATTTAAATATACCCAGCCCAGCCCAAGTTTTATAATTCCTGCCTTTTAGTTTCTCCATGTTGAGAATGAGGCTGGGATTTGCAGCTGCCATTGTTGCTCTATCACCTATCATTAGGTAGGAATGCAGGACAATGAGGTCTCAGAGAAAACACTGGAAGATTCAGATTGGGCCCATAACCCAAATCTATTGGATTTGAAGTAGATTCCTAGGATGTTAACCCCTTTTCTGGAAAAGATGAAGACTGTTTCAATTAAGACTCAGCCACCTTTGATCAGAGTTCATGGGTCAAAGTGCTGAATTTCTTGGGTCTCTTTGAGACTAGTTTTAGCAAAGTAAGGCAAATAGGCAGTATGCAAGAGCCAGCTAATAATTCTAGAGAATTATTAAGAGAGTTCAAAGTACTATACCATGGTCATAGAATATTTTTTTTTCTGTCTTTGAACAATTTGCATATCAAATACTGCTTTTGAAATGACCCTCATTTCCAGAAAACGTATTGTGATGAGAAGATATTGTTCAAGAAAATTAGGCCCAAGCTCTTTTATGTGCATGAGATTAGTTTCAAAGGCCTAAATCCAGTTGCTAGTTTTGACTAGAATATGGCCCAGTTGGAAGTCAATACTTATGTTAGTATTGTTGATATAATAGATCTCCTCTAACCCATGACTAACAATTGGATTAAGGCCTAATAATCATTTCTGTAATCATTTCTGTTTGTGTAATCCCAAAGGTTGGCATATAAAATGCCCCTTATCACATACAAAAAAAGAAGAGTATATTTCAAAGGAAAATTACAATACATCAGACTTAAAAAAATCAAAATTAAATTCTACATTACTCTTTTAAAAGCGAATGAACAGCAGGTGGTCTGATGAAGACATTGCCTAGTATGACCATGCTCTGAAGGGATTGGTTTAAAATTTTAGAGTATGTATATTTGGAACTCATCTGCCTTAGTCAAAACAGATGGTTGTGCAAAAGAGAAACTTCAGATGTTTTGGAATCAGTCCAGTATAGACAGTGGTCTTCAATGATTTTTAATAGGATATGATTGCTGTCATTTAAGCTTGCTCAAATAAAAATACAGCTGGACTTTGTATAAGCAAGTATGCTACTATACTGTGACCCTTGATCACTTATTTCTATGTGAAATTAAATGAACATGTTTCGTTTTAAGAGGAAAACTAAGTGCTGCTACCAGTTTCTTTGGTGTAATATTATACTTTTATATATGGAAGTAATCAGATGAATGCATGTGTAATATTATCAACACAAACCGGAATTCATGGGTTCTCAGCCTTTTGGCTAAGATCAAAATCCTAAGCCAGGATCTAAAGAAAGTGAAATTAGATCATGAGCTCAAATGGTTTCAACTTTTTCTTTTACTTGCTTATTTAACTGAATTCCATTATTACATGTCATCTGGCAAACTGTTCTTCATATTAAACTGAATTTAAAAAGCAGTAGATGTCATAACTTCTTATTTGTTAAAAAGGGATCTACTGGATTAGTGGCCCTGTTTCTTTAAAAACTCTTAAAATTTATCTAAAAATAAAGCCAGAATTGTAAATCTCTTGAAATCACAAATAATCGCACTGCACTCATTACTACCAAGTTTGACATCTTCTATCATCTTGTTGTATGCACACTGTTCCCATGTAAGAATCTCAATATTTTAACTTCCTCTACAGTGGAGATAGCAGTACCGTTCATTCATGGCATGGCATATATGAAACAGCCTCTCATCACCCTGTTACTGAATTCCTTCAGTGAGCAGTAACTCCAGAACCCTTGCACTGAGATGATAGGCATAGGGTTGCAAATAATCACTTTGATGGAGCAAACCCTCAATTTCTACTGGCAGATCTGCTGTGCCTAGAGTACAAAAATATGTTTTTTGTGTAAGAATGCTGATTGTGGTGATTTAACTCCTGCTATTTTCACAGCTTGAGTGAGGGAGTTGCATCCAGTGACTTAGCAAGTGACTTGGCTTAACTTTGACTTAGCAAGACATCCTTTTTTTACATGTAATCTTCTTAAGACTCCCACCCACCCCTAAAAGCTACCCTTGAGGTTTGGGAGATTCTCTAGAACAAAATGAGATGTAAGCAGCAGTTAAGTAAGTGGGGTTGACAAAAGCAGATGTCCTTGCCATGTACAATCAGTAGTGCTTCTGAGAAAACATTTTTGGATATAACCAATTTAACTGAAAATGTTATGTATTCACCCTTGTTACAAGCAAGTCCACAAATTTTACTAAATTTACTAAATACTAAACTATTTGCTTATACATGCCAGTAGTAATTTTGTGGCCCTCTGGTGTCATTCTGTCAATCTTTCTTGGCCCTTTCTGGTCATTCCATTAATCGCTATAAATCTGAGGCTATTCATATTGGGGCTAATACTTCATATTTCTTATTTGCCAATTCATAATTGTGTGGGAATCCAGAAGTAGTTAGGTATTTGGTCATACTGGTTCTTCAGGATATTATTCAAATTAATGCTATATGTAGGGAGTTAATATAACAACTTTCACCACACCATTTTTCATTCAAAAAGATGTAACTGTCATTTTCAGAAGCTATATTTAATTTTTCAGATTTCCATTTATGCCGTAAAGTATTTCTTCTCACACATACAAATAACTGATAAACATGGGCCAGTTCAGGTACTCCTGCTTGGGAAATTTTGAGTCAACTACTTAGGAATCTCTTTTTGGATTTCTTTTTAGGAAAGGAGAAAACGATGCTATCCTCTTCTGTACTGTACTGTACTGTACTGTACTGTAATGGTGGCTTGCCATACAATCTTGTCAATTACAATTTGATCTATGTGGTCGTGCTTAGCTAACTCTGTGGAATAATCCTAATTTGAGGATTTCAAGACAATCTTTTTTATGGAAGAAATGAACTGACTGCAGGATTTATACTTCAAATCAATTGATTGGTCAAGTCCAAATGTTGCTGTTTTCAGTACTGCAATTTATTTAATGCTTACCAGTGGGTTCACTGCAGGCAGCCATGTTTACATCTTTTGGTGTCTGTAACTGAATCAGTAGCTCCGAGTGTCTCAGCCACCCCTGTTGTGCTGGAAACATTAATTGTATCTTGAAAGAAATTGGACCAACGAGTTTGGTTTATAAATATTGGTTGGGAAGCAATTCTTTTGACATTAATGAAATTTGAGTTGAGTAGAATAAAGAGTTAGATCGTCCTGTGCAAGTCAATGGAAAAATTCACTTAGATTCAGTATTTTTAAAGCTAAAGCTACATTTTGGTCCAGCAGAAATTGATGGTTTTCCTTTTAAATGCTTCTTTGTGGCAGGTCATGTGGACATGTTCTGTAGTTACCCAGTTTTTGTTTGGATGCATTACAATTTAATAATTTTGTATTGGAAAAAAAATTGGTATATGTAGATAAACATGTTCTTTTAAATATTATTCTTCTGACATGGAATCTAGCTGAAGCTCAGTGTGGTTGGATTTTGTTTACTTTGACTGTTACAAAAACAGATATAATCCAAAGATGGAATGACACATATTCCCCATCTATTGTTCAGTGGTCAGAAAGTGTTGCTGCTGTTAATTATGCATGAGCATATATTTTTATAAATGCCCATTTCAAAATACACAGTTTTGGAAATAGGTGGTAAATGCCTAGTCCATGTTCATATCCTTTATACTTAATCTATTCTTTCCTTCTTATTCCTGTTTTTATCTATTTTTTTGTAGTAATCATAAATAAATCCAACAAATGAATTTTAAAAATCATTTCTGGTCCAAAAAAGAAAAAGGGCAACTGTTGTAAAACTTCTGAGAAGTTGCCTAGTGTAATTTCTTACCACAGGTAACTAGACTCTTTTTAAGTCTCAAGTGTTTTGTGTAATATATGTTACACTGAAACCTTCATCAATAAAGTTGAAACAAGTTTCGTCTGATAAGCTTTCTTGTAACAAAGAAATAAGGTATGACCTATCTAACAGAGAAGGGTAGAAGATAAGACTGAAAAAAGCTTTCATATTTATTCTGTTAAAAATTTGTTAAAATTAGACCTGCTTAATCTGTGAAAACCATGCTAAATGGAGGCTACCACACTGGAAGTCTCGTGTGTCATGTATTTGACACACATTTTTAGTTTTTCATACACACCAGACGACAAAAGAAAAAATAGGTTTCCCAAATACTTGATGTGCCATCTTACAAGGACAGTGGGTTGTATTCAACTTTCTACATCATGTTCTGCAGGTCAGACAAAAAGAAATGCTGGAGATTATACCATGGGGGCTAAGCCATGTTATATTATCAGAGAAAACAGAAAATAGTATGAGTGTTATCTCGAGTCATGTTGATTTTTGGTCTGATGAAAATTGCACTTTGATTCAACAGGCTTAAAATTGTTTATAAAATATATTTTTGCCTGCAAATATTCCAATAAATTTGTTCTTTTCTGTATCCTTTGTATTTTACAGTAATAACAAGTAGTGGCTACAGTCCAAGATCATCGCATCAATACTCACCGCAGCTATATCCCTCCAAGTTAGTGAGCATGCGTCTTCTGGTGTTTTGTTACATATCATTTATCTCAGATCATTCATTTGTTTGCAGATTTTGTAGTAGTGAGGGATGCATACTGCATACAATTACTGGGTTTTATAGAAAATGGCTTCTGTGGTTTCTCCTGAGATTCCACATGTCTATAGAAGAAAAAATTGTGAATATGCTTTGATTTTAAACTGATTGCTTGATAGTTCAGTACCACTTATATCAAGAGGGTTACATACAGGTATAGTACGTCCCCATATTTGCAGGGGATGTGTCCCCCATACTTATTGTGCGTAATGAAAAATGCAAATAATAGTGAATACTATTTTTTCCATTGAGATGAACAACATAGGTATTGAGACAAGTATGCAGCTTGGAGAATAGGCCCTGAAGCAGGACAGAACTTTAGAATCTAAGTGAAAGAAGGATTTGTAGCCATTGTAGCCAGTGCACAACTGATAAAAATATAAAAATTAACAACAACGTGTGGTTAAAAAAAGAGCACAAGTAAGTGAATTTGCATATGCCAGTCATGAGGATATAAGGGAAAATACTGTAATGTTTTTAGGATTAAGAATCAAAGTATGAGATACTGTTAATTGTATTTCTGTATATCTCCAATTTATAGAACAATTTTTAAAGCTGTGTACTTATCTAGCAACTTACAGTTTATAGTCCAAATATTACTCAGTTCAGAATGATTCTCTTGCAGTCAAGATACTGCATAATAACTTAAATATGTAGTGCCATTAAAATACTGTATTTGCAGTTGTTGAATATAAATGTAAACAATTTTAGTTTACTTTATTCTTTTAGTACTTATAATGAAGAATAATGTGATAGGACATATGCTGACATTTTCAAAACAAACAATAGCCTAAATCCAGTTGCTGGTTCCAAGTAGAATAGCAGTGAGATTTACATAAGTGTTGACTTAGCATGCAACCATTGATTCGGTGGGTTGACTCTGGTTGTCACTAACAGTTGGGTTCAGGCTGAAATTAAGATCATATGTAGTCACAGATTTTAATGGACAAGTTTAATTTAGGACAGAACATTTTACAGAATAATTTAGGACAGATGACATCCTACTTTATTTGATTTGAATTATTTAGCCAACAAAGGCAAAGCGTAGATTGCAAAATGTGTGTAAAGTGTTCTTTAACAGACAAAAAATGAATAATAATAATGAATGAATAATAATGAATGATAAAATGAATTATTATTATTATTATTATTATTATTATTATTATTATTATTATTTATTTGTATCCCGCCTCTCCACACGGATCGAGGCGGCAAACAACATAAAATACATTATACATTAAAAGACATTAAAAGACATTAAAAACATACCCAATCCTCCCCACCCACCAACCCACCTAAACCAATCCCTTAAAATACACAGCAATTAACAATCCATCAATTACTGTTAGCAAGGCAACAAGGCAATAGATGGGAGGCGATGGAAATGCTAGTCTGGGAAGGCCTGTCGGAAGAGATCAGTCTTGACTGCTCTTTTAAAGCTGTCAAGACTGGTAATATGCCAGGTCTCCTCCGGCAGGCCATTCCATAGCTTGGGAGCGATAGAAGAAAAGGTCCTCTGGATAACTGCAGCCAACCTAGTTCTGACTGGCTGCAGTAAGTTCTTCCCAGAGGACCTTAATGTGCAGGGCAGATTATATGGGAGAAAGCGATCCGCAGGTAGGCTGGCCCCAAGCCATAAAGGGCTTTAAAGGTAAGAACCAACACCTTGTACTGTGCCCGGAAACTAATAGGCAGCCAATGTAACGACTTCAGAATTGGTGTTATGTGGTCAGTTTTAGGTCTACCAGTGACCAACTTGGCTGCCATATTCTGAACTAATTGAAGTATCCAGACTAAGCACATGGGTAGCCCTATGTAGAGTAAACCTGAGTAACTCATGTTGATAAAAGTATTCATATATTTTAGCAATACTTTGCATTGTCCCGTTCAGTGTTGGCTTCAATTTAGGGCAAAGTTTTTACCACAAGCTGCTTGCACATTACTTAGATATGGTAGACTGATAACATCAATAGAACAACAAAAGAGTCATGGTGGATCACACCAAAGGCTCATCTAGTCCAGTATTCTGTTCTCACAGTGGCCAGCAAGAAGCCTGCAAGCAGGACAAGAGTGCAATAGAAACCTCCCAGTTGTGTTCCCCTGCAGCTGGTGTTGAGACACATACTGCCTCTGATACTGAGGTAATATACAGCTATCAGGACTTCTAGCTACTGTCAGCTTTATCTTCCCTGAATGTCTAATTGCTTTTAGAACTAATCAATACATAGTCATCTTGTGTTCCAAACTGCATAGTTTAACTAGCCGTCTACACAAATGCTTCCTTTTTCAGTCCTGACTTTCCCACCTTCTCAGTTACAGTGGATGATCTCAGATTTTAATATGCAAGTCAGAAACATTTATCCCTATTATGCACAGTGTGCATAATTTTATGTTCTTCTCTCATTTAGATTTTTATAAAAGTATTATAATATTGACAGTTTTATCTTCATTTTTTCTCTTAATGATTCACAATATGGAAAGCAGTGATTCCTTTAGAGATTATTAAGGGACCCCTTAACTGAACAACCCTACCCAGTTTTTTTTTAAAGATATCCCTTCTGCTTTTTAACTTTCTATATGATGACCTTAGACATGGACATTGGATGTTTTTCTGCTATCTTCTCTATTCATTCCTCACTTTTTGCTATACTTAGAAGTTGTTGCTCATACTAGGGAATACTTTCAGATATTGAACTCCTTTTCAATATATATCCCATATCAGTGGCCAGAGGAAAATTCTTCATTTAAATAACCACAGAGTTCCTTGGCTCAACCATTTACTTTCTGTTCATGAGGAGAAGAAAGAAGCAAGAAGGAACAAAGTTAACCCAAGTATTTCAGTCTTATACTAGGTAGGGGTGAGTGTAGGAGTAAGCATCCAGTCATCCACTGAGACATCTTTCAGTAGCTCATCTGAATTTTTTACAGACCTTGCAAGCAACTACTTATAGTAAAAGATAGAATCTGCCATGGTGACTTAGGACAGAACTCATTATTATGTTGAACACAACATGTTGCTGTTGAAAGTGGTAGCTCACATTGAGTTTGCTGCCTACTCTTGTTTTCCCTGTATTTTCTTGTTCTAACATTTGAGCATTTGCTGAGCTTGGTAGGGAAAGGGAAATTCACAAAATGATTTTCCTAACTAAATTTTTCTAAACATGCAGAGGTGAAGAATTTCATATGAAGCTGCTGCTTTTGGGGATTACTCCAGTGCTAAGCAAAAGGCCTTGTTCTGTTGTTAAAGCATGTACTAAGTTAGACAAGATAACTTGTATTAAGCATGACAAGTTAATCTTGTCTAACTGATAAAATGAGAGATGCAAAATTCAAATTTACATTTGAGGGCCCACTCCCTAAAGCCCCTTTATTATGTGATTTCATTGGCACTTTATTCTTACTGTGTATGTTCCAGTGCTCAAACAATCTTGAAGTGGTGCTATATGCTGTTGAAATCAAGTATGCGTAGGAATATTTGGGTGAGCTCCTTGGCTGGTGAATTTTTTTCCCATTACTTATCTCTATTTCACAAAAAAGCATCACCTGCTTCATTTCTCTGTGTCTGGCTGGTGTTAAAAGCAGAAGGATCAGGGTCACAGAATCAAGGCCTAAAAAAATGTGTGAACCAGAGAACTTGCCAGTTTACTTCAGTGAGTGATTCTAAGGGGGAAAATCACACTGGCTTTTGTTGTTTGAATCAGATTTCCATGTATTTATTGTCACCAGTAACAATATTTCCCCCCTTGCTGTCTAGGCCCTATCCACATATTCTGTCTACTCCAGCAGCTCAAACAATGTCTGCCTATCCTGGCCAGACCCAATATTCAGGAATGCAGCAGCCTGCAGTATATACAGCATATTCACAGACTGGGCAACCTTACAGTTTACCTACTTACGGTATTTCCAGTTGTTCCTTATTCTTTTACAAGTATTGTATATTTGTTATAATGGACTGATGTGTGTTTTCCTTTGTTCTGTAAAAATAAGTTGCAAATTGATTTCTTCCACAGATTTAGGTGTAATGTTGCCAGGCATCAAGACAGAAAGTGGACTTTCACAAACGCAATCACCTTTGCAGACTGGGTGCCTTAGTTACAGCCCAGGGTTCTCCACACCACAGCCAGGCCAAACACCATATTCATACCAAATGCCAGGTCAGTAATCCATTTTCCTGTGTGCTTTTACTTTTGACCCTCTGTTTCTTTATTTGCAGGATAGGTATCTCATGTGAAATACAACCTGATATGATCTTTCATTACAGTTACCACAGGGTTTTGTTTTATTACTTCAACTACTGTGCATGGTAAAATTTTATCTAGATAATTTTGCTCCATTTTTATACTGTTATCATAATTAACTTTAATTGATATGTTTCCTGAACAGAATAATGAATTCCCTCATCAATTATCCAATGATAACCTGTTTTCTTGCTAATGAGAGTTGTATAACCAACACATTTGTGAAATGAGTATTCAGGAGCCCATATAACGGGTAGACAGACAGACAGACTAACTTCAGGTCTTTGTGATTACTTTTTCATTTGCAGCAGGAGTATACAACTTCGGTGGGTCCAGGAGCCAGCATTACCCTGGAACCCACCATGAATCACACCCTTTTGCCATACCATTCAAACTCAGTGGCAAGGTGGGAAAATACTTTAAAATAATCAGGGACGGTCTCTTTTAATGGATTGCTGCTGAATTTTGGTGACAACAAAAGCCCTTCCAAGCAAGGATGTTATGCTTGTATTAATAATGTTCAGTGGTTTATGACTAAAACTTGATATACATTTCTATAAGAGCCCTGTGGGGCATAAGGGATTGCATATGGACTCCAAGTAATGTCTACTTAGAGTGACATCTGTGTTTAACAACATAAAATAATGTGGAATTATTATATACCCATATTAGAGATGTCACTATATGTAGGCGAGATCAACACTGTATAACTGTCTGAATACCAATACAAACTCAGTTGTATATTGCTTAGGCCATTTCCACCCCACACTGTTATAGTGCTATTATTCCACTTTCAACATCCTGTGGAATTCTGGGGTTTGTAGTTTACTGAGGCCAAAGAGCTCTCTGGCTGAGTCTTCTAAAAGCTCCTCCCTAAACTGCAAACCCCAGGATTCCATAGGATGTTGAAAGTGGAATAAGAGCACTATAACAGTGTGGTACAGAAATGGTCTTGGTTAAATGTCTCCCTATTCCTGCGTGTTACCTTAAGTTGTGTTTATCACTGAGATCTGAAAATGGAATGAGGTCTTCTGAAGATATTAACCCTTTGGCATTATAAACATAGAACTCCTGAGCAATTAGATAAAATTGGATTATACATTTAGAGCAATTGTTTGGATTTCCCAATATGATTTCCCTTCCCCCCACCTATTTATTTTGATGAGTAGGAGGGGTATGAAATGGCTGGCCCTGATGATAAAACTTCCGTGGTAGTGAACTTGTGTTTTTATAATACCTAACAGGATGGAAACATGCAGATATGTTTTCTTTATCCACACTTCCATTTTAGTTTAATAATAAAATTAATGAGTTTCCAGGTCATCTCTTACACTTCCAGTTAAAAAGAATTCAGGTAAAAGAGGCTAGGAAACTGCTGATAGTTAAAACTGACAATTTTAAGGCAAGTGTACTCATCATTTGATGGATTAGTGGAGTTTTAGCTCTGAGAAACGTGTATTAAAAATTTGTATTTCTCTATTAAACTACCCTACATAGTTTCTGTCTACCTCAAAGCTATAGACACCTGGCCTTTCCCCACTTCAAATCCAGGTTCAGTAATATGCAGATATACTATATGATATCTGCATATTACTGAACCTGGGTTCCAAGTGGGGAAAGGCCAGGTATCAGTGCAGGGACAGTAAGTGTAAACAGGCTCATTGATTCATATAATAAAGTTTAAGCATATTCTCACATTAAACTGGAACATTACTGTTTTTGTGAAGCTGAATTGATGAATGTGAATATAATGGGCTGGAAGGGAGTTAAAACATTAGTAGTTGGATTTTTTAAAGCAGAAGATGCTATTTCTCATCATGTAAGTTTATAAATTACAAACTTCTTCCATAAAAGATTGGGCTGACATAACTGCAGGTTTAATGTACATGTTCTTCATATTTCCATATGAAATTTTTAGCTCTTTTGCTAAAAATGTGTTTGTATCATATTAATATATTACTTGGTTCTTATAGCAAATTATTCTTTTAACACTAGGTTCTAGTTTTACACCATCATCCACTATTTATGCAAACAATTCAGTCTCAAATTCTACCAACTTCAGCAGTTCGCAACAGGTACAATCATTATCTTTTTTCTATAGAGCTCAAACAAAATATTATATGGTCCATTTAGCATTTTTTAAAATTAAGTATTTTAGGTGATTTTTTAAAAAGACATAGTTTCTATCATTCCAGGATTACCCGTCATATACAGCTTTTGGCCAAAACCAATATCCACAGTATTATTCACCATCAACATATGGAGCTTATATGACCTCAAACAACACTACAGATGGTACCTCTTCATCCTCGTCAACTTACCAGCTTCAGGAATCTCTCCCTGGGCTGACTAGTCAACCAGGTACAGACCTTCATCCAGGTGAAAAAATTGTTTATTCCATCTATTGTGCAATGGTACTTAGAATTGAAAATGCATTTTAGCTGTACTAGCTGTTTACCAACAATGAATTCTAGGATCCAAAAAATCAGTAGAGGAAATACATAAGCATGGAAGAAGAACAAAATCAGGACTAAAGAGGCCAAGATTTTGGAGCAATTGAATCTGAGAACCAAAATATTTGTAATGTTAGTGACATAATTATACGTGTATGACCTGATGATTTTATTTTGAAATAAAAGTAGTTAAAGTCCCCCAGTCCGTAACACACTTCCTTTCTGGATTGCAGCTTCTGCTGATCTTTTACTTATAGTTGTACCATACCTGGCTACTGTCTGCTCCTGATAGTGCTGTTTGCTGTAAGTAGCACACTAAAGATTAAAAAATCTTCAATAAGCAATGCTTTTCAGTAGAAAAACCACCACAGGGACCTGATTTGAATTTTAAGGGTGTTCTAGATCTGGGGCCTACAGTTGTTTGTTTCTTTGTTTTAATTGAACTGGTCAGTTTAAACACACTAGCCCAAAAATGTGACTAACATCATGGATAGTGTCGATCTTTGAGCTCTCTCTTAAGGGACTTTTTATTGAAGTCTGGAAAGATTTGACCTCTTCAGTTTCCTCTTTTGAAATTATGTGTGTCCATGATTGATTTCCTGGGTAGTTTTCCACTTCATTGTATCATGAATTTTATAGTACTATGGCTGCTGTTTCCAATTCTTCTTACTTGATCCCACCAGATCTTAATCACTATTCACAGTTAAGTCCAGAGCTGCCTGCCCTTTAATTGAAATTTCAGCCAAATGGTCCAAAGCATAATCATCTATTGTACATAAACACTTTATTTTGAGGGACAGGAAGGTTTGGACATTGAAGTACATTCACTCAGGCATTTGGAAAATAAATGAAGTAACCCATTTCTGGTTTCAACACTTTCTGGTTTGGTTGCCTCCTTGATCTATTTCTCCATTTCAAGACCACCCTCAGGAGTTTTGGTGAGGGATGTGGTAGTACCTTCCCAATACTGAATTGGAATTTTGTAAGTTTCATCCACAGCTGTTCTGTGGATAGGGATATTCCTTGTACTGTACTTAGTATATTGGATTCCACGCATCCTTTGCTATGCACCATGTACCATCCCAGTACATGCTTCATTGCTTTTTATATACATTTTATGTCCATAATTCAATATTTTACAGGTCTTCAATATGCCCCCTACCAATATTGTCTTTTAGCACTGAGCAGTCCTGGTATCTATCTTGGTTTGGAAGTGTTTTGAAATATCGTGCATATCGTGCATTTACCAGTGTGTAAGATGCCACAGTTTTCTCATGACCTTGCAGTCTCTAGAAAGGATTTCTGGGTTGTTGTTTTTTCAGTATGTTTGTTACCTGTCTCCACTTTGATATTATGAAATGTTTACTCTGTCTTCCCTAACACAAAATCAGCCCCTGAAAGATGCTCGCCAAATCCTATCAGCTTTCACTAGCAAACCAGAATAAAAGCTTTTTGGTGAATGTCTTCATGTTAAGTGTCAATGTGGTGGTGGTGGTGGTGGTGCTGCTGCTGCTGCTGCTGCTGCTGCTGCTTCCTCTCCTTCTCCTTTCTCCTTTTTGTCTTTGTATCCAAAATTTATTGAGTCAAATGGGTGAGGTTACAACAACAGTGATAGTCACAGTTTAATCCCATTCCATAGGCAGCAGCTACAGAACTCAAGAGTTAGAAAGCTGCAGGTTGCTTATAGGTGTGTTGGGAATCCATCCTCTTGAGATCATCAGCATCTAAGCCAGAAACTGTGCATGTAGGCCCACCCATTCTGGACAACCATCTGCTTTATTTATGCTGCTTTCACCTGAAGGAGCATCCTTCTGTCAATTGTGCTTTTTCGTTCATGGGCTGGCATAGCATAGTTGAGCAGCCAACACACAAAACCACTGTCTGAACATGACTGAACATAGTTGTGATTTTGTAACAACCTGGACACTTCACATCCATGAAGTAAGAGTTGGGACTCTGGATCAGGCACTTCTTCTTATGCTTTTGCTTCTCCTCGTCAGGCTGCAGTTCCAGCTGAGTCTTCTTCTTTTGTAGAGGTTCTGCTTGTCTCAGAAATTTCCCTATTGTCTACCAAATCTAAACCATATGTGCTGACACTTTTGTTTCACATGTGCATGGAAGCCCACAGTTGCCTTTCCCTTATAAAACATTACCGGGAAAAATACCTTGGCACTGTTGCACTAACTTTCCCTCTGTTTCTGATCCTACAGAATGAGTATTTATGTTTATGTAATTAATGTATGTCAATTTATGAATTTAATAGGATTTTCTTAGGCAAATGAATTTAATAGGATTTTCTTAGGCAAAGAATACTCAGAGGTGGCTTTGCCAGTTCATTCCTCCGAAATATAGCTCCACCACCTGGTATTCATTGGCAGTTTCCCATCCATTTACTGACAAGGGCTGCCCCTGCTTAGCTTCCACAATCAGACAGAATCGTGCTTTTAGAGTATTTAGACAGCCTTAGATAACACATTGGTAAACATAATTGCAGCATGTGGCTGACTCACCCAGGCCCATTGCCTTGGAAAAGAAAAAGAAAAAAAAAAGATTGGAGTTAGCATTCATATGGCAGACTTCCAAAAGTTGTTGCATAGCCACTTGGCTGAATGTACTGGGAAAGAAGCAGAGAGAACTGGGAATGGGATTTAAAATAAACAATGAAATACAAGATAGATGGGACTGAAGAAGAAAAAGTTAGATAGGAAAAGTGGCAATAAAGGGATACTAGATGAAATGAGATGATAAGGCAGAAACCTGTTGGAAGCAGAGATGGCACTAGGGAAGTGAAGATTGACACTAATGTGAGGTGTCAGTCTCAGTTAATCCATGCAGCATTTATTTCAGGTCCTATCTAGTGACCTGAACTGTTCTTCTACAACCTCTATTTTCTTGTGTCCAAAATAGTTTTTGCAAGCATTTAGGATACACCAGGCTCATGTTAGCTTCAAATTTTTGCTTAAATACAAGTGGAAGTTCCAGCTAGGGTAGGGTGTTAGTTTTCTTAACCAAAAATATGATAGATTCACTCTTGGATTACTCATATGCAGTGCTAGACATGCATATACATGTGGATGTGTTATTTGTACAATGGCCAACCCATTTTACTCTATGTACATGAAATACATGTGTGCAAGGTATATGACTAGAACTTTTCTTTTATGCTATTACATGTTGTAACATGCTATAATAAATACTCTGTAATAAAAATTAGTGCTAAATAATAACAAAATGCATTCTAATATATTTTTATGGCAGAATTTGACATTCTGCTTCAAGATACTAAGAATAAATAAGTTGGTAGAAGAGAGTTCACTGTGTTCTGCACTACATGATGAAGAACTGCAGTAAAATTTCATGGCTGAACATTCAAAACATTGCACTCATTTTATATGAGTGTATTTTTAAAGTGATACAGAAGGGTAGAGGCATGTAGTGTATTTTCAGAGTGGGCGTAACACTGTGTATTGTTGGATGGTCACTTCAGATACTACATATAAGTGGACAAATTTGTATTTCAGTTGCAAGGGGTTTTTGTTACACCCTTGGTTTGAAAAGCCTATAAAATCTGTAATTCTGAATTGTTATTATGAAGCCACCAGTTTACTTTAAAGGGCAAATTGTATAGCGTATAAATGTATAAAAGATATAATTACACCTATGTAAATATAGTAAATCTGATGTTAGAATGGAAATTCACTATTTTCCCAACTGAGGCCTAATCTGGAGTTCCAGGAAGAAAAAACAGCATGTTGAAAATTCAAGCAACTGCAGGAAGTTTTGTTTTGTTTTGTTTTGTTTTTTGTTCCAGGTGCAACATAAACAGAACTGTGTAGGAATTTGAAAAACTGTGCAGTTTTGTTACAAAACTTATCCGTGCTGTCTTTTCTCTATGCACAGAAAACTGGGTAGCGTTCGGGGAGGGGGGAGCACATTTTTCACTATGTGCTTGGGAAGAGTGCACAAAATGCAAATCTAAATTGCACATGGTGTTGCTATACAAAGAACATAGTGAAGGTTCTACATTGTGGCAATTTGAGGCAGTGGAGAAAATGATGGAAAACCGCACAGAGATATGGATAGAGAGAATTTGAATGCCTTGCGAAGAGTTTACACTTACACCTTGAGATGGAACTTGGAACTATTAGATGAAGGGAAGTCAGTCAATATTACTCAGCAGGAAAAGGAAAACTGTCCTATGAATCTGCAGCTTTTCCCTGTTTGACTGTTGCACAGTTCTGTGAGGAAAGCTGGATCCTCAGTCCAAATGAAAAAGGCTGCACATCTGATCTCATTCAGGATGAGAAACAGAAAAGGTAAGGTATCATATTGTAAGAGAACCCCATGGTTAAGAGTGGCCAGGCTGTAGTTCAGGCATCTTGAGGTGAATTGTCATGCACAGACTACCTCAGAGTGAGAGAACAAACAGACTTTGTGGAGAGCGATATTAGCTTCGGAAAACAATCTTTGTCAGCTCTCTAGAGATATCTGTAGACAGAATTTTTGATAGTTATGGAACAAGTAATCTCAAGTGGACTCCATGATACCTTTCCCATAATACCTCACCCTAAGTGGAGTCCCTCAGAATAAGGTACTTGGGTTTTTGCAGCTATCTGGAGAGCAAACCAACCTCATTAAAGCAGATCAGCAGCACTAAGTGTGTCACAGAAACAAGGAAATCTTGTAGCCACCAGAAGTGGAAAACTATGACAAAGACAAGGGAAAAGGGAGGTGGTGGATTTCCGGATTTGAAGCTATACTACTATTCTAATGGCTTGACCTGGTTACGAGATTGCATAATGCTGCAAGATGAAAGGCTGCTTAAATTGGAAGGATCTCTGTTTCAGCTGGCATGTGTACCTATGGTATAAAGTAAAGCTAAAATAGACAAAGGATTTCAAAACAATATAATAAAATCTTTATTAGTAATTAGGATGAAATTCAAGAACAAAATGTACAGAAAAATCCTCCAATGGTTATCTCCACATGAAGCATTATATGGAAGATGGAAAGACCCAATAGAGAAATGGATTCGTTATAAAGATACATTAATGGAAGAAGACAGTCAATATATCAGAGTGAAACTGAAAGAAGAACTAGAATCAGAGGGATTTAAATGTCAATGGTTTCTTTATATGCAACTGAAAGAAAGATTCAGAATGGATGTGAAACTAGGTTTTGAACCAGTCAGAAAAATTAATGAATTTGAGAAAGCCATATTTGAAATACCACAGCATTTAACAGCCCAACTATATATAATTTTGTTAAAAAGAAAAATGGAGACTGAACAAATTAATGACTCTGAGATCAGATGGGCTGAGAATATTGGTCATGAGCTACTTCTAGATTATTGGGGAAAAGGTTGGTTAGACACACAGAAATTCACCTTAGCTCAAACACTCAAAATTACTTAAAAATGATGCAAAGATGGTATCAGGATCCAATGAAGCTGAATAAGATATATAAGACAAAGAAAAATAACTGTTGGAAATGTGGGAAAGACTATATGTGATGGTCATGTCCACAAGCTAAAAGATACTGGAAGAAGATGCAGTACATAATGTCAGATATGTTATGGATAAGCATTCCATTAATACCTGAACTTTTCTTACTGGATGTGCTTTATAAATTGGACAAAGCCACAAAACTCAAGTATTGGAGAATAATCTTACATATGGCTACCATGGCCAGAATTTTATACACCAAATTCTAGAAAAATAAATGCCACAGATAGAAGATTGGCTGATAAAACTAATAGAGTTCAAAGAACTAGATAAAACGACTTTGATATTAAAAGGAAAATTGCAAAATAAAAAAGGAGACGAATGGAATTTAATTGAGAACTATATTTTAAGGGGAAAAATGATTTAATATGAAATATGAACATGATATTGAGAGATTAAGTGTACTAATAGAGATTATACTATATTTAATTATAACAGTTCAGTCTATCAGGTAAAATTCAATTTTTCTAATTTATTGAGGAAATGGTAAATATATTAGAAAATGGACTATAAGAAAAATTAGAAAGGTAGCAGAACATTTAACGGCAGACATTCAATAAGCAGAAGATACTATTATTTTGTATATGGCTAATAGAAATTAATTTAAGTAAGTAAAGTAAGGAATTGTATAAAAGATGATTATAAACTGAACTAATGGGAGATATGGAAGTGCTATATTAAGAGATGAATTAAAAATGCAAATCAGAGGGAATTAGGACTACGAGTAGTTATAGCACACAATACAAAAGAAGAAAAATATAAACACTTAAATTTAGGAAAGAATGGTTTTACATTAATGCCATGGTTCCCTCTGATTTATGCTGCCATTATGGATACACATTATTATTTTTCTATTGACTGTTTATTTGTTTTGTTTGTTACAGTTGTGTGTGTTGCAGTTGGCCTAATGTTAAATGGGATATCACCCAGGATTGTACTGTTAGTCAGGAGATATGCATAACAGTGTGTCATGTTCTTTAGCAACCCATTGTATTATTCTATGTAGAGGGATCTCCAGAGTCTGAGTGGTGTTCATTGACATATTTTTGAGTCTTGATTTCAGTGTTCTTCAGTACAGGTAGCCAAACACTACCAACTGTAACACATGCAAATTGCTCCCTACCACCCCAGGGTACTACACAAGTATATATTTCACTTCCATGCAACCATATCCTCTGAAGATGCCAGCCACACATGCAGGCAAAACATCAGGAGAAAATACTAATAGAACACACCCTCAAAACCCAGAAAACCCACAACAACCTATGGATTCCAGCTGTGAAAGCCTTCAACTTTACATATATCTCTGGATCTTTGATGAGGCTACAAACTATCTTATAAACACCTACTGGTATACCTTGTTTCCTTTGGAAGTCAGGTGTGCAGCAATATTACTGGTTCTGCCTTTGGAGTGTTGACATACTGCCCAGATAATGAGTGTAGTCCTAGAAATTGGTTATATACTATAGACATACTAAGTGTTGGTTCTGTCTGTAGACTTTCTTTGCTAAGAGTTCTGTTTTTCAAGTACTTTAATGCCATATCAGTAAGTTTCCAAATTGCCAATTATATTTTCCAGTGAACTAATTATAGAAAGCCACTGAAAACATAATAATTAACTTTTTGTAGCTGTAAATGTTAAGAAACTAAAGCTATGGGTGGCCAGTTATTAGATATATTCTCCAACTAATTTTAATAAAATGAATGTGTTATCAGAAGCAGATGATATTATAGCCAAAATACACATGTGCAATTAAATGATTTAACCATTATTGTATTCTAATTTATTGGCAGTTAATGTGTATTAGATGTGTACCTGCCTCTGAACAAAGATAAATCGCATAGTTGTTACCCTGATCTCTGGGGTCCCGGGAGGGACACCTAAATAACCGAACAACAACACAACTTTGGGGAAAATTAGCTGGAGCACTCACTAAAGCTAGTGAGAGGCAGGGTAACTTAGCAGGATCTTGCAACCCAACATCTACAGGGTCGGGTCAGTCAAGCAGTCAGACGGTTTAAAGTAATAAAAATGATGTTTATTAAGTACAGACAAACATTAAAGGCACCACCGTCACCCTGCTAACTAAAGAATCAGAGATTGACTTGAAATAGGGATTTTTAGAGGGAAATGGGTGATACGACACCTGTCTCGTAGTCCTGGAGAGGTCTGAAGATTGAGTTCGTTGGTATGGAGTCTCAGTACGTGGAACTGAGGGAACAGCTCGCCAAACAAAGTGGCAGCAAGGCTGGATGGAAGTCCAGAGCGATCCGAGGAGGGTTTCGGAATCAGCGGTTTTTATAGGGTGAATTGTAACTGCAGGCCATACCTTACTTGGTGAGAACAAGGCATTTTAGGAGCGGGACAAAGCCTTGGAAAGGTCAGAATTTAGCATGATTGACTTAGAGCCGAATTAACAATAGTGTAGCCAGCATGCAAATGCGGAGCGCTTAGTACAGGTTTGTTAGGTTGCCTGCTCGGGGCAGGGAACCTTTGTTAGTATCGCACATATGCAATGAGGTGTTTGCCGGAGAGGTCCCTGAAGCGATGAACCGGCTTTATCTGGCCTGCCTGGGTGGAGAATGGAATGTCCAGCAATTATCGGCCGTGCCTGTTTACGTGCTTGTCTGGAGGCCTCACAAACATGTGGAGCGGGGTGGCAGAGGAAAGTCGAATTATTTGATATCAAGGAGATATCAAGTGCTATCTCTGGGTAGGCCTGGACCGCAGTAACATAGTGATCTGATTTGGCTGTAGCAACCAGAACACTGTTTAACCAGTAGGTCTAAGCCACAGACTTACGTTGGGCACATTTTGTTTCTTGATTTATTTATTTATTTTATCTATATGCCTCCTTTCTCCCAGAGTGGGACCCAAAGCAGTTCACAAAAGGAATAAATTAAAACCTGACAATAAAATATTAAAACAGTTAAAATGGCCATCTAAAAACAGTATATTATTTTAAAAGCATATAAAAGTTTTTTAAAACACACACACACACACATGCATACACATCTTGATCACAATTTAGAACATTGGTTCTCAACCTTCCTAATACCGTGATCCTTTAATACAGTTCCTCATGTTGTGGTGACCCCCAACCATAAAATTATTTATTTATTATTTACAATGCCTCCCCCCAGCAAAGGCTGCCTCACTGGCCAGGAACAGGGAGGCGGGCAGGGAGAGAAATAGGAGCTGTGCGTCTCCCCCGGGAAAAAACTCCAAGAACCCCCCCGGGCTCTGCTTCTGCTTCGTTCTCATTTCCGCTGGGGGGGCAGTGTGGGAAAAGTCTCCAGAGTGTTGACCCTGGCCGGGGGGGGGAGGAATCCCAGCACCTTTGTCTTTTGTGCTGGATGCAGCTCACCCCCCGGAAAAGCGCTGCCTTGCAGCCCCCGGCCCTTCCGCAGCACCCCCCTCCATGGCGAGTGGGGCAGGGGCCGTGGTGAGGAGGAGGCCTGCCCCCCAAGCTGCCGCTGCCCCCCAAGCTGGCCCATCAGACGGGAGGTTCTCCCGGTAGCAGAGAAGGGGAGCGATTTCAGTCCCTTCTGAACAGGGGGCAGGAGGACAGGAGCTCGTGGCTCGCACTTGTGCACCACCACTCCTGCTGTGGCGATGCTGTGGTCGCACGCGCTCCTGCCAAAGGGGGCAGGAGGACCACGCGCTTGTACACCACCACTCCTGGGCCTTTTCCCCATGTTACCTTATCGCGGAGGTGGGGGGTGCCGTTCACGCAAGCAGGTTCCTGCATAAGGCGCTCTCTTCGCTGCTCATTCGTCCCGCAGCTGGCTTCCTGGTCGCACGACTGCCCCGCCCATTCCGCAGTGCAGCCTGGGATCTAGGCTGCGCTGGGGGAGGAAGGGGCGGGGCGTTCATGGGGTGAAGGAGCAGCGAAGAGAGCGCCTCACGCAAGAACCTGCTTGTGCGAATGGCGCCCCCCACCCCCGCGATAAGGTAGCGTGCGGAAAAGGCCCAGGAATGGTGGTGCGCAAGTGTGAGCCACGCGCTCGCGTCCTCCTGCCCCCTTTGGTGGGAGCGCGTGCGGCTGCATGCGCTCCCACCAAAGGGGGCGGGAGGACACGAGCGCGTGGCTTGCACTTGAGCACCACCACCGAGGAGGGAATGGAGCCTAAGACCATTGGAAATACGTATTTTCCGATGGTCTTAGGCCACCCCTGTGAAAGGGTCATTCAACCCCCAAAGGGGTCATGACCCACAGGTTGAGAACCGCTGATTTAGAAGCTACTCCTTGAACTGTTATCTAACATATTGTAGAATGAAGCTTATATGTTGTTGTATTGTAACGGCTCTACCTCTTACTTTCCTTCTGCCTTCCCTTCATAGCTGGTAATCAGAATTGGAAGACTGGGTTTAAATTGGGCACTGAATATATGCTGAATAAAGGAAAAACTGAAGGAAAGGAAGCTGTGTTCTATAGCACTGAACACCTTTTGCCAACACGGCTGTTATTTTCCTTGATTAAAATACTGCATTCTCTTATTTAACAGGCTGACGTTATTCCTTTATATGCAAAATATTTTAAAATAAAGAAATAAAATCCATGTATGTGTACAAAAAAAATATATCAAAAATTGCTGTTGTTACTTGTAAAAAGCAAATCAAGCAATTAAACCCAGACTTGGTCAAAGAGCCATTGGCTTCTGTAGTCCAAAAATAGAATCATACCTTGCTTTCAAATAGGAGACAGCTGGCTGTTCTGATTTAGAGATTAGTTTAATGAAATAAACTTGGCTCTAAATATCCAGAACATATGAGATTCACTGATTAGATATCATATTGGCTAATATTTAATGTATACTATTGTGTACATATTTGATCCAAATCATGGATCATGTGGTGATGGTTAATATAGAGTGGAAACTGGAAACAACTTTTATTTGTTTCCTTTGTAGAATAAACAAATAAATTAATTGGATGTAAACATTACTCAAGGTGAAACAATTTGGTATGTATTTTAATAACCAAAAACAAAATCCCCCTCATATTGAACATTATATGGATATTTCAGGAATTGTATTCAGTTAAAATCTTGATTATTTTTATATACTTCAAAAAAGGTTTGTACATCATGTTTCTGTAGTTAATTGGTTCTCCTACTGTATGTATCCCAAACACCATCTTACATTGGGGTTTTGGTAGTGATAGTGGTGGTTTTGTTTTCTCTAAAAGTGACATTGTTGACATGATGCAGTTTTCAAATATGGTAGAATTTCTAAAACAATAAGCTAGTGACTGAGCTCAATTCACCCAGATTTCAAAAGAACTTGCTTATATAACCTATTGTGATTTTGAGAATGAAGCCTAAAATAAATGAAGTAATGTTAGAATGGCCCCGGTCTTTTCAATTTCATTTTCAATCTTATCATTGATTCCAGTAGCAGCTGTGTTGCATAAGTGGAACAGATCCATATGCAAAAGAATATGCACAGAGGTAGCTGCTCTCCTTCTCTGTAATTTAAATGAACTAGATTTTACAGTAGAAGAACCCCTTCTACATATTGGTACGTCTTTAAGAGATCTGAATCAGGGAAGGGTGGTTTTTCTTAATGATATAACTGAAGACTAGTGAGATGATTTATATAAGTTTCAGTTCAATCCTGACTTTCACATAAGAGATTTTAAACCTTCTAAAGTACTGAGTGTTTGAAACCATCTATTGCTGATCCAGAGCCAAACCCTCTTCACTCTGCATGTCAGTATTAATTTCATTCATTTACCTCAGTTCCTTTTTGGGCAGCATTCTGTAAGCAGAGTCTTGGAACACATGCTTTGGCTGAGCACTTCTCCTTTCATCTTGTATCTTTCTTCATGTGCACACAGTGTACACAGTTAACTGATCTTAGTTTTGATAAAGATATATATATGTGCACAGGGGTTTATTCAGAATCTCAGAGCGTAGGACACAGGTCTTAGTCCAGGCAGTAGAATGGACTTCAGTCTCGTGTACCATCCTAGAGAGAGGCAAATTCATATGCCATTAGGTCTGATGTCTTCCATGGGTGGTTGTATTCCTTGTGCAAGGCATCACATAAGAGTGTTGTAGAACAAGTTTGTTCTCATTTTTATCCACTATATGAACCATCACTTCAGATCATTAACAATCCCTTTGTGTTTCAAAGTGTTCTTCCAATGGTGGTCAGGGTATTCTCAACTACTACAACAGGTCTGCCAGTTGCATGTGTGCCTCCAAGCCTGTTTTGCAAGTCCCCCAGCTATGCTCCCTCCCCACACACATGAGATAATATGGGTACAGTTTTGCCACACACGCACACAGAGAGATGCTATTTGCTCTTCGGTCAGAAGGGGTCTTTGTTTAACCAAGAAGTAAAAATGGAAATCAGTCACACTTCTAGGAGATTTAGTGGGGGAAGTGTTTTCAGTTTGAAAAATGTTAAAGAATTTTAAGGCATCTGAGTGTTGGGTGGGTGGTGAACATAGTCATCAACAGCCTTCCAAGGTCCTACAGTGCACTAATGCTACCCGTGATCCTTGTTGATTGCCCACTCAAAGATAGTGCTTGCTCTCAGATACAGCCTGCCTTCAGGTACTGCAGATATTGTTATGAAGAACTATATGTAAATGAGCATATCATACTCTAACTTTGGGGCACCTTAGCTGAATAGTGGCAGTGTTATACTAAAAGAACAGAATAACTTTCCTGAACTTCTTTCCTTACAGGAGAGTTTGACACTGTGCAGAGCCCCTCAACACCAATTAAAGATCTTGATGAAAGAACATGTAGAAGTTCTGGGTCAAAATCAAGGGGCAGAGGGCGTAAAAATAACCCATCACCCCCTCCTGACAGTGACTTGGAGGTAGGTTATTTGGAAACACAGTGCTACTCTCAGTCATAACGCACAGATAAAGAAATTGGTATTGTTGTTGTTTTCCTTCAGAAGGAAATCAAGTGTTGTGATCTAAAATGTTGTTCATTTGTTAAATTTCTGTTAGGTCTCGAATAGGCAAAGTATGACCCTAGGGCCATATGGGGCTCCCAAGAGGGTTTGTTTGTTTTTTGTTTTGTTTTTTTGCAGTCCTGGACCCGGCCAGACTCCACAGACCATCCTTTTTCTGGGCCAAATTATGGGGTGGGTGTGAACTGCCTGTGCTATAAAAGCCTCATGGAGAATCGTTTCCGTACTGGATAATGGCAAACACATTGAAACTTACTCCAGACAAGATAGAAGTGCCCCTGGTCAGTTGAAAGGCAGATCAGGGAACAGGGATCCATCTTGTGATGGACAGGGTTGCACTTTGTCTGAAATCTTGGGTTTGTAGCTTGGGCTCAGTACTAAGCCTGGAAGCCAAGGTTTCTGTGGTGGTGGCTAGGAGTGCCTTTGCACCTTTAAAGCTTGTGCACCAACTACACCCATTCTTTGAATTGTCAGATTTGGCCATGGTGGTACATGCCTTAATTACATCCTGTTTGGACTGCTGTAATAAGTTCCATATGAGGCTGCCTTTGAAAAGTCTTTGGAAACTTCAGCTAGTATGAAGAGCTGCAGCCAGGGTGTTAATTGGAATAGGTTACAGGGACTATAACCTGTTAAACAGCTCCACTGGGGCTAGGTTTTGGGGGAGTTTTTTGATCACGATTCAAGCTGCTAATTATGACCTATAAAGACCTGTAAGGCTGAGGCCCAGGCTATCTGACAGACTGTGTCTGTCTGTATGAGCCTACCTGGGCCCTGAGGTCATCAGGAGAGGCCCTTCTCTCAGTCCCAAGCACAATTAGTGGGGACCCAAGAGAGGGCCTTCTCTGTCGCTGCCCCTAGACTCTGGAATTTACTTCTCAGGGAGGCCACGAAGCAAAGGCCTTTTTATTCTAGCAGACTTTTTTAATATAACATTTTTAAAGAATGGGCTGAGGTGCTGTACCTCATTAGAGTGAATTGTTTTAAAGGGCTGAATTGTTTTAAAGAGTTTTCTTCTTTTTAATAGTACTGTACTTTAAAGATAGTTTTAAATCATTTTGATAGTTTAATCCTATTTTAATGTTCACCTTTTTGTAAGCTTTTAGTTTTATTGATTTTTTAAAACTGTAAGCTGCCTTGAGTATCAATTTTGAGAGAAAGGCAGCAGATAAATAAATATTATTGTTTTCCACATTTTAAGTAGGCTGTAGGGCTTCCATGCACTGTTTAGCATCAAAAATTTTAAAAATAATCAAAACCAGAAAAAAAATCCTTTTTGTTTTATTTTGTTTTGTTTCTGGCATCCACATTGCTACCAGAGAGTCATGGTACAGAAAATTCACTGTCAGACCTGCTGCAGTTGCACATTCTAGCCTAGGGACATGCAGATTTTAAAACAGAAATCTGTTTCATAAAGATATCCCTTCAACAATTTTCTTTTTTCGTTTAAATGTTCTGTGAAAGGATATTTCCCACTGTGTGTGATTGGACTATCTGCTTTGGTGAATGGAACTTGTTAATTCGGTCATAATTAACTATTTGGTTTTGGTTCACTACAATTATGTGTCCCATGTGTCTGTACCTTCATAATGTTTATACTAGAAAGAGTAGTACTGTGGAATGGTTGCAGCCACCTGTAATAATAATGTTCACCTATCAGAATTTACCTATTCTGATATATCACTTATAGTATAAAAGTCAGTGCTAAGTACCATTTCTGGCCTTTGTGTTATATAGTGCCTTGATCTTTTCCAAGTAATTTCTCTTGTATTTCAGTATTTCTTCTCCACAGTAGATCCATATTAATTAACATGTTCATTAGCAGGTCCCAAGTCAGCCCTATATCTCAAGCTGACATTTGTTATTTTTTGCTTCTCTTGTTCCTAGTCATCACAATTCTGATCATTCCAACTAAATTGCAAGAAAGCTGCTGTCTGTCTGCTGCAAGCTTAGTAGCTCTCTTAGTTCCTTACTCCTAAACCACACATCACTCTCTGTCCAGTTATAATAAATGGAAGAAAGGGCTTATTAAAAGTAGCGATTAGTGGGATTAGAGACAAACAGAAACAGAAAAATTTTAACTGCATTTAATATTAGTTAAGAGGGAAGACAGTCACACATACCATCCTGGCAATTTTTGTGGGTCCTACCATCAAATTTAGCAATGCTGAAGAGTTACATTTCTATTTTGAAGCAAAGTGTGCAGGGAAATCACACCCTTGGAAGTTTCCCAGAACTGTGATTCCCCTTGGAAACAACAGGAACACGGCAGACTTTGTTTTAAATTGGACATGGGTGCTTACTTAGTTCTACCACAGAATTTTAATGATGGGCAGGAGCCAGGTGGTAGAGTCCCCACCTGATTCCAAATTGGAATTTATTGTTGGATTCATCAGTGTTTCCCACCTCTAGACTAAAGCAAAAAATGGAACATTCCACCTTACAGGAACCTGCAGTCCTCCTTTCATGACTGAAGCATGATCCCAGCTCTTACAGTCAAGATTGTTTTTCCTTAATTACATTCTGTGTTTCCGTCATTAACTGTTGCTATTTTTACTGCGGTTTTCTTACAGCTTTATATGTGGTGATTTTTATAAATGTTTTTGTTTCAGCGTGTATTTGTTTGGGACTTGGATGAAACTATCATCGTCTTCCATTCGCTTCTTACAGGTTCTTATGCACAGAAATATGGGAAGGTATGTGAGATATTAATTCAAATCACTTATCTTATGAAATCCTTTTAATATGTTCCTTAATTCTTGTTTCAAATTTATATAATATTAAAATATAAAAATATTAATTCAGCCATAAGTTCTGTTCCTAAAATCTTGGAACACTTCAATAGAATTCAGGGGCTTTTTTGGTATAAATGATAGTTTTTGAGCACTTCTGTTCCTCTTTTGTTGCCCTTTAGATCTTCTTATGGTATTTTTCTGTCTTTGCTGTCAACTTTGAAGATAAAAATATAAATAAGAATGAGTTTCAACTACTTTATATAAACACAGAGATTTTTTTTCAAAAAAAAAATCCAGCTCTCAGATTTATAGAAGTCCAGTAAATCATTACATGTAACAATTGCCAGCAGTCTGATTAAACCTATCTAATGAGAGAGGTGTGAAGAACTGGGTCCTTAAATGTTTAATGACTCTAAGTAATGGCAACACAGGAATAAATACGTATCCCAAACATTTCCATTGCCCAGGGCCTGAAGGAAACAGTCCAGAGGGCATAATGTACAGTTCTCTGCTAGTTAGAGCAGGGATGAAAAAAAATGTAGTCTGAAGTATACTTATGATTCCCAGAGCTATTTTTTTATTTATTTGTTTGTATCCCGCCTCTCCATATGGATCGAGGCGGCGAACAACTTACAAATAGCATGTATTTTGAAACAGTTCTATACATGCCCCCAACAAGCTGGGTACTCATTTTACCAACCTGCGGAAGGATGGAAGGCTGAGTCAACCTTGGCGCCGGGCAGGATCGAACTCACAACCTTGTGGCTTGCAGTACTGGCATTTAACCACTGCGCCACCAGGGCTCTCATTTTGAAGTTCCCCAGGTTTGTCTGATCCCTCTGGGCCCTGCAGTCCTGCCCCCACAACAAGAGATCTACCCCAAATTCAGAAATCCGAATCACCACTCCTGGGGTTTTCCAGGAACAGCATTTTGCTTGGTAGCACCTCACCACCATCATAAACCAATGGAGAACCCTAGAAATAGCAACTGAAAGTAACTTAAGGGCATTTCTTAGATTTTTGGTCAGTTTTCATGTTGCAGCCCACCACAAATGCAAAACAGCATCCCATGGCTGCCTTAGCTGCCCATCCCTAATTTAGAGGGAAACTAACTAGGGCTGCCCATGCCTGAGATCCTTTCTGCACCTTACTGTTTTCCATCACCGTCCCATCGTGATCCCTGTCCACACCCAGTCCGGGCTGGCAGGAGAAGCTGATAATACAAGTCAAGAAGCTCAAGTAGTTAAGCAGTTAGTCAGTTTACATTAGGAAGAAAACAACCTTACAAATGAGAAGCAAATAAAGATCCCAGCAATGTCCATAAATCAATGGCAAGCAATATAAACACAGGTCAAATGGCAAAATAACAGGCAAGGGAAGCAAACCAAAGCATGCACAGGAGAAATGGTCAGTTGATTGCTGACAAAAGCTAGAGGGGAAAGGCTCAGTTCTTATAGGTTCCAAGGTCAGTGCAGCTGGTGCTTGATTAATTGGTGCTTGGCATAAATTCGCTGGGAGCGATGCAGGAGACTTTTGGTGTCTATGCTGGGCAAAGGTAGGTATGGATAGATCATATGTGAATGAGCAGGACTCCCTACTGGGCTGACACTTCTGTCCCTGGGGCAGGTGGTGGTACTGTCTACTCTGCAGGTTATACTGTAGCAGTCTCTGTGTCAGGGCTCACAGCAGGTCCTGCTGCCTCAGACTCTGAGTCTGAGTCTAGATCCTGGAAGCCCATGACAATCCCAGCCACTGCCAGGATGAGAGTGTGACCCAAACACTCCATTCCATACCTGGATGGCTGCCTGCAGAAGGGTAGTGCAAGGGACACACTCTTTCCTTCCACAGTGCAGCCAGCCACTTCCTGTGCTGCACTGAGGAAGGAAGCACCTGGATCATGCTTCCACCTTTTCCACACGAACGCTGGTGACAGAAGCATTGTGCGATTGGGGGCTGTTACTGGATTTTTTCCAGTAATGGAATATCCTGTGATTGCAACAGCTGGGGACATGTAGGCAGTAGGACTGCAACAACGTTGTGCAAAAGCACATCTCACAGACTGGCAGCAATGCATCCCCATCCCAGGACAGTGCCATCATGTGGAAATGGCCTAAGTTAGAGGAAGACTAACTACCATACATAGAAACATTTCTGTTTCATGCAAAATTCTCCACTTAAAATGCAGACATTTTGTGAGACAATGAATATTTTACTAAAATCTCCATAGATTTGAAATCTATTTGGTACCATACAGAACAGGTCTCAGATGTTTTGCTAAGAAGTACTTTTATTCAATTGTGTTATAATGAAATTCACCCAAGCGTTTTCCTTGAGGCCACTACTTGATTTTCAAACATTTGACTTTAGCATGGAGAGAGGAAGAAGTCTTTTGACATGATTCAGACTCTTTTCTTCAGCATGACTCCTTGGAACCTAAATGTTAACTCTCCTGAGATATTTTTACTTTGTTTCCTAAGAGCCATTCTAGTGCATGGCCCAATGTAGTGCAGAAGTCAGCAGGCAGACTGTCTGGCTCCAATTTATGCCCACTGCTAACATAACCAAAGGCATTTGTATTTTGAGACAGGGAAGTGTTAACAGTTGATCTAGCCTCCCTTGCAATGTTGGCAATCTCTGGCTAAGAGCCATGTTCCCAAGAGCCAATGAATTAAGAAGTCTGTGTCTGTGTGTACTACATATACACCCATCCATGTATGTATATATATGTCCATGCATATAATCTGATACATACTGATGGTGCTGAAACCTTGAAGTGTTTGCAGAGATAGGGTGGCATTATTCTTATATGCTTCAAATTCAACTTCTCTTATAGTAATTTGGCAGTTCAATATACTTAAATGTTTGTTTCTTTACTTCTTACTAACTTACATATTTTTTTTTAAGTGAAGGGAAGTTCATTCTCACATTTTTCATATAGTCGTAGTTACATGTAGTTTGCCTCATGTATAATTCACAGTCATCTTGGGCGAAAAGATATTTTGTCACTGATGAAGCGATATGCTCTAATGTAAAAGTTGTGTATTAAGTTTAACATAAAATAATTTCCTTTTTATTCAGCAGTATACAGCTGCTAGCCTTTGTATATCATATCCTACATATTTGCTTCATAGATTCTTTATGAGAGATAGTTATTTTGGTCAGTGTCAGTACAGAAAGGAGTCTAACTTTATTTCAGCATGAGCTTTGGTGAATTGCACCTCACTTCCTCAGGTGCATCGAGTCATGCATCTGAGGAAAACAAACAGACATGTATTCAAACATGGGGAGTAATAGAAAGTAATAGAAATGCAAAGCATTTGTTGTATATGATTGTGAAATCCTATCCATGTCTACTCAAAAGTAAGATCCATTGAGTTCAGTGTGACTTATCCCCAGGTAAGCATGAATAAGATTGTAATCTTTGCTTTGCTGCTCTTTACTGCAGTTTGCATTTCATATTTCCATTAAGATTATTCACATTGTGTTGGTGATATATTGTTCTTCGATGACTTCCACTGGAAATATTTATATTAACACTGATTAATGTGAAACTATTTTAGAACTATTATATTCTATTTGACTTACTTGTTTTTTTATTGTTGATGCGTTGTGTCATTGTATTGTTATTATGATGACATGACAATATTGATTGAAATGTTCTCTACACTATGTTTTAATGTTCGAAGCTGAACTCGTTGGTTGAAAAACAAGAGTACAATTATTAATTCAAAATAATCTCCCAGCTGCATTTCCACCTGTGACAAGAAAAGCCACAGACTGCTGCCACCTGCATATTAAGGGAGTTAGGTCAATTTAAAAAAAACCTCAAATGATAGAGTCAGGGAGATGCTCTGTGATCATGTATAGTTGAGTTTTCTCTATCCTCCCTTCTTTCCTTAGGATGCTTCCGTAGAGTAGGCAAGGTACAAGAATACTTTTTGTGAGGCACAGTCTCCCTTTCCCTAGCAAACTCCATTCCTGGCTTTTAACAGAGTGCAGAGTGTTGCAATCCCAGTTGCTTCAGTTGAGTTGAGGCTCCTGGTGAGTGTTTGTGTCTGGAGTCCTGAGGCAAGCTACCTGCATAGTATCTAAGAAAACATGGTGTTCATATGCTCTTCCCTTTTTTTTCCTATTTTCCATGTCACTTCAATGCCCCTTTCATACAAATGACCAAAGTTCCCCACCACCACTAATTCCAGCTTGTCTGGTCATGGTTTTTTAGAATGTTGTTGCTCCATTGATGTCTCCTGGGATATGTGTTTTGTATTTTCTGGTATGATTTTATGTGCTCCTGGTTTGCCATGATTGGCTAGAGAGTAGGTTGGAAGTTGTCCTTCCTTATGGCTGAAGGGTGAAGAGGGTGAGAGGAAGCAGGTGGAAGACTGTGCTAGCTATATTTGAATATATAATGTTCCACCGTGGGTGTGCAACAAGTTATTCTTAGTGTTCCTTCAAGACTTTCCCTCCAGTTCCCCATATCACTAATGCCACACAGGACTCCTGTGACCAGTGATAACCCAGCTTTGCTAGGAAACAGGCTGAGCAAGGATGATTTCCCTTGGCTGACATCCTTTTAGTGACATACACAGGCATAAATTGTACCGTGTATGCAAAATGATTGGTTCATATCCAGGTGATGGTGGCATAGTAGAGCTGCATATGCAGGGTTGTTGTGCATGTGGTACCATGTTAAAGTACACAAAGTAGGTATGTGAGTATGCATTGCATCTGTGACAATAGATTGTCCGCCATTGATCCACGTATGTTGTGTTATATTGGTATATTGTCTTATTTTCAGCTACAGTAAATCAGTTTGTGGCTGTTTTACAGATCTTACATCTTACTGCAATATTTACAATTAATGTCTCATTCTGATGAAATTATTTTTCCAGTTCCTCAGCTTCCCAGAATAATAATAATCACTAGATTGCTTTAATTTTCTAAACAAGTAGTGGCATATGGAACTCAAAGTACAGTTTTGACAGAAGTTCTGTGCTTGTTTACATTTAGTGCAAATTATTTATTTATTTGTTTGTTTGTTTGTTTGTTTGTATCCCGCCTCTCCAAATGGATCAAGGTGGTGAACAACTTACAAATAGCATGTATTTCGAAACATTTTCTATAGATGCCCCCAACAAGCTGGGTACTCAAATATTTTCAGTCCACCCTATAACTGCATGGAACTAAAACTTTTTAATAGTTCATTTTATTCAACCGATTACATGATATGCTTTCGTTTTCCCCAAAGGATCCTCCTGTGGCAGTGACTCTTGGACTTCGGATGGAAGAAATGATTTTTAATCTTGCTGATACACATTTATTTTTTAATGATTTGGAGGTATGTATCTTTAGAATGTATATAAAGCCACTTGTATCCCACCATATGATATCTTATGCTAATCATCAGTTGCTTAAAAAGAGAGTCTTACAGAACAGGTTTCTGTCTTGTATTCTTTTGCCACTGGGATCTGCTAACATTAAACTGGCAGAATCTGGAAGTCATTGATAGTTAATAATTTCTGATGATAATTATTAGTTGTTAAACACTTGCCAGAACTCTTTCTCTACAGAAAGGTAGGCTGCTTAAACATCTTGCAGTGCTAACATTAATTTTAAGTGTTCAGAGCTGATTGCAGTTACAAATAGGCCAAATAGAGCCTCACTTAAGAAACTTTAAGAAATAGTTCTGTTAGTAAAAACAACACTCCAGAAATGGTTCCAAGTTCAATTTTCTAATACTTGTCTTTTTAGTTACATATAACTTCAGCTAAACTCCTTGCTTTTTTTCTCTCTCGTTGCTTAAAAGATGCTGTTTTAAAAGAAAACATCTTATTCCAGCTTTTCAGTAACTGACAGATTCGACACTATAGCTTACAGATTTATAAGCAAGAACATTTACAGCTTCTTAAAAGTGAATGTGCAAATCTTATCTTTCGATGGATCTTTGTCCCAGGGAAGGATAGCATTCATTGGAGTAGAGCTGCCCTGTGTGGGAATATACTCAGAGTTGCTCCTGTGTGAATGTGAAGGGGCAGGCATTTATCTTTGCTAGGCAGGGAAGGCAATTTTTCTGCACCAGTTATAGCACTGTTCCATAGGCCTGAATCCAGCTTAACACATGTCATAATATCAGGCTTTTTCATCTCCTCCCCTATCCCTTTTGCAGCTTTTTCTGATACTGAAAACCTGCTTCAGAGAGTTTCCTAGCCCTTCAGAGAAGAGTTTTAAGGTTTCTTGGTTTGTGTGTGCCTCCAGAAGCTGTGGTGTTGTGTTTGTCGTACCTGTGTCCACAAAAGTTGCTTCTGTGGGTGCAAGTGACAAAGTTGGATACTTTAGTTTCTCTATATTTGAATGAATATTCTGATACTGCCTAACAAGATGAGGGTTCTTACATGGTAAAAAGAGTCTTCAGAGATCTTGAAACTGATCTCTTGATCAATGAGGTCTGTACTCTGTTAGTCTGTCATTTTATTAAATTTTTATTAGTCTGTAGAATCATTTGGTGATGTGCTGGGTGCCTTGTTTGTGAGGAGACCGAAAAGCACTGTACATAGAACTATTTACAGAATAAGACAAAATGAAATAATAACCTTGTGCATCTTTCCTTTGGTATTTTTTTAAAAAAAATCTGTTAACTTACAGCAGTTTTACACCTCTTTTTAAGAAAATGTTTTAACAGAATGTGCATGCTAAAATTTATTTAGAAGTTGAATTGATGAGTTCAACAATATAATTCTTATTTCTCATTGCAAATTATGAAAATAGTTGTCATACACTGCACTTTTTGCTAGTGAGGGAAAACATTCCTTATACACTTGGCAGATAAATTATACCAATTTTGCTATTTTCTGGCAGATAATGGTGAATGGGATTTGTTGTTCACCTTCCAAGATCTGCTACATAATAGGATTTTTGTTTTTACTGGAGTGAGTCATTGTTTTTATTGGATGATGAAATTACTGACAATTCCAAAAACGATCACTTTTGCAGGTCATCTGTAGTTTTTACTCCTTAGTAAAAATGTCAGATTCTGAAACATTCCTGTAGGGAACCAGTTGTACTGAGAAATTATTCAGGTTAATGAAGCAGCAAGCAGTTATTGTACATGAATTTGTAAACATTCAGTAATGGAAAATATATTTTATCTTTCTTAGTTTGAACTTGCACAGCCAGTGGCCCACTGTGACATGAGTGTAGCCAGTTCTGTAGCTGTTTTGAAAGGTATTTTACCTTACATTAAAATTAACAGAGAGCTTACCCTACCCTATCCTTCTCCCATCTTCATTGTAATCAATCAACAATATCCTTGTATAATACTAGCAGACCACTGGGAATGGGAGGGAATTAATTTAGGCTGATGTTCTAAAAGCACTTGGATTATAACATAAACCAATTGTGCATGCTGCTAACTCAGTGAAATTTTGTAGGTCCAAGTACTTTCAGAATTTTAGCCTAAAACCTGGACACTTCTACGGGGATTTGCTGTCAACGGTAGGATATTTTGCAGATTTTTTCCCCTCTAGCATGTTATGAAAATTGTTATAATACAGTTAAAATATTTCTTGTGGAATTATGTGTATAGGGCAGAAGAACTACATCAAAATGTTTTCATTCTAGGGTTCAGCCATGAATAACAGGAAGTAAGTATTAAAGTAATGTATTGAAAGGGGGCATAGAATCACAGACCAGGAAAAAGCCTTCCCCCCTCCTTCATATAAAATGTAGAATATATTTTCCTTCATATAAAATGTAGAATATATTTTTTTTTAGAAGCAGAAGAAATACCCTTTTCATCTCTTTCTGACTTTATGGTCATTTTTCAAGATGAAGAAAAACAAATACACAAAAAAGAAAGGACCATTCACTTTCATGTACTTATTTATAGCTTGATTATTGAATTAATACATACATTTGTCACTGGGATTTTAAGAAAGAATGATACACTTAATTGGATTTATAACAGTCAAATTAATGTTCTATCGCTTCTTACCTAATAGTCTTGTATAATACCATTCCATGTGTCTCTGTGTTAATAGACTGAGTTTGAGAAAACTGTGGCCAGAAAGGGCCTTACAGAAGCCTTTATCTTCCAAAACTACCTGGGATTATTCCAGTAATGTCCTTCACAGCCAGTATGTAGTCCCTCTTCACATACTTCCTGTAAAATTATATCCCATTACACTGTAACAGTGTAGAAATAATAGGCACTAGCAATCCGGAAGAACTATAGCATACATCACTTACTAGAAACAGGGAGTACTTGTTTATCCAATTTTATAGATTTTTGGTGTAAGATATAAAATAAGAGTAAATGATGGAAACTCGTAAGATCAGAACTGCTAAGCATTATGACAAATATGTCAGACATGGAAGCCAATGCCATGTGAGCATTTAGGAGAACCCAACACAGCTTCTCTAGAAATACAGCTAAGCAACTATGGAAAACCTGACAAATTAGAGGCTACATCAAATGCTGAGCAAAACACATACTTGACAGAAATGCTCACTGACCTAGGCATGCCTTTTTCCTAGGCCAGATTTCAGTACAGAAGTGATTTTAAGAATGGCTATAGTTGAATAGCACTGAAATTAAAACAGCAAAGATGTGTGGAGACAAGATGACAAGTGTGTTAAGATAAAGAGTGTTTGAGTGGAAATCACTCAAGGGGAAGGTGTGGAAACACCAGTTATCTGCTTTCCAATTGATGAGAACAAACCCCCCATCAATCACAGTGGTTTCTTCCCAGTAACTGGATATTGGAGGGGTTGGGCAAGAAGACACTCCATATCTATGTAACTATGGTTACATAGCTGATAGAGAATTTTGGCCACTCTTAACAGGCCACCAGGTTTTGTACCGGTTGTAGTTTCCATATTCTCTTCAAATACAGACTTGTATACAATGTATTGCAGAAGGCATGGCATAACTAAGTTGTTTCACTATGAGCAGATCAGCATTTCCAGAAACAGATGTAGTTTGTGTAGCAACCTCAACTTGCTAAAGGCAAACAAAACCTTAGTATTTGGATCACTAGCCAAAACACTGAGTAAGTGTTGCTCTGCATCACCTACACTGTAACACTGTGTCCCACATTCCATTCCAGTTATCACAGAAAGATATCTCAGCTGATGATACTAAGAGATGCTGGTAGGCCTTGCAGAAACAACAGTGAGGAACCTTCCCTTTCAAATTTCAAAGGCCATCTCAGTTCCACAGCTGAGCCAAAGGTCAGATGGATATGGATATAGATCGTTCATCCCATCCAGAAAAATCTGTGGCTTAGAGGCCCCTAAACTGTTGAATAATTCCCCAAATCGGAGTATTAAAAATTGTGCAGAACTCCCCCCTTTACAATGGAATTAAGTAGGAGTTTTTTCAATTAAATATGTTGGCACTACACTTTCCTGCAATTACCATTCCCATTTTTTTTTATTTGGGCTGTCTACCTCTGGCAGCTGTGATTAGCCAGGAGAGCAAGAGTCAAGTTTGCAAATAGTTAGGTTCAGTCCACCTAGAATTCTACCAGATCCTAGGGCAAAACAAATTGAAACATACCCATTCTAATGGGACCAGTAGATGCCAAAGCTACAATTACTGGTGCTGCTCCAACTGCAGCATTTAGGTCACAATGGATACAGGAAGCTAACACCACAAAAAGTCTAGCAAATACATCACAACTGACTACCAAATAAACCTGCTAGCTGCAATGCCCTGTAAGTATTCAGAGCCACTACACTACCTACTTATAAGGAGATGCAAGCATGGTGGAAAAGTAATCTATTTTGCCATTATCACCATAGAATAGGCTCTGAGTTGTAGGCTCTGTTTAATCAGATTCATCACAGGTCTTTTACAGCCATCTCTCTAGTCATTTTCTTGCTACTTTACTATCATCAGCTCCTCAGATATCTAAGAACTTAACGTAATGCCTTGTTCAGATATTAGTGAACAATTATCAATCAGTCGCCTGGGCCATTTCCTCAAGAGATCGGGTAAGCCTTGGCAATAGTATCTACCTAGGAGACATCACACTCTCTTGGAGGCATCAGAAAATTGCTGAGATATTCAACTCGGTCACCTCCATAGAGGTATACAGTTGATGACCCTAAAACAAACAAGGTAGTGATCAGTCCATGACAATGGGATTATGTTGTTGCAAAGGAGCAGTGGAAATCCCATCCTGCACAAAAAGTGAATTCAGTGTGTGTCCAGTTGAGTATATGGGGTTGTTGGGTCATGGCAACCATGAAAGCTGGTCCAAGTATGGAGGCTTCAGGCAAGTTGAAGTACTCCAGAACTTGACTACTCCAGACTTGACTACTCCAGACCTGAGGCCACTCTGGCCAGCTTGTGCCACAATGGTCATAAATCTAATGTAAATCATGTGACTGACATGGTTCGATATTTCATTTATTTTTTTCAGTTTTAGTTTTTGTATGGGATTTTCTTTAAAATGGGTTAGTGCAACTATCTAGAAGAAATCAACATGTAACTTTTAGCAAAGGTTTCAGAATGCATTAATTACAGTAGACATATATAACATACATTGGCACGATCTTTTTGCTAAAATACCATGTGGACAATAAAAACAATAACGTCACTATTTTCTGCTGTTCCTTTTATTTTTGTTTTCTATAGTAATAAGCATACATATATTGATATACATTTAGAGAGCATTACATTTTGTTTGGATGGGAAGTGTTGCAACATTTTCATGTCTGGCATTGGCAAAAGTGCTCCTGGCTTCCATAGCACACTAGAATTCCATGTATAGTAATAAATGCAGGAGTATCGTATTATGCAGAGTTGTTAAGATTGATTCTGTTAAAAGAATGCTGATTTTGCATATGAAATGTCAAGTGTGGAGATTCGGCTAATCTCTGGCAATACAAGTACTAGTGATCATATAGTTCTGTGTTATAATGTGTTACATGTACTGGCATGTCATGAAAATTTGGAAAAAAAGGCATCTATTTAAAAAGATAATATTGTTTCCCAACAGGAATGTGATCAAGTACATATCGATGATGTTTCTTCAGATGACAATGGACAAGACTTAAGGTACACCATCCCTTTGTTTAAAAAAATTGTAGCAAAATTGCATAAGAATGTTTTTTGTAGGAAGAATAAGTATTCACTTTTGCGTATTTTGGGTGTTTGCAGTACCTACAGTTTTGCAACTGATGGCTTCCATGCAGCTGCAAGTAGTGCAAACCTTTGTCTGCCAACAGGTGTAAGAGGAGGAGTTGACTGGATGAGGAAGCTGGCATTCCGTTACAGAAGAGTAAAAGAATTGTATAATACTTACAAGAATAATATTGGAGGTAAGAATTTTAAAATGTCATTGGCATCGCCATATTCTTCTGAAGAGAATTATAGTTCCCCAGTCACATTATCGTTAAAAACAAGGGCCAAGCTCCTGCAACAGTGATTGTTATGCATAGCTTTAGTATGACAGAGCTGCATGATATGCAACCATCCTAGCAAATTGTGATGATGCAGCACAAGGTATCTATAGTGCGAGATGTTGTTGTGCAACAGGGGCATCGCATGTCCCAATGCACAGAGTTACTCACCATATATTGGTATATGTTGTACATTGAGACCATTGCGCAGTGGCCACACCACTGGCTGCATTTGGACAATGGGCCCAGAAACATTAGCTATAGCTCTGCTTCCCTCCTGAGAATATGAGCGTTGCGTAACATTGGAATTGACGTTTAAATGATTGTAAGTCAAAAAATTGGATGAATAAAGAGGAATACATATGACATATTTCATGAAGAGGTTTATTAGTAAAAATTTAGATAATGGACATATTTTGAACTATCAAAGTTCAAAATTTTCCTGCACTAGGGAACTTTGAACTTCAAATAAAGGAACACTTTTCACTGCATTCAGTGTGGCATATTCTGAATGTATGTTTTAGCTCTGTTCTTGTAATTTAAGAGTAGTGGTCTGAGTGACCCAAAGGACAGGATCAGCAGATAGAGCAGCAGAAAACAGGCATGTTCCATCTTCCACTTGGCATTCCTTCAAGTACTTAAACATGGCTATCATGTCACCCCTTCGCCTTCTCTTTTCCATGGTGATCTCCCCTAGCTCCCTAAGCTTCTCCTCATAGGACATGGTTTCAGAGCCTTCTACCATTTTGGTCATGCTCCTCTGGACATGTTCCAGCTTGTCAATATCCTTCCTGAACGATGGTGCCCAGAACTGGACACAATATTCCAGGTGGGGTCTGACCAAATAGAGTGGTACTATCACTTCCTTTGACCTAGACACTGTACTCCTGAATTACATTGGTGTTCTTAGCTGCCATGTCACACTGCTGACTCATGTTCAGCTTGTGGTCTACTAAGATTCCTAGATCAGATGAACTGTGGTCAAGCCAGATGTCACCCATTTTATATCTCTGCATTTCATTCTTTCTGCCCAAGTGTAGTATCCTACACTTCTTCCTGTTGAAATTAATTTTGTTAGTTTTCTCCTAGCTCTCTAATCTGTTAAGATAATTTTGAATTCTGATTCTGTCCTCTGGGGTGTTAGCTACCCCTCCTAATTTGGTGTCCTCTGCAAATTTGGTAAGGACGCTTTCTATTCCCTCATCCAAATCATTGATAAAGATGTTGAATAGCACTGAGCCCAGGACAGAACCCTGTGGCACCCCACTAGTCACTTCTCTCTACAATGAAGAGGAACCATTGGTGAGTAACCTTTGGATTTGGTTGGTCAACCAGTTACAATTAGCATTGTGTAACCCAGAGTTTACTAGCTTGTTTTCATACCAGTTATGCAAACTATAAGTATGACTAACAAATTACAAAAGTATGCATTGAGGTAAAGTAGATTATACTCATCTTGTTCTGGGGAAACGAATTCTAGTTATACTAGGTGCTACCAAAAAAAGGAAAAGACAACAAAGGTGAGAGGAGAGAGAGAGAGAGAGAGAAAAAGATTGCTGATTACTGCAGTCTCTGCTACCTAAATATTTGAGTCCTAGTTTTATTTTTATTTGACAAGCAGGAAAAGAAATAAAAGTTGAAAATAGAAATTACATGTTTCCTAGAAAACAACTATTATTTATTTTTAATAATTTCATATAGTCACAATATTAAGGGCAAGTTTTATACTTGAACATCATGCCAGTATTGAAAATAATTACCTTTACTGCATTCTCGGGAATCAATATTGTGGGTTATCTTTGAGAAAAACAATTCATATTTTGTTCGTTTTTTAGAAGTATTTCAGTAATTTCAAAAGACAAAATATCTCCCAGGAGTCCTAGAGAGAGAGGGAGGAAACAAACTTTTTCTTTGACAGAAGGCAGAATTTTATAGGTGAATAAGGAAGCATTTCAAACTGCAGTGTAAACCTGTGTTTTAAATGCCTTCTGGATAATATGATGTGTTACAGGGCCTTCTGGGATGTGTTTTGCTTTCATTCAGCACTATTGTCTTGACTAAATAACAATTATGGTGGCAAGATTTTGTTGAAAAGCAGTGCTAATTAAGGGGATTAAACACTTGTTTGGACCTGTTACTGCATCAGTCAAATCAAAGGGAAGAAAAATGAAATATTGTAGAACCCAATTTGGTAATTTTCTGGAATGAGTCATTTGCCCCTCACAAGAGCATGGAAAGTTACTGTTTAATAATTTGTTGTATTGTTAATTGCGGAGGCCTAAAGGGTCACTTGCTGCTGTTTTGTTTGCCAATTTTTAAAAATGGTATGTCTTAGTTGCTGGTTACATTCTTGTTATTTCCGTTAGCTTTTAGTTCCTTTCTGGGGGAAAAATCCATCTAACTTTAAATAATATCACTTCAAAGTGCCCTATGAAAATATTTTTAGTCCCAAAACATAATGCATAATAATAACTAGTTAACATTATTCAGTATTTTGGTGAGGCTACGTCACCAGCTTGAACATTATGGGCAAATAGAACATTCTTATGAACTCACTGAAACAGACAGTAACAAGTTGCAGTAAAATTTGTACTGTCATTTCCAGCATCTTAAATTGGCACCTTATTTAGAAAATAAGGTGTTTTCAAAAGTTTTAACCACGCCTAATACAGAAATCAGTATCTCCTACCATATTACATTCTTATATAAAGCAATTTGGAGAGGTGAATTGTCTCAAAACTTACACATAACTGCAAATTCTGTTTATTCTGTTTAAAGTACAGTATGGTTTTAAGAGTATCTGTGGGTCTTTTTTTCCCTCTGTCTCAGGACTACTTGGTCCTGCAAAAAGAGATGCATGGCTACAGTTAAGAGCAGAGATTGAAGCTCTCACTGACTCATGGCTGACAAATGCACTTAAATCCTTATCAATTATAAGTACAAGGTAAGTATGTGTTTAGTTGAAGTGTCAGTTGTTTAAAAAAGAATACTTTTCAAAGTAAAGAAATGAGCATGAGAAAACTGCTATTGTAGCAGACAAGTGTGGCATACAGAAACTTTCTCATTCAAAATCTGATTATTGTCCCATCTAGTTCATTGATGGCTGCCTTGATTTTTAATAGTGTTTAGGGAAGGATTTTTTTCGCATCCCTGACTGAAATGCCAAATATTTAATTTGGGACCTTTTGTATGCAAACAGGTGCTTCTCCACTGAACTTATTTGTGGTTATTCAAATTGCCTTCAGTATAAGCCAATTTGTGTAAGCCTATCTAGCTAGAACATGAAGTTCTCTGCTGTTTTATCTTTTGTGACAATTTCACACGTGCAAGTTAGTCATTTATGTGAGATAGGCACATAGGGCAGTTGAACCTCATTTTCTCTGAAAATCAAGTAAAATTATGTTGATTTGCCTATAATTAACTCTTAACACAAGGCATGATGACTTGAATACCTGCTCAGCCACAAAAGCCCACTGTGTGGCCTGGGCCAAGTCACACTGTCTAAGCTAAGAGGAAGACAACAGCAGATCTCTTCTGAATAAATCTTGACACGAAGACCCAACAGTAGAGTCATGATAAATTGGAGTTAGCTTGAAAGCACAATAACAACAAGAGAAGACTTCTGACCTATTGGTTTTTCTATCAGACTTATTTCTTTTAGACAAATATTACCCAAATCCTGGGCTAATCAGAGGGAAATAGGATTCTGGAATTAATCAAGGTTCAATGGATATGCATGTTAAATGAATATATAATCCATTTCTTATGTAGATCGCTGTGTAGTAAATAGAATATCAGTTATTACTTCAGTGTGCAAAAGTCATCCCTGATAGTTAAATGAGAAGGATTGGCTTTATAAAAATCCATCTGTTGTGACAAAGGCACCTTTAATTTCTTGTTGTTAAATACTATTCTATAATCAAAGTTGTTATAGAAACTAATTTAAGCTTTGATTGAAACTCTTTGATAAATAAGAGTTTCTGTAAACATTATGAAGTCTACATAGTCTGTACATTTTGAAATATATATATATATATATACACATACATACATACATACATACATACACACACATTATTATCTAGATTTTATTCTTTGTCTTTCTTTGTAGGAGTAATTGTGTAAATGTCTTGGTAACAACAACTCAACTTATACCTGCCCTTGCAAAAGTCCTGCTGTATAGTTTAGGAGGTGCTTTTCCTATTGAAAATATTTACAGTGCAACTAAAATAGGTAAGGAATTCTCCTTAAGATTGTATAAGTTTATGTATGAGTCTCTGAACTCCTTGATAACATGATATCTTTGACTGGGCTAACCAATAAAAATATCCAGAGAACCAAAATTTTATTAATATATCTATTCACAGTTATTCTACATAGTTTGCATATCTGTTTAATGAATACTATGCCTATCATTCTGGAATGCTTGGTCCTGTTTTACTCACTCCACAAACTGCACAAACTCGTCTGGGCAAAAATTGACACCATTGAATAGGGAAGTTTGGTTCAGCCTTTGAAAACATTGGAACTTTGAATCTTTGGTCCTTTGTTCTCAGTTTCTTGCCTTTATGGGGACAGTGATATTTCAGTAGGTAAGCCCACCAGCACCAACTGTATCAGGAATGTTAATACTGAGTAAAAGAATTAGAGTAAATTCAGATCATAAAATGATGAATGTAAGAGAATATTCAAAAAGAGCTCCCCAAGTAGGATTCTCTTGAACCTTCCACCAGTTGTCTCAGAAGGGGTGGTTTTGTGCAAGGTACCTTCCTAGCACCTCACTGAATGCCATCACCTTGTGGCAGTCAGCATCTCCTCTTGTGATCATTTGGCAGACTAGCTAACCTGTGGTTGGCATGAAAAAATTGTACATCTACCCCACAGGAACTGACATTCTTCTGTTAAATACCTTGCAATGCCAGAATTAATTTTTCATTGATTTGGTAAAGATATATAGTTATAAAATAAATCTGTTGAATTAAATTGCTTTTTTTTTTTTTTAGTTTTATTTAGGAAATAGCTAAAAGCCACATGGTGTGAAAACATGTATTTTCAACTCTTAATCTTCTCTGTGGCTTTCCTAGCCCTTTATATATATCTCTGATACTTTTTATTGATAGCCCAAATAAGTAGTGCATTGTTTTTCAGGCAAAGAAAGCTGTTTTGAGCGTATAGTGTCCAGGTTTGGCACTAATATAACTTATGTTGTGATTGGAGATGGCCGGGATGAGGAACATGCAGCTAACCAGGTAACTTCTCTCTGAACTGTATCTCATTTATCTTCCAGGAAAAGAAAGTTGCTTTGAACGAATAATGCAAAGGTTTGGCAGAAAAGTAGTATATGTTGTAATTGGGGATGGTGTAGAAGAAGAACAGGCAGCAAAAAAGGTAACCTGTCTATAAAATGTTGGTGTGATATTTAAATATTGATGCAAGCTTACTCTGTTTGCATTTCTGTTAGTATTGGCAAGTGGCTCAAGTTGGTAGATTGTAAAAGTCAAAGACTTAAGGCATACAGTTAAACCATTTGGATTCAGGCATACACTTTATGATAACTTACATGAAATGAAGATGAATGGATACAGATTGTAGATCTTAACAGAGCAGAGTGTCTTTAGGCAAATTAAACATGCTAACTAAATTTGGTACAATAACATTTGTGAGTTTTGTGAAATGATAGATAGGCATGTAAAAGCTTATTGGAAGCATGCCAAAAAATCAGCCACTACAAATTAAAAATAAGATACATTGAAAGGACTGATGAAATTGTAATCAAACCCATTCCATAGAGGACCAGCTTCTCCAGTGTCCTCTTCATTAAATTGATCAGGGAAAACTTTATATGAGAAAGATCCTTGAACAAAATGATACTTCTGCATCCAAATTGCCTTGGGCTATATATCTGTCATAAGGCTTTTCATTTCTGTATAAAAGGAATCACTAAGTACTCAAAGCTGCATACTAGGAGTGATTATGATATGAATATTTAACATATCTGTAACATTTCATTTCAGTCCTTAGAGAAACCTAGCTGTAAATCTTTCAAATTTCAACCCTTTCCAGAATAATCTTCAACAATATGGAGAAGTCCCATACAAGTATTCATCTTATTCTCAGCTATTAGGAAAATCTAAAGGAGATGGCGCTTTTATTGTCATATAGCTTCTCCTAATGTTGGTCTTTAGCAATCAAACTTCTCTTAACAATTAAATGCTGGTTCCAAATGGTTGCTATAACAGTTACGGTACAGGTGCTGGGATTGTGTCTTGTAGCCTGTTCAGAAAACCAGGTGGTTGGGTTCTTTTCTTCATGGTTGGCATGCTTTCCTCTAACTGTACCTCTTGCTTGCATGAACAGTTGTGGAAGTTGTACATAAATGCAAGTTCTTCACAAATAGATCTGAACTGTTAAAAGTAAGATTCTTAAAATGCAGGCCAAATGCAGTTTGTACTATTTTTACTTAGGAAGATGGCTTTCCCAACTCCCTAAATTCTGACACTGGCAATTGTATCATATTGGCTGATGATGATCACATAGACCTTTCATTAGTGGAGCATTAACATGGCCTGTGTCATTATGTCAACAATTGAAATGGTACTTTACCAGAAACAAATCCACACTGGGCTTCTGAAGCTGTGTTCATGCATAAAAATGAGGACGTGTGCTCTTTGTTCCCTCCTCCATGAGGAAAAGTTTGTGCTCCGTTTGTGGATGTGCTTGCTGCATCTCCTAGCAGAGGAGAAATTTTCTATTTTTCTTTGGGATGTTAAATTAGAAACTCTATAAGTGTATAATAGGGCAAGCAGGCAGATGAGCACATGGGACATATATTCATCTGCTTGCCATATAAGATTTCAAGAAATCATAAGCTTCTGCTTTTTCACATTGAATCTACCTTCAGCGATTTGAGCTTTCCAAGGAAGTTTCACAATGAGGTGTTTTGTACAATGTATATCTCTCGGGAGTTCAGAAAAGCCTGTTCTTTTCTCCACATACTCAGTTGCTGTTAATAATTGCACTGTAAAAGTGTAAGCAGCATTATTCTTCAACTATCCTTTGTATAAATAAAATTAAAGTTACTTCAATGTGTTTACCTAAACTCCTTCCTGTAAAATGTAGCTCAGATCTGTTTAAATTGGGAGTAGGGATGGGAATGGGGGTGGAGTCTGTCAGTGTTGCTGTAAGAGTAATTCTAGAAAGCTCAAAGTGTAGGAAAACAAAGACATGTGTTGTGTTAAATATATTGTTCATTTCTTCTCATGTTTCCCTCCCTCAACTAACCCAGCACAACATGCCTTTCTGGAGAATATCTAGTCACTCGGACCTTCTGGCTCTACATCAAGCTCTGGAATTAGAGTATTTGTAACTGTTGTCACATAGCTGACAAATTCTTTTTATATTTCAAGTACACTGAATCTTTTATGTGTGATCCGATGCCTCTGGCTTTACACATATGTATGGTCTTAAGAAGGAAAAGCAATATTATGGGATGAAAATTCCATGTGAAGAATTCAGATTACTGAATGGAGTTGCAACTTTAATTCTACACGAGAATTCTCTATATGGTCTTATATATATACAGGATTTTTGATGATTAAAGAACTGTAAAAGGAGGTTGCTGGTACACACCAAATGAGCCCAAGCCAGAGTTAATAACTTTTGCAATGGACTTAGACTCGGAAAGCAGTGATATACATTTTCTGATCATCAACGGTGGTATTCAACAACATTCCTCAATATGGGATATATTCTCAGCACTGAGGTTTGAATCAAACTTTAGTCTACCTAACTAACCTAGAAAATCTGAATTGGAATGCACTCAGACAGTACAGTGACAGTGCTGTCTAGATCTGTAAAATGTGTAAATTATTAATGAAAATAATTTACTGTGATTTATTAGCAGCTGACTTTGGAAGTGGATGCAATTTATTTCTTTTGTTTTGGAGGTTTGTGGGATGGGGCTACATAATAATTATTGTCTCTTTTATAAGTTTGGCAAACAGAATGTGCATAATAATGTGTTGTGCCTTAAAAGATAAAATCTTGTTTGTGTGTTACAATGGTTTAACATTGGTTTAAGGTTATGTAGATAAACAATAAATTTTTGTGATAATTTTTGACATGACCAAATTTCAAATTCAAATAATCAGAGAGCAGTGCTGCATCAGAAGAACTTAAGTATATGTTGCAGTAAAAAATGAACAGTATCATAAAGGAAATGTTTGAGTTAGATTCTTAATAATTCCACTGTAAGAGGCAAGCAAGTTAATACAATTTTGAGAAGCTGGAATGATATGAGGCACCATCACAGGGAAAGGAAACTAAATGAATGGTTGCTTGAGATCTTTTACTCCATTTTCACCTTGAAAGAAAGCAACAACAAAAATTGTATGTATGAGTTACTTGCACAGCAATTGATATGATTTTTTTAAGATATATAAAACCAAATACTACCATCAATTTGCTTAGTTTCAGATTATGATTTTTAGCACACTTAACATGCAATAAGTTACTTATAAACTTGGCTGGGTACTGTTCAAAGCTATTCTCAGAATTAACAAACCAAAGAAGGCTAAGTCAAAAATGCAAGGGGAGGACTCCCATTCAGTTTGGTATCAGATTAGATCAGATTCAACAAAAGAGAAGCCAAATTATAATATCTCCATAGTAAAACATACTAAAAAGAAATAATAGGCTTCTAAAATTAAAATGGCAGTGGAACCAACATTTAATCTTCAGATTGTTGGTTATATGGAATCAGTAATGTTTCTCTGATTCTTTCAGTCCATGAGTTTCTACTGTATCCAATTTATTTAAACTCTTTCCAGATGGTTTTCCTTATTGACAAGGAATCAGCATGTATCTCAGTGGCAGTCTCTTTGCTTCCCCTTCTCACTGGTTACCTTCTGCTCCCATACGCACCACAGTGTGCCTTCCACTAGTTGCTATAGTTCATTTGCATTACTTACATGCTCTGCATAACCATTTAGCTATTCTACCACTTAGCCAGAAATCCATCTTGTTTACTCAAGCATAACCATGGCATAACACTGGTGGTTATAACAGGAAGCTGATATGTGCTTCCCTGTTATGTGGTAGCAAGTCAGTTATGAAATTCTCTGCCGAGGGAGGTTAATACTGACACCATCCCTAATTACTGTTAGGTGAGCAATGAAGACATATCGCCCAGCTTTTACCACTTAATTGGAGATCGAATGTTTTAACTGTGGTCTTCCTGGTGTGACTATTCTGCTGCTTAAAAATGTGTTTTTATGAAGTTTTGCTTCATAAATTGCTTTTGTGTTCCTTGTTAGGGACAAAAGGCAGTTATGAATTAATATATAAAAATAGATATCCACCCTGCCACTCTTTTTCCCCTCTCCAGGGCTCTACACATTATTTTTTCTTCTACGACCATTTCCTCAGTAGACTGTTAGTGCTATTATTCCACTTTCAACATATCGCAAACACCAGGGTTTCATAGGATTTTGAAAGTGGAATAATAGCACTATAATAGTCTATAATAGCACTATAATAGCCCATCTTGTGGGCTGGGAATGCAAAGACAAGGAGGATAAGACTAGATAAGCTCTATGAAAACTGTGTACTAGCTTCCTATTGCAGCTAATGCTTTATGCATGTTTGGTTGAGGATTTTCTGGTTAAGGAGAGAATGAGGTTGCTTTTATGGCTTCATATTCAGAGAGCAGCCTTTCTCCCATAACAATTTATGGTACAAATAATTCTTTCCAGTAATATAGTTGGCCCTACATATCTGCAGATTCAACAATCCATGGCTTGAAATATTCGCCCCAAAACAGAATCCAAAAACCAAAATTGATTTTGCCATTTTATATAAAGGATGCCATTTTACTACATCATTGTACATAATTGGACTTGAGCATCCACAAATTTTGGTATCTACCAGGGTTTCCTGTAATCAAATCCTAGTTTATACCAAGGGCCTACTGTATATGGCAGGGGTGAGCAAAGTATAGCAGAGACTACATGTAGTTAACTAAGTCTGTTTTTGTGGGCTAGACTTCCCTGGCCCAGCCTTTTTCTACATTAAAAAGGCTGAATTCTCTCTGAAGTCTCCAGGAGCAGGTGTTTACTTTTTAAATAGTTTGCAGCACGCACACACACGCCGACCATTGAATATTAAAACAATCATTTTTCAAAACTATATCTTCCACTTCAGGTTTGGGGTGTTATTTTTTTCTCATTTTTAGCAATCCTGTGGAGCTCCTAGACCTGTCAGAGTTGTGTCTGATGAGCTTTATGCAGTGCAATGGACTTGTGGTGCAATGGACTTGTAGACACTTATAGTGTGGACTGAAGAAACAGCACTTCTCCAAAGATAAAAAAAAGGGTGAATGTGCAGTTTTGTATTAAATGATAGCCATTTCAAAATGTACTGTGAAATGTAAGCTTTCATGTTTCCCAGTTTCCAAGGGTGTTTGGTAAACTCAGAAATATTATAATTACTATAGTGTAATTATGGGCACCTCTTCTTCCCCAAAATATAGCAAAAGAGATTAGAAATGATGAAGTTTAGTTAGGACATGGTCATTTGTGAATCACTCTGACTATACAGCCTACACTGGCTTTAGTGCAGTGAAATCTTTTGCATGTTTACCAGAAAGTAAGTGTTCAACAGGAAAGTGTGCATAAAACTGCAGACTGAGTTTTTCTTCTCACCTCTATTCTGTATTGATACCATTCACACAAGTTCAAGAGAGATTCAACCTCTTGTGTGTGAGAATCATTTTGTTCATGCAGCAAATGTACAGTGAAACACTTTAAAGACAAAGTTGTTAGCCAAGTTATAAAAAGTAAGGTAGTTTTTGGAACAGCCCTTTACCCTGTTCACTGGCTGGATTTGATTTGATTTGATTTGATTTGATTGGCTGGTCTTGTTGGCAACCATGGTACAAAAAAAAGAATTCTTATATTATCATTTTAGATAAGTTATAAAAACAGAAAACCCTTGAGCACATTTCATATCTCCCTTATGTATCTATGAAGTTGATTCTAAATACGAATGAAATATTTTTAGATGAAGTATTCCAGCTGTTTATACGTGTACATTATTTTTCTTTTTCAAAAAAGTACTTGGAACGATATATAAAAGACTTAAACTTTGTCAAATTTGACTGCAAAAGTAGATTTCTTAAAGGCATTTTCCTTTATTTGAAAAAAAAAAAGATATGTTCCAGTTACATGCATAGAATGAAAACCATCTTATTTTGATAAAACTATGGAACCATCACAGTATATTTTGTTTGTTATCCTGAATGGTTGGTAATATATGGTTGACAGTGATATGGTCAAAAGTGATATCTAATTAATTCTGCTGTATCCTGGTCTTTGTTGACTCTTCTCTACATTGTTCTATTGATATTCCAATTCCAATTCATAAAAATAAATAAATAAATATTTCATATCATATGAAGAATACCAAGAGAACAAAATTGCCAGAACTCTAGATACAGAAATAAACTGTGTCAAATACTGGGCAACGTAGTTGTAAAACTCATCTCTCCATTAAAAACAAAACTGTTGCTAGTGAATTTTGCCTAAAGCAAAATTCAAGACAAATTTAGATGGCACTGCTCAACTAAAATCTGTAGGAATTTTGAGGGGAATTAAAATAATCATTATAACATCACAGAAAATGGGGTAGAGGAGAATGGCGTTCACAAATGTCTGCCTAAGCCAGAATTTAAGGCATATCAGACAATTCCAATAAAGATTGGTTTTGTACAAGTTGAAATTTGGTCATTGGGGATTGTCATTTTATTTTACTTCATTAATAAATGCAAACTAGAGATGGAAAGACTATTTGAAAATATTCAGAAAATGGTTAAAAAGCATGTTTTTTCAGTGTTGAGAAACTCTGATGAGAAGAATCTTGGTCTGATGTGAATCTTCGCAGTTTGGGACTTACTCTACTTAGCAATTACAGTTGGTGGATATGCATAGGAAACAGCATTTCTTTGCACTGTTTTCTTGTGTATTGAAATAGTATTGTAATTGTAATTTATTCTATGTAAAAGTCACACATGGTTGATTTGCATAGAAAACAGCATTTTGTGCATGAAACATTTTCTGTGCAGGAGTTACTATTTCTGCATTGAAATATTATTTTCTGCTCAGAAAAAGTTGCATTTGGGGATATATTAAGTGTAAAATTTGCACATGGTTAATTTGCATAGAAAACAGCATTCTCTGCTCAGGAATTAATATTTTTCTGTTGAAATAGTTTCCATTTAAAAAATGCTGTTTCCTTTGCAGAAAATGCTGTTTTCTGTGCAAGACAAGCATCTGTGAATTTTATGCAGAATAAATCCCGAATTACATATAGCCTCTGAAAACTGGGTGGTTTTGGAAGACTTTCTCCCAGCAGAAAGAAAATTGCTGAATTTACTCATTGCTGCCTTCCAGAAGAAACATAGTAAAGAATTACATACCCTAATCAAACCCCTTTCCTCCAAATTCCTATCCCACTACAGAGAAGAACAAAAATTATGCCGTGTGCTAAAAGGTTGTGCAATTAAGATAGTGAAGTTTGTGCCTTTGTAGTTGCTGTACCAGTATAAATGGAAACAGCACATAAATATTAAGCACTTTGAATGTTGTGCTTGAGATATGGAAATACAGCACAATTTGTTTTGATGTAAATACAAGGAAATAAGGGGAGGATGACTCAATTCAATAAACCACTAAAGTGAAAAATTGCAATATGTTGATTGTGCAAATAAAATATAAAGCACAATCTGTCTCCTTATGGCTGTGAGCACTTCTCCCTGCTTTCGTAACTGGCCCTTGGCTAATAATATATGCATCATAGTGCATCAGCCATTACCTGCTATGGGAATCCCATACATGGCCCACTGCTTCCAAGGACCACATGCTCATGCTCTGACATAATGTGGGAAGAAATGTCCTCAATGTACTGCAGTATAAACTGTGGCAGCAACTTGAGCATAGTGAAAGAAGTAAAATTGTGTATTTGCAAAATATAGTTAAATGTCTGTACATTTCAAGAGATGGTGTCCAAAGTTACAGGTCAAACTAAATGCTTCTGAAACAGTAGGTTAAGCAATGGAATCTAATCTAAATCTTTCCATATATTGAGAAACTATAATGATATGCCCACTACAGGTTTAGATTTGAATTTCAGGGTTTTATTTTTTGTGGGGGGGCATTTTGGAGCCATGTCTAGATGCTTGAATACATGTGATAGTTAGTGTCTTTAGGGACAAACTTAACCGACATGAGCCATTATGACATTTGAACTCCCAGCATTAGCAGCCTTGTGGAACTGTTGAAGCCAAGGGTCTATGTAATGTAAATCATGATTTATTTGGGAATAACATTATTTAAGAAAATGTAAATTAATATTGAAAGCTTGTAAAAATTGTGTATATCTTTACTATTTCTCAATAAATACATGTGAAAATGTTGTCATTTTCTCCACCATCACCACACTTGCTACTGCCTTTGATTTTCTGTATGAAATCATTCTTTTTCAGTATTTGTTGGCTTAAATGCATACAGACAGCTGCCTTCATCCTTAAGAGTCTCCACAGAATAGATGAAGGTATATAGGAAGAGCCATTTCCTCAAGGCGAAAATCCCACTGTTCAGCTGTTGAGTAGGGAAAGGGAAGCTCCTGGAGAAGTAATTGGTGAAAACGGCTCAGAGATGCTCCTGTATTTATAAGACATTTCCATGTTCATGTGTCTTTTCCCTCTTTTTAATGGACATCCATTATCATCTTTGAGGATGATGTGTCTACTTTTTGAAAATGACCACTGGTTGTGTGTTTGTTTATTTGTTTATTTATTATTTTCATTTCATGTCCCCACTTTTCTCCAATAATGGGACTCAAGGTGGCTTACAGCATATTTAAAACAATACAAATTTAAAACTATAAAAAAACCTTCACTAACTTTCAAAAATGAAAGTTATTTGAACAATCATTTAAACCCTTTAAGAATTTAAAAACATTAATTAAAAATGATGCATACACAATGTAACAGCACAACACACTCTTAAAAATCCATTCCAGTCAGTTTCTAAAAGCCTGATAGCATAAGCATGTTTTAATTTACTGGCAGAAGGAGATCAAGTATTGACCCATCCCTAAGGAAGGAATTCCAGACTGGGAGCAGCCACCAAGAAGATCTTTTCTCTTGTTTCCACTGAACAAGCCTGAGAAGGTGATGGGACAAAGAGAAAGGGTACTCTTAAGATGGGTTCTATGAGCTCATAAAGGGAGATACAGCCCTTCAAATAACCAGGACCCAATCCGTTATGTAACCTGAACAGTTTAAAACCCAGACAGCTGCAAAATAAGCCTTCCATATTTATATTGATTTTGCAAACATCATTCCTCACCTTCACTATTCTATGAACCCTAATGTGGAGGTTGTATATTTGGGTTCTTTGATCCATGCTGAATCAAATAGCAATACATCAATGAAAAGGTTGACTTCCCAACATCTAATGTCTTAGATCAATACATGGCAGTAATGAAACTGCAAATAATACACTTGATAATAATCAGTGTTTATTTGAATTTATTGAAATTTTCCATATTTACAAAAGTTGAAAATAGTTCCAGCAAAACTCCACATACACTAAGAAGTGTCAGAATATACAAATTATTACTCCTCAAAGTATATTCACTATTCCTAAATTTTCTTTCCCATATACATAGATATTGTTTTGCCTTTTAACAAAAATGTTAGCTTATCCAATTCTGATAATTCCATTAATTTTTCTATCCAGTCATCTACTGTAGGGTTTTGTTTTTTTTTTACTTTTCCACATTTTGGCATAAATCAACCTTGCTGCCATTGTAACATAACAGTATATTGTCTTTTTCTACCACATCCTCATAATAAATTTACCATATTTAACAGGAATAACTGAGGTCTGTGCTTTAATTTATTTTTCAAATTTTTTTTGATAATGATATTGATTTTCATCCAGAATTTTCTTGCTTTAGTGCATATCCACCACATATAATCAGGTGTTTATTTGGATGAACAAATCTCCCAAAGTAGAGCAGTTGTTTTAATACTGAAATTACAAGGTTTTTGTCTATAGATAAATTGCTATGCCATGACCAGAAATTACCTTTTTGTAACAGATGGTAAAAGTGCACACAATTAATATATACAATATTTTTCCCCCAAAGCTGGTAAATGTGACTTATTAGAATTCCCTCATGAAAGCTTGATTTATTAGCTCCAACAAATGGAGACTTTGCCAAATACCTCTCTGGAAGATTATATCCTGTGTTGCCAGCTATATTACACTATATTCCACCAAGACAGAAAATTGAAAATTCTTGGGTGGCTGTTGTTCTGTCACATTCTATTCCAACTCAAAAGGAAGGACACCTCACTATTTTATCCTTCAGCTCTTCAATTCTTTCCTTTGCATTCTGCCCACCCAACTCCCACAACACACATACTTAGATTTTATGGCATTTCTCTACAAAAATGACTTTAAATTCATCAGATTGGTAGTACCTAATAAAGTGACATGTTTAACAATGTTAAAGAAAATCAGGCATTTTTAATGTTTAACTTGAAAATAAAATCTTATTTATGTAGTGTTACAATAATATTTACTTGGCCTCTTGCAGTGTATTCATCATTTGCAATAACTCTTCATAAGATGCTTTGGAAACTAAGCACTGGAATGTTGTGCAATAATAATTCAAAATGATTCATAAATAAGGTAGCCCAATTGACCTCTTGGTGTTGGCAGATAGAAAAAAAGAGGGTCACACAGAAAGAAATAGATCTGATGTTAAGAAACAAAGCAGGCTTGTGGTCTCCATCCTGCTTTTCCTCTTACCCATTTTCAGTCAGAAAAGTGCTTCTTGAAAATGCTTCTTTTATTAAAAAAAAAAAAAGTAACACAGCAAGGATGACATATGAGAATCTCTGCATGAGGCACGCTCTCAGAATGCCCATATTTCATTTTGGAATTACACACAGAGAGAATTTTCATCTTGTAGAAGGAAACTTGCAAGAGAGCTCAAACAATTGGAATATCAAAACAGAAAATATGCCACAGATTCCTTTTTTGTAAGCCAATTTTGAAATGACATTTATGCAAAGTCACCTCACAGAGTATGGCCAGACAGACCAGAACCAATTCCACAGATCACCCTTCAGTATCCTCTAAACCATGTCTAACACTCCCCTTTAATTTTACATTACAGAGTGGGACCATGGTGGTGGTAGGCAGTTCATCCTTCAGAAAAAGCATTTGTCATTACTAGTCTTATTGACAAATCCCTTAGAAATTTCCATGGAAGTGTTCAAAGCAGAACTGTAATCTTTTTATTAAGTCTTTATATCTTTAACAGCAGTCTGAAAACACTAGCGTAGAAACAGAGTAATAAGAATGAATTTTGTATATTCTGCATAATTTCTAGGGGTAGGCAAATCTCTTGATCTGGTTTTATGCTGATCCCTCCACTATTGTTAGCGTTGGGATGCAGAAATCTCATGAAAGTGGAATAAACATAAGTAACTCTCCCCACAGTCCCCCTCCCATTCCTTTCTAGGGCTCCCCCTCCCATTCTCTTGCTTTTGCCCTGGTCCGTGAGCCTTTCTTAGCACTGGGGCCAAGGGCAAGGGAATGGAAGGAGAGAAAGATGCACATGTGACTCCCTCCTGCCATTCCCTTGCCTTTTGCCTTGGCACATGTTTTCAGGATCAGGGCTAGAGGCAAGGGAATGGGAGCAGGAACTCCACAGGGGAGCAAGAAGGCACATGTGTGCATGCCTCCCCCTATTCCCTTGCTTTTTGCCTTGGTACATGTTCTCAGCACTGGGTCCAGAGGAAAAGGGATGGGATGGGATAGGGAGCTCCAAAGGGGAGCAGGAAGGCCCTCCCATTCCCTTTCCTTTTGCCTGGGCATATTTGCCTTCCTTTTCTACATCTGGCAAAATGCAAGGGAATGAGAGGAGGAAATGGAGGGAAGGCAAGTGCATGCTTCATGAACAATCAAATTTGTGAAGGTCAAACCTGAAATGCAGAGGGAGGACTGTATTGCTTTGCTTCTTTCCCCTACCTATTAAACCTATTTTGTCCATTTCTGTTACAAAAATCTGCTTGAAAATTCAAGCATTTTGTGCACATTTCTTCATATAATGCATTTTTGTTTGCATATTTTTATAATCCTGTGCAGTACAGTATCCTCTATGACAAACTATTTCTATTGGCAATGTCAAGTTTTGAGGAGTGCAAATACCAAAAGTATAACCACTTTGACTTACTAAGCAAGCAGTTTCTTCTCTATCCCCATGAATTCCTCTACATGGACTTGCCAGAAGGATGGCTTGTCAGAGACCTTTATGATTAATTGATTGATTGCTTATTTATTTATACATGCATACATAAATACATACATACTATGGGACAGCAGCAGAGCCAACCACTGGCAGTTCTAAAGAACATTTAGAACAATCATGAAATGTGTGACTATGTGAGTATCATTTTTCACTGCCAGTAACACCAATTAAGACTCTTTAACAAACAAAACTGCTGTCTCAAAATGTACGTGGCTTTATTTGAGCTCTACTAATGTATATAAAATGATCCTATTTGTATTTTCCTTGAAATCCTCATACAGGCATATCTCAGTTAACCAAGCTTCCAACTAGGAAGTTCCTTTTTACAAAGATGTTTATGGGAGCCCAGTCCAGCCCTTTCTTGTCTTTTGTTTAGCTGGAAGTTTTCTGCCACATTCCCATTGGAGAAATGGTGGGGGAGGACTGGAGAAAGTGACTTTCAGTGCTGGGTGGCAGGAACATGACTCAGTAAACAATGAAATATAGCCTGGCCTAGAGAAGAATGTGATTCAATTCTAGTGTTATTCTGTGGCTGTGTGTGCTTATGTGCAACAGGCAAGTTGAACAACTGCCTGTAGCATCACTTCCTGAGTATATGTGAAGAGCAAAATGAAAAGAAAAGAGAAAAGCTAGTTAACCTGCCTCATCAGCTATCCTGACATGTTGAAAAAGCATAGATCTACTAAGTTTTCCATCCAAAATAGTACAAGAAAAGTTCAGACTTGAAAGAAAAAAAATCATCCTGGGATGCATTTTGGAAGAAATTTTCCACTGTTCTCTAAAAGATTTGAAATGTTTTTATTTACTTATGCAAGGCTTACCTGATCTGGTTGTTTCAGTTCACATATCCATAAAGTTAGTTTTGAATAAAAAGTTTGCTGAAATATGTTGAGCTGCCCTTCTTTTTTGTGGAGTGAGAATGTAACCATATTCTTATCATGTTACTTTTACCTATGTTACCACAGTTTCTGTTAAAGAGGTAAAGCCGAGAAACACATCTGCTTTGTTAGCTGAGGTTAACTGAATGTGAAAACAACTAAATTACAATTAAACACAGCAAAATTGATGCAAAACCAATAGAAGAGCTATTGTTGTTGCATGCCTTCATGCTGTTTCCATCTTACAGAGACCCAAAGGTCTCCATGACCATAATGGGATTTTCTTTACAAGATTTATTCATAGTGGGTTTGCCTTTGCCTTCCTCTGAGGCTGGGAAAGGGCTCAAGGCCACCAGTGGGTTTCAATGGACAAGCAGGGATTCTAGCCCTTGTTTTTGGGAATCCTAGTTGAACACTCAAACAGCTACACTACTCTGGCTCTGCAGAGAAGTTAGCTATGAGTTACTGCAAAGCTCCTTTGAAATGACAGTTCTTGATCTCTGAGGCCCAGCAATGGGGTAAGGAAAGAAATTTCATCTGTATACCATCAACAGTAAGATGCTGCTTTATACAACCACTAACAGCTTCCCAGATGGTAGGAGGAAACTGATTGTGTCCATAGTTAATTGGAAATCTCAAAGTCTTGAGATCTACATTGCTTCAGTTCCTGTTGGTAAAAAGGTGAGGAAGTTACTCCTTCTGTATAGACTTTGCAGACATAAAGCTGAAGTTTTATTAGTCCAGAGCTAATGTTCATTTAGAGCATTGTAGTGATGGGGGAAATACTGATTTCTGCAAACTTAGGCCAATTTACACTAACTGTATGTGAACCAGAAACAGAACTAAATATCACTATCCATACTAATCTAAAGTTTGGGATCAGTGTGTACATTTAAAAAAAAATTATGTGTTGAGACGTGAAAATTTCATTTGTATATCGAAAGTCTCAAAGAGACTCGGAGAGAGAGAAAAACTTTATCATAAAAAAATGCCAACAAAATTGTGATGGATTTGAAAAATGCATACATTTTCAAAAATGTGTACTGAAACAAATGTACCTTTTTAATGCAAGATGTTAAAAAATATGTTCAGTTGTGGAAGGAAGATGGAACAAAACCTTGAGAAACAGAATGAAATCAAATATCTCCTTGCATATTGCAAGTTGAGCAAAACCCACAGTTTTGCCAGCTTCTAGGTCTTTTAAGGAGACAACCAGTGGGTTAGAGCAGTGGTTCTTAACCTAGGGTCCCCAGACCCCTGGGAATCCATGGAGCCCTCACAGGGGGTTCACAAAGCCCTGCTGCTGGACATCAACAGCAGTGGCAGCAACAGGGACATGGCAGCAGGAGAGGAGTGTATGTGCTGAAACTGCTCCAGAAGCTCTGACAGAAGATTGGTCTGAGATCATATTATGTTACAGAGAAGCAAGAACAAGGTTATATGTAGGTATTTTACTAAGGTTAAAAAAATAGATGTAAAGCCACACCAAAGAGTACGAGTGGCTCTTTTTCAGTTTTTTATTTATAAATACACAGACACACACACACATATACATACACACACACACACACATATACATTTATTTATTTTACAGCTATGCTTACTCTACAACATAGGTGGGTATAGTGCAGCATCCAAATGCTGTTGGACTGTAGCTCCTAGCATTCCTCATTCTTAAGTCTGCTGGCTAGAGCTGATGGGAATTGCTGTCCAACAGTACCTAGAGGACTACATGATTCACCCCTGCCCCTAGAACACAGAGCACACAATCAAATATGCTAGAGTTAAAACCATGTTGTCCTTATTTATGGGTAGTTTGTTACTACATACCTTTGCCAATAACTTTAAATGGCATAGGTCCTTTCTCCACAAATAGTATGTTTTGATTTTTAAAAAAAAATTTCTCTGTTTGAATTCCCTTTGTCTAGCACCTTCTCACTTATGTTTCAGGAAAGCAGAATTTTCAAAGAAATTAAAATACAGTGTTTAAACTTGGAAGAAATGTAGTAATGCCTCTAGCCAGCATATATGCCATTTATATTACTTGAAATAAGATTTAGCAATATTGTTACTGAGAAGTCACTTGTGGTAGCACCTGAAATACATTTGTGGCCTACTTCCAATAAATATACAGAAAAGCCTCTAATTTCCTGTATCTGATTTCTTCTACTGTACTTGAACCAATGGATGTATTTGAAAGCATTTGCTATTTTTGTTGTTCTTACGATTGAACACTGGCTGTGATCTAATTATAGGGATAACATCACAGAGCGGGACTGTCCTCCATTCAGGGTATAAGCGCACCAGGCTCAAATGAACAGGGATTCCTAACAGTACACTTAAGAGGAAAGAAAAGCACAGGGGAATCCTTTTCCCTCTTAGAGCTTAGCCACAGGCTGGGAAAAACCCTATTCTCATGACTGCTAAGAGGTTAAATGAGAAACCAAGAAGAACCACCCTGTCTACACATCATGATGTGGGAAAAAGCTGTCCTGGTGATCACTGCTGTTGGCTTCCCTTTTCTTGGTCCTGGGTTTTGCCTTGTTCTGAGAAAAATGATTGGCCTGGAAATTCAGCTGAAATGCTGTCACAGAGCTACAGAGAACTCATTGACTTTTCCTTCTTTGGAAAGAGGTACATGACTCTTTTTTTGTCCCAGTGGATAGGTCTCTCAGGTGCCCTTGCCCATAATAGCCAGATTGACCTCCACCACTCTCAGAGTAGTAGGTGTCTCTTGATCACTTACAAAGTCAGAACACTGCTCTAGGAAAGATGTGGTCTTCCAGAAATTACTGGAACGCAACCCCAATCAGGGTTAGCTAGCATAGCCAATGATGAGAGTTTAGGGCCAACAAAATGTGGAGAGCAAAAGCTTTTCTAATCCCTGACTATTTCCCCTGATCCAGTGTATCCATTTTCACTCTGTTCTCATACAGTTGTCCCTCCACCAAAATCTGTGTTGCTGGCATCACTCGCTTATGTGCCCCAGTAACAGAGCTGAAGAGGTGATTAGCATATTTTTCAGACTGTTCATAGAGGAGCTAAACACCTGTACACTGGAAAATTTTATTAAGACAATAACACATTGGGAGTTCTAGTGAAAAACATTAATAAACTTCCAGTCAACACACCACAGAGTTCATCTCAAAGCAGACTGCTCTATATTTAGGAAGTGAAAGTTTTATGAGAGTGACATCCATGGCCATCACAGAAGTCTAAGACAGGCTAATTCTCAGCTATACTGCTTTCCTTAGGGGACGGCTGGCATGCAGAACGGTTTATGGGCAAACAGCAGCAGATGCATAACCAATTAGGGTGGCACTGTGTTTAAGTACAGGACTACTAAAAACAAACAAACAGTGCCTAGCATCGGTACAGACCAATGACATAATTTCTACATGCTTCTGACTTAATCCTACTTTTACTGCCACTGGGTGATATCCATTGGTGAGGAAGCAGGTAAGCACCTTTCCTAGTAACAACCACTTACTATTCTCAGCCCTACTGCATAATTCAGCTGCAAAGGGCAACCTCTTACTGAACATGAGATGCTTGGCACCAATACCCATCACATGCAGAAATGGCCATCCACTCCTGGACTATGTTTTCCTTTAGTCTCCAGCCTAATGCTGCCCCCCCTCCTTTCTCAGAAAGTTCCCTGAAGCTTCCAGAACACTCTGACTAAGAATCTATCCCACCAGGGGTTTCTTTTCCAAAGTTGGATACAAATGTTGATGATGCAGAGCAGTGGTATACTTTCAACTCACTTATGTGTGGTCATTGTTATGCGGTCATGTAACTGACAGATGCAAAACAACAACAGGCTTTTAAAAAAGGTTATGGTACAGGAATCTGAGCAGCAACCCAAAATGTTTCCAGACTGGGAATATTCTTTAAAGAAGTTTGTGAAATATTTCCAACCATTTGGCTTGGCTGTCATGCCCCTTATTTACTGCAAATTGCTCTTTTTTATTTTTAACCCTGGAGTCTAGCTCATATTGTGAAGCTCAGCCTGATCTTATAAATAAAACAAAGGGCTCTGTCCTCACCCACTGGGAATGCTCAGAATAGAGTGTCAGAAACAAAATCAATCAACATTTGCCCTGTCAATAAAAGCCAACTGAGTTGGGTAGTGGAACGGACAGAGTCTGGCATCAAGGTCTGGGTTGGCTTGCATTATTTTTTGTTGCTTTGCAATCTGATGACCCAGACTGATGATTTCAGTCTTTTTCCAGCATTTAGAAAGTAGCTTTGGTTTGTGCTGAAGATGCTGCTTACGCTGTATCTGCACTAGAATCATAGACTCATAAAATCATAGAAATGTAGAGTTGGAAGAGACCACACGGGCCATCCAGTCCAACCCCCTGCCCTGCAGGAACACCCTCAAAGCACTCCCGACAGATGGCCAGCCAGCCTCTGCTTAAAAACCTCCAAAGAAGGAGACTCCACTACACTCTGAGGCAGCATATTCCACTGCCGGACAGCCCTGACCATCAGGAAGTTCTTCCTGAGGTTCAGGTGGAATCTCCTTTCCTGCAGCTTGAATCCATTGCTCCTTGTCCTGGAGCAGCAGAAAACAAGCCCTCTCCCTCATCTACATGGCATCCCTTCAGATATTTAAACATGGCTATCATGTCCTCTCTTAACCTTCTCTTCTGCAGACTAATCATATCCAGCTCTCTAAGTCTATCCTCATTGAGCATGGCTTCCAGGCCCCTCACCATTTTGGTCGTCCTCCTCTGGACTTGCTCCAGCTTGACCATGTCCTTGAATTGGGGTGCCCAGAACTGGACACAGTATTCAAGATGAGGTCTAACCAAAGCAGAGTAGAGTGTTACCAGTACCTCCCTCTATCTAGACACCATACTCCTATTGATGCAGCCAAGAATTGCATTGGCTTTCTTGGCTGCTGCATCACACTGCTGACTCATGTTCAGCTTGTGGTCTATTAGAACTCCTAGATCCCTTTCACACGTACTGCTATCCAGCCACATGTCCCCCATCCTATATTTCTGTATTCCATTTTTTCTACCTAAGTGTAGGACCTTACACTTCTCTCTGTTGAATTTCATTTTGTTAGCCTTGGCCCAGCTCTCCAATCTGTCCAGGTCATTTTGGATTTTGATCCTGTCCTCTGGTGTATTAGCGACCCCTCCCAATTTGGTGTCATCTGCAAATTTGATGAGCATGCCCTCTATTTGTTCATCCAAGTCATTATAAAGATATTGAACAGCATTGGTCCCACGACAGAACCTTGTGGCACCCCACTAGTCACTTCTCTCCAGGATGAAAAGCAGCCATTCGTGATCACCCTTTGGGTTTGGTCGGTCAACCAATTACAAATCCAACTAACAGTAGCCCTGTCCAGCCTGCATTTTACTAGCTTCTTTGCAAGAATGTCATGGGGAACTTTGTTAAAGGCCTTACTGAGGTAAAGATATGCTACATCCACAGCATTTACTTCATCTATCAAGCTAGTAACTCTATCATAAAAAGAGATAAGATTATTCTGGCATGACTTGTTTTTGAGGGACCTTTGAGGCTCCTCCCTAAACTGCAAACCCGAGGATTCCATAGGGATGTTGAAAGTGGAATAATAGCACTATAACAGGCTAGTGCAGAAATGGCCATAGTTGAGCTGCAGTAGGGAACTGAGTTTTAACTTGAAAAAGGATTAGTTGGGAGAACATCCTAAGGATGAACAAGAGCCTCTGTTATTTTGTTCCTGCAGCTTATATATTTGCACTTAAAAAGCAAATTTAACAGACTCCACTGTGTGATCTGAGGGAGTGAAACACACCAATGAAAGACGAGTTTTCATTCATTATTTATATTTAGAATGTTTACATCCTGTTTCTCAGACAGAATAATGCTTAAAGTAAAAAAAGGGGGGGGGAATCAAAACACAAGTATACACAAAACACGCAAAATCCTCATAAAGGAAATAAAAACCATACTTAGAAGAAGCAAAGAACTACAGGCGAACAAGTAAATGTTTGCTCTCTTCAAGTAGCAGAAGACAGCCAGTTGAAGTGAGCCAACTGAAAGCTAACTTAAGGCAGTTTCTGCTCCCTGGTAATGGAATGGCCATCAAAAGAATTGGTTTAATCATCTTCTGTACCATGATGTAAAACTGCATGTGATGGGTATGTTTGTATCATGCACAAATTCCCCTATAAAAGTGGTTGGACATTCAGTTGTGCAGAGTTGTGCACATGGCACCATTGCACACAGCTGCATATTGCCCCGGATGTCTGAGCACATTTGTGTGCTTTTGTTTTCTCCTTTTCTTTTCTAATTGATAACACAACATAACTAGTACAGACATCTATGAGCAGATAAACAGTATTGCCAATGGAATACATTAACCTTGCCATACCAATCCATACCTTTAATTACCAATAACAATGATGTGTTTTTTTTAGTATTTAAAAGTCCAAATATGGCACCCATAAACCTTGTCCCAGAATGCAAGTCATATCCAAAAGTTTTTGCCAAAATTGCTAGTGTGGTTCACACACTTGGTTGTGAATTTTGTTGGATATTTGGTGTCTTGATTCAGTTATACCACATTGCCATTAGCACAAGGATTGTGTTGCGCAATTAATGCATAACTTCACATGTGGAAGTTGTGCTACAGAATCTCAATTAACCTAACTGATGTTTTCAAGAATGGACAACTTTTCCCTCCCTCTGGCAATATGGCAGGAAGAGCAGTAATGAAAGATAGCTGAATGCTGGCTTTCTCCAAGCACTTCATCTGATAGCGCCTAGTGAAAGGCATGTGGTCTGTTCTGTATCCCTCAGGGATTTTGAAAAAAAAAATTGGACTATAACTTCCAGTATCTCCCAGTCAACCATCTCTTGAAGTCACAAAAGTAGTGTTGTCAAGTTCTGCCTGGACAAACCTATTCAATTTCCACTCAAACAGCTGCTCCATTTTTTTATGGTGGAATCCTATAACTTTGAGGGTGGTGTGATAGGTGAAGGAAGGCAACAAGCTCACTAGTTCCTGTCAACCCATTTTCATGACTGGAAATGCTTCACCTTTTCATTACTTATAACATGCAGAGGTGAAAGGCACAGGCATTCCACAGTGTCACTGAGGTGGCCAAGGAAGAATGAGGGTCAGGGCATTTGTCAAGAAGGTGGTGGTCCTCCTGAGCAAAGAAATACCTTAAGATGGAATGACCGCACACTCTCTCATGGCCAAACTATACATGACACACAAATATGAATAACTTAAACCTTTTCGTAGTCGGAAAATTCACTTCAGGAAGTTAAAGCTCAAAGCAGAGAAATGGTGGGAGAGGCATTTTATCATTGCCTGGAGTGCCTGAATGAGAACTGAGATCTTTGGGGAAGGCTCTTCCCTTGACACTGCCACATGCACAGTTATATCTGGTAGGAATGCAGGAGAGGACCTGCTTGGTGAATGTTCTCAGGCTTTGGAATTCCCACCATAGGGAGGTTTGGATCACTCTCTCTTTATTGTCCTCTGCCACTGGTAAAAACTTTCCTATTCAAACAAGCTTGTGAGAACTGAGTTCAAAGGCTTTATTTTATTGGTTTTTATCTTGTTTTAAATGGTTTTAACTCCATAGTACTATCACATTTTAACAACTTTCTTTTTTTCAAAGTTTACATATATTTTATCTGTATTTGTTTTAATGTTTGTAAGCCACCTTGAGTCCCAGTTTTGTGAGAGTTAAATGGGATATAAGGGGAGGAGAGGGAACGGGAGTGTTGAAAATAAGTGGTAACGACCAAGTCCCATTGATTTTAGTGCAATTGCTTTAAATGACAAAGTCCTGATCCCATACAGGAACAGTACTAGCAATTCAAGCAACAGCTAAAGTGTTAAAACTGTGTCTCTTTTAAACAGAAGTTTGATGGCCATCTGTTGGGAGTGCTTTGATTGTGTTTTCATACATGATAGGAGGTTGGACTCGATGGTCCTTGTGGCATCTTCCAGCTCTATGATTCTATGATTCTTACAATCCCATATATATCCAAACTTTTAGATTTGGCTATGTATTGATTTTATTGTGTTTATTGTTTTGGAATTTAATGTTATATGTTGTTCAATTATCTTTTGAAAACCCCTCAGAGAACATGTTATTGGGTATTCTGCATCTTGAAAACGCTAGCATAGTGTAGTGGTTTGAGCACTGAACTATGACTCTGGAAATCAGAATTCAAGTCCCTGCTCAGTCGAAGAAAACCAGACTGTGACCTTGGGCAAGTCACACTCTTTCAGCCTCAGAGGGAGGCAGAGACAAATCCCTTAAGTTCACCTTAGGGCTTCCATAAGTCAGAAATGATTTGAAGGCACACAACAACAGCAATATAAAAATAATGAATAAATTAATCTATAAAATGAATCATTTTGTTTTGCCAGTGCAAAACAAGATGAAAAATCAATATTAGTTTGTAGAAGGAAAAAGATTACCTCCCTCTCCAGTGGCTGTCAAGCTATTTTTGGTACATACTTATAAGGCGTGTCAGTTTCTGTTCTGAAGGAGATTAGGTAGATGGATGATATTTGCTTCCTAAAAAAAGAGTTTATGAGAATTGCTGTCCAATGCTCTTGAGATTTGCTGATAACAATATCATCCCTAAAGCTGACTTTATCCTGGAAAGGATAAGAGTGCCTCAGTCACTGAAGTACAATCGATTTGATACATCTAAGTCTAAAACCAGAGCAATGGAATTGTCTTGACCAGACATTCTGCTTCCATAACAAACAAGGGGCAGCAAGTTCCTCAGACAAAGTAATGGTTATCTTATCACTTTCCACTGAATGCCTCACAGTGGATAGTAATAAATAGAGCTAGTTAGTTCGAATGACCTGAAGTGTCCTCCCTTCTTTGGCTTTACCTATCCTGACCCCTCTGTGATGTAAACTGATACTCTTAGGAATGTTTCTCTGCCTCATCTTAAGATCATCCTCTCTTCCCAGCAGTCCTCCCCTAGAATGTAGATAGCAACCAGTTACTTTCCTATCTTAGAATGGAGTTCCTATAATAAAGCTTTTTTACTTTGTTTCCTTAAGCCCTTGATGTCTTTTGCTCCTCAGTCAGTATAGATGCTCTGCTGCAGACATGCACTCTCTATCATCTCTTAAGATGCTCCCCAGTGACTTATTATTCTGCCAATTGTTCTGAAATGATGGCCAGTGACAGCAGAAATGTTTCCAAGCACTAGGTGATTTCTGGGAAAACATAGGAGAAAAACTGTAGCCTTGGAACCCTTGCATACAGAAGGTCACAGCTCCAATTCCTGACATCTTGAGGAATTGCTGGGAAAGACTGCTACTTAAAATATAGGGCTGGTGATCATACAGCACTCCAGATATTGTTGGACTGTAACTCCAGCATTCCTTGCCACTGGCTATACTGTCTAGGGCTGATGAGACAACATCTAAAAAGGCACCAGAATCCCAACCTTGATCTAGGCAATACTGAACTAGAAAGATCTGTAGCTTAACTCTGTGTAAAAAAACTTCCATGTATTTCCAGATAAAGCATATCTACTCATTTCTGCCCCATCTTTCTAACATTGTTCTTGTTCTTGTTCTTGTTCTTGTTGCTGTTGTTGTGTGCCTTCAAGTTGATTCCAATTTATGGCAACCCTAGGGAAAACATATCAAACTTCCTGGGGCTGAGAGTGAGTGAGTGATGTGCCCAAGGTCACCAAGTAGGTTTCCATGGCTGAGCAGGGAATTGAAGCCTGGTTTCTAGGATCACATCCAATGTTGAAATCACTATACCATTCTGGCTCTCTTTTCTGACAATACCTTATTTGTTTCGGGAAATAATTGGTAACTTTCTTCAGACAAGAGGTTCAACATCTTCAGAGTTGTCATAAACTTTTTTATTCAGATAGTTAAAGTAGATTCACTGTTAAAGTATATGCCACCCAGAAATCTGCCTCAACAACCACACTTTCTAAATGAATCATTGCTTTCAGTCTGGTAAAACTAAGGCTTCACCGAGCTATTCAGTGGGATCCTCCCTGTACTCCCCAAATTTTTCATAAAGCAAAATTGAAACCCAGGATTTAAGCCAGCCCCAAAACCTCTGGGGTGAGAGGAGGATTCCTCCACCTTAAAAGAATTGTGCCTGGAGGAATCAAATGTCCCTAGATGCTGTGGAATGAATAATTCACACTTGTTGAGGAAAGCCCAATTAAGTTAGTCTGGGCCTCTGGTCTGCAATGTATGTATTTCACAGCTACTCTTCCCCAATCTGACCAAGACTTAGTAAGAAATAAGCAGTTGGAGACATTTACTCCAGCAGGATAATAAAATTAAAATAGGTTTATGTGTTGTTGGCAATGTGGGATTTGAACAAGAACAAGCTTACTCTTCAGTACAAATAGTTGGAGAAAAGGTACATAAAAATCAAAATGACTACCATTATCTTTCAGTCTTGAGAGCCAACATGTTATAGTGGTTTGGGTGTTGGACTACGATTCTGGAGACCAGGGTTTGAATCCCCACTCAGACATAGAAATCCATGGGGTGACCTATGGCAAGTCATACTCTGCTGGCCTTAAAGGAAGGAAAAGGGAAACCCCCTCTGAACAAATCTTGCCAAGAAAACCCCATGATAGTTTCACCTTAGGTCAGCATAAGTCAGAAGGAACACAACAATATCAACAATCTTTCAATCTTCATAAACTTCATAAATGACAACATATGATAACATATTATTGGGACCAACTACCAGACTGTTCTATCTGGGACCAAGGAGGATACTGAAGCACGATCTTAGCTGTGTTGCTGCAGGCATTGTCAAGTGCATCCAGTACTCCTTTTGCACAACAGCTACAGGGCTCACCGAGACCTAGAAAGTCTTACTTTAATCACCAGATTTTGTAATGATTTTGACCTTACATACATTCTGTCAATTCAATCTGCAATGCCATCAAACTCAGGAAAAGTGTGGATGAATCTTTACGTGAGACTTAGGGCCTTTTCCACACTACACTGTTACAGTGCTATTATTCCACTTTCATCATCCTGTGAGATTTGTAGTTTACTGAGGCCAGAGAGCTCGCTGGCTGAGCATTCTAAATGCCCCTCCCTAAACTGCAAACCTCAGGATTCCATAGGATGTTGAAAGTGGAATGATAGCACTATAACCGTCTAGTGCAGAAATGGCCTCAGTTTGCAACAACTGAAGTAAGCTGAAGAGAAGGCAGGAATGTCGGGGGGGGAGGATTGGGACATTTTAAAAGCAGCTATAAAAGTGAGAAGACTTAGGCCATTTCCGCACTACACTGTTATAGTGCTACTATTCCACTTTCGACATCCTATGGAATCCTGGGACTCGCAGTTTAGGAAGGGGCCTTTAGACTTCTCAGTCAGAGAGCTCTTTGGCCTCAGTAAACTAAAAATCCCAGAATTCCACAGGATATTGAAAGTGGAATAAGAGCACTATGACAGTGTAATGTGGAAAGGCCCAGAGACTTACACCCTTTTCGCATGTTACCCGTTCGTGTGGCTGAGGGGGGCGTCTCGCGCAAAAAGCCTCAGCAGGAACACTGCCGCTTCCCTGCTGCTTGAGTTCTGCAGCGCTTCCTGGTCACGCGAGCGCCGCGTGAACACCCCGCCCCTTCCTACCACAGCACAACCTGGGAATTGTAGGCTAGCGCTGAGACAGGAAGCGCGACCGGGCCGGCTCCCGACACTCCACAGGGCAGGTAAGTGCGCGTGGGCCCCGGGAGCATTGTGTGACCATGCATCATTTTTGGCTTTAAACCGAAAATGAAAAGGTGTGTGTGCGGTCCACGTGAGGCCCTTGAGTAAATGGGAGTGCATCATGCAGACTGCTCCTCCCATTTACGCGACGGTCAAGGGGCCCTCTCGCTTTAGAAGCAGCATGTGAAAAGGGCCTTAATTGGGACTGTCCCGGGATGAAGGAGGAAATTGAAAGGAGAAAACGGAAAATGGAGAATTTAAAGGCAGTTGAAAAAGTAGGATGACAGAAGATTAATCAGGACTGTCCTTGCCAGATGACAACAGTTGAAGGGTACAAATTTTGGCAGGTCACACTAGTGTTAGAAGTACAAAGGAAGACCATGCACTTTTCGCTTTGAGAATCCCACTCTTTACCACTATTACCATTTACACTGTATCTTCACATGGATGAGTGCCCCTTCCATTTGATAATTTGCGTCAGATAGCAAAATGACTTGATTTGGTCCTGCATGGGCCACAAATTCATAAGGCTGAACAAGAAAAGATGCTTATTTACATAGACTTATTTACATGTTCAAGGCTCTATTTCTTTTTCTTTGATATGATTTCCTCTAAAGGCAAGCATGTCATTATTGACATATTTGCTTCTTATTATGGTTTTCAAATGGAAAGAACTTAATTTAGAATACTTGTTTGCAAATTCAGGAATAAATTTAATCAAGACAGCATGATTATCCTAAGAATCTTTATGGTGAGGATTTGTTGCCTGCATAGGGAAGGCTTCAGGCAAAGAATCTCCTGCTTAGTAACATGCTGCCCTCTTCTGGTAATATTTGGGGTTTTTTTCATAGTACTATGCTCCTCTGAAATTAGGGATGGACAAATCTGTCAAGTCTCATTTCACTCAGGTTCCCACATTTGCAACATTAAGTGTGCTTTGTCTCATTTCTGGTTCAGATTGCCTTTCTTTTATAGGTTGCATGTAAAACTCTAGGAACATTTGCATTATTTCTCCTCCTATATTCACTTTTTTGTGACCTCTCCTGATGTGATTTTTGTGTATGTGATTTTATAAGATGATTATAACAAAAAGAGCCATCTGTTTCTTTTTTGGTACTGGTTGACTTGGTTGAGCCATCTACAGATGTATGTCTGCACACACTAAGATTTATAGGCATTTACATCTGTAAACTAGTTTGGGATGAGATGGGGATCTGTAAATGAGCCCATCACAAAATTCTGACACAGTTTTATACATGGGTTCAGTTTCATCTGTTCTCCATTCCCAGAACCACTTCTACATACTCACACAAAGACACAGAAATACAAATTAATTAGGCCTCTAACTGCAGTCATTGTTGATGTTTCTACAAGAAAAACTTAAAGAAAACTAAGAATGGGCCACTATATCAAATCCATTTGATTTCTTTATTTTCCCATATGCAAGTCCATTCTGAGCCAGTTCCTTGAATACTTCAAAAAAAAAAAAAATCTGGATGTATTTTTGTGCATTTTTTTTTCAAACAAATGCCTGAATGGACATTTTTACAAGTTAGAGAATATTTTGTTGCCAACTTCTCAGTCTATTTATATCTTTAAAGGACTGAATTCAAATAAACATTAGCCAATACAGGCAGTTAGCATTGTTTATTTGTGTGTTTGTCAGCAGAGAACTGGCTACAGTATGGTCACTCCTGGAAGAATGTCAGATGCTCTGGAACATAAATAAGGTAAGAAAGGTCTCCACAATTGATTGTATGCAATTGATTGTATGGGGCCCTTTCCACATAACACTGTTATAGTGCTATTATTCCACTTTCAATATCCCATGGAATTCTGGGGTTTGTAGTTTACTGAGGCCAAATTGCCCTCTGGTAGAGAACTCTAAATGCTCCTCCCTAAACTGCAAACCCCAGGATTCCATAGGATGTTGAAAGTGGAATAATAGCACTTAAACAGTGTAGTACGGGAAGGCCTTGAGATAGGTAGAATAGTTACAACTTCTAGTGAGCCTCAGGCAGATGAACACAGGTAGTAGATCTCACTGATATACTTTATTTTGATTGGTCAGTTGAGATGGTGAGTGGCATAGGAAGAAGATAAAGAGAAATCTAGATAATCATCAGGATGCTTTCAGCATACCTCCAGCACAGAAGACACTGTTGATAAACAGTGAAGCTCCTGATAACCCTGACAGGCTGCATTAAAATGCTGATTTGTGCTAGTATTGGCAAATAGACATCCAGACAAGATTAAGAATAAATACTGCTTATGTACTGTTAATGCTGTTAAGAGTTGACAATACTCAAAGATTAACTCTTGAATGACTGTGTTTCACAGAACTCTCTGACGAGACATGTAAATTCCTCAGACAGTTATTCTGTCATGTACAATTGGCCAAGTAATATCATTAAAAAGATTGTGAATATGGTACAGGGGACAAAATTGTGTTTAAGGGATAGCATCTATGAAATGACTGTATCATGCCTTAAGCAGACATTATGAAATTATGAAAGAATCCGAAGACAATGATAATGAATGAAGGATAAGAAGGTACATTAAAATGGATTAGAACAGGGATGTCAAATCCAATTTCATCTTGGGCCGCATCAGCATTATGGTTGCTAAAGGGCCGGTTGCATCTGTAAGACTGTATAAATGTATCTACTCTTTTATCATATTAAATAATGATATTTCGGGGGGGGGCAGTCCCTCTCTGTGCCTCTTTCTGCTCCCCCATGGTTCCTTCTGCTCCCCCATGCCTCTTTCTGCCCTCCTGCCTCTCTGTACTTGGTGAGCCCAATTCCCACATTGCAGACCCCTGCTTCTGGTGTTCTGAAGAGGGGCCCAGCAGCCAGCACTTGCAATCTACTTCTACTTCTGACTGCTTCTCTGTCCAACTCTTGCAAGCCGTGCAGAGCATTGCCGTGGTAACCTGCAGCAACACTCTGATGGTGAGACTTGGACAGAGGAGCAGTCAGAAATAGAAGTAGATGGTGAGTGCTGTCTGCTGGGCCCTCCTTCAGAATACCGGCAGCCAGGGGCCTGCAATATGGAAATCGGGCTCACCAGGTCAGAGAAGTGCCACAGTTGTGGGAGAAGTGCGACGGCCACATGAAATGGCCTGGCAGGTCAAATTTGGCCCACGGGTCTTGTGTTTGACACACATTATTTAGAAGCATGATGCCTTTACATTTGTTAATTATTGCCAAATGTGTAAAAGAGATTTTATTTATTTTTTTTATTTATTATTAAATGTAGGCCCCTCTTTTCTCTCAAAAGAAATCTCAGGCAATTCATCCAAGGACATGGTTCAGTTCTTAGGAAAGTTCCGAGGAAAGTGTAACATTGTAATATGTGTATTCTGTAATGCAATGACATGAAAGATGACATACATGCAATGTAACATTATATAATGGAGCTACATGCCTCGGCATTGCCATATCTGTGTTTCTCGCAAGGAAATGTATATGTTTATGGATACAAATAAATAGCCTAAAAAGAGTATCAAAAGAACCTGCTCGTTTCCCATGTAAATATCCTGAAATTTCAAGACATAAAGATGCTTAAATGGAATGTTCATACTATAACTTGGCCCTCTACAGCTTAACCACCATTGTAAATAGAGAACTTTTGTGACCAAAGTTGATAATGGAACACTAGAGATAAACCAGAATTAGCTGATACATGGCAAGGAGCCTCAGTCCTTCACTCTAAGAGAACCACCCCTATTTCAACAAAAATGACTAAAGTGTGTTTGTGTGCCTTTTAGAAATGCTTGCAGTGTTTTGTTCACATTGTTTACATGTACACATGTTTTTTAAAAAATTTCCTTTTGAAGAACCCAGCACAATCCTAAAAGTGTATGGATTTCTGACTCTAAATTGCTTCCATCTCCATGCTCTGTCTGGGAGGCGAATTAGCTAAACCTGATTTTTTTAAAAACATTCTCACTAAAAGAAATTGCAAGTGGTAGGATACCAGTCGACCAGTACTGTAGTGGGCAGTAGTCAAAAAGTAAAGGAGTCACATTATCCCTCCCACCAGGAGAATTTGGCAAACTGAAACCACACACTATACCTGCTCCCACAAAAAACAAAACAAAACAAAACAAAATCACTCTTTTTTTTCTTTCTAATGCCTTCACATGCCCCGTTCTCACCAAGTTTTGGAGCCTTCCTATGACATTTTTGGCCCGCGGAGGCCATTTTTAACAACAGGAAGTGGGCAGAAGTCAATTCCTGTTCAGTTCCTGTTTCAAAAAAGGCTTCTTCTGAACCTAAGAGGGGCGAGAGGGGGAGCAAAATATATTGCAAATCCTCCCACAGCCCTATAGGGCATTTTGGGGCAAAAAACTGCAAAAAACATAATTGACCCAAGGCTCCCAAGGGGCATCCAAACATGGAGAAAATGTCCTTCACAACCCTAGAGGCTGTTTTTTTAATCTTTGGGACTCACAAAATTGATTCTGGTCACACTTTGCCCACTCTTGCAGTAGACTATAGTCTTGTCCTTCGAGGTGTGCTACAATTTGGTCTCCCACAGACTGTTTTTGATAAATATCTTAGAACATATATTCCTCACAGTCCCAAACAACTGTAAATTTATTTTTTAAAAAAATATTTGTTGAATATTCTTAACATTTAAATTTAACAGTTACTTATGTCCCTCAATAATACAAGAGGGCATTACAAAGGGATATTGTAGCATCTTTGAAACTGAAGGCCTTTCCACACTACATTATTATGGTGCTATTATTTCACTTTCAAAATCCTATGAAATCCTGGGGTTTGCAGTTTAGGGAGGGATATTTAGAATTCTCAGCCAGAGAGCTCTTTGGCCTCAGTAAACTACAAACCCCAGAATTCCATGGGATGTTGAAAGTGGAATAATAGCACTATAACAATGTAGTGCAGAAATGGCCCCAGTCTCAAAGGTGCTACAATATCACTTTACATACCAATTCAGACTAACATGGCTATGTTTTTGAATGCTACCACAGGAGGGCACTGTACACTTTAACTGAATTTTCAGTGCCTTTCCCTGGTATAGCAAAGGAAAGCTTCTGACTGCAGCTGGGAGATTTGATTTTATTGAAATATCAAAAATTTCCTCCAAGTGCAAAACTACTTCATTAAGAAGAAGGGGAGGCAAGAATCTTTTTCAACAGTATGCTTGCATTCTACAGGCAACATTTTCTTTATACTTGGTGAACTATGATTCTGTTGAACTGAACTCTGAATTATATCACACATCTAGAAATGCAATGGACAGTAAATAAATAAATTAGACCCAAAACAGCCCGTTTAGGTTTCAGGATCATTAAGCCTCTTTTAGCATATGTAACTGAATGAATTCCACATAATCATATCTGTATCATAGCCTAATAATATTGCAGTGCTTGGCCATATATAGGGGAAGGGTGTGCCATCCTCTGGCTCTTAAGAAAAGTTGCTTATGGGGGGAAAAAGAATTAATTCTTGGAAAATGGAAGAAGGAAGGATAGACGGAAAGAAAGGAAATTTATGCTAATAGAGAGTGGAAAAGCATTGCACAATTATTGCAGTTTGATACCACTGGAACTGTCATTTATGGGATTTGTAGTTTGGTAAGGTACTTAGAATTCTCTAGTCCACTCTCTTGACCTACAGTATTAATGCTCTCTACCAGAGAATTCTAAGTACCTTACAGAACTACAGGATTCCATAGGATGCAGTCATGCAAATTAAGCTGGTATCAATATATCCCAGTTGTGTAGTGTGGGTACCCCTAGAGAGAGATAGAAGGAGAAAGCAGACCTTAGAAGTTGGATGACTGCACCACAGCAAACAACTTAATCTAAGTTGCCCCGTTTGGCAAATGAATAGTAAGGACAATGTCAGCAGCCAGATATACTAGGAAAAACATGACCAGAGGAGATGGTGTGACAAACCTGAACAGGGAAAATATTCATGAGCAAAAAACTGAACAATTCAGTCATGAACATAACATCTTTTGCCAGAGGTGTTTCTGGTTGCTTCAGTGATTGGTTTTTAATTTAGACTATTAGAGAATTTCATCACTTCTGCATTTGCTTTTGTGTTATATTCTTTTTTATTCAACAGAAGTAAAAAATAAAAAGAGAACATTATCATCAATTTGTAAACAACATACATCCAAAGCTTATCGCATATCAATCACATATTTATCACTAACACTCTTCCCATGCTTTCTGATTATACACTGAATCATTCAATATGAAAATTGTTGTATAAAACAATCTCTCAAAAGAAAGTTTAGTAAACCATGTCTTCCCTTATTTCCTTTTCCTGTCTTCATCGGTGAATCTCTAACTAGCATTTACCAACAATAAATCAACAAAAAAGATACATTTCTAAGAGATGAACTCCACCTTTGTGTATCTTTCTACTTGCTTAGATTATATAGATCAATTTCTAATTCATGGTTTTATATTGCCTTCCTCTTTATCTCTTTTTCTTATAAGTGGTCTTTCCCCAAATAAAAAACTGTCCTACGCCTCTATCATTTCCTATATCCCTAGTTTTCCAAAGCATTATCTTTATAGTCTTTATTTCCTTGAAGCTTTATCTTCATTTCTTCACTCTTCTTCGTATAATGAGTAGAGGTGTAAAAAAATTCAGACTTGGGTTATATATCTCTATTCCTATATTTCTAATAATCTCTAAATGTTCTCTATATCTCTATGTTTCTACATATATATCAACCTGATAAGCACTGACATGCAAACCAGGCAACCATGTTCTCTATGTGAGTTCAGGGAATATCAGCAAGGGAGCTTCTGTTCAAGTGTCTGAAGGAGCCTATGTGTAAGCATTTTGGCCCTTTCCACACGTTACCTGCTCACAGAGGTGGGAGGTGCCGTTCACACAAGCAGCCTCTTGCGCGAGGCACTCGCATCGTTCCTCCATTCTCCCGCAGCTGGGTTGCCGGTTGCGCGGCCATCACGTGAACGCCCCTCCTCTTCCTTCCATAGTGCAGCCTGGGAGCTGTAGGCTGCACTGGGGGAGGAAGTGCGATCGGCCCGGCTCGCCCGATGCACCGCAGGGCAGGTAAGTGCGTGTGGGCCCCAGGAGCATTGCGCGACTGCGCAGCATTTTCGGCTTAGAGCTAAAAATAAAAAAATCCATGCACGGCCCGCTTTAAGCTCGTGAGCATCACGTAAATGGGAGTGTGTTGTACGGACCGCCGCTCCCATTTACGCGACGCTCAAGGGGCCCTCTCGCAAAAGAAACTGCATGCGAAAAGGGCCTTTGTCAGCAGGCATCAGTGAGGACTTTGAGATTTGAGTGCTCTGCTCACAGTGATCAAAGTCGAGTAGCAAAGCTGGCTCAGCCATTAAGCAAAGTGAAACCACTCCCTCAGGCAGCAGATTTAGGATTGCATGAAAAGACAGCAGATTAGTTATTTAAATTTGTTATTTACTTAATGGTTTTTGTATTTTTTTTTTCAGGGCTAGAGAGCTCTGAATTATGGGACTCTCAGTCACACATCCCAAGCAGATGTGTGGCTGGCCAGCCCCTCTCTGAACTGCAAACCCCAGGATTCCATAGCATGTTGAAAGTGAAATAATAGTGCTATAACAGGCCAGTGCGGAAATGGCCTATGTCTTCTTCGGCCTCAGGGAGCAAAGTGCCTTGCACCAGGCCTGTCAAATGGGGCTTATATATGGTTGCCATTATGTAGAGTTACCATTCGTTTATTTTTTTAATTTTTTAATAATATTTTCTTTTATTATTATGCCATAATAAATTTGTTTGCATTGCCATAACATTCATAATACACAATAGGAGATACATTATATCTCATATAAAAGTAACAATTATTTAAAATAATTAAATGTTAACAAAATGTTTTAAATGTTATTTAAAATAAAATGACTATTAGACACTAAACATATCTCACATAATGATATATTGTAATTGATTCTATTGCCATATCTTTGTCTTTGTCCATTTAATTGTAAACCTGAGAAATCATAGTAATGGCCTGAGTTTGTCATATCCTTTATAGTTAACAATAAAGAATTGCTGATGTCCACTTAAGTAATGTTCCCTTTTTATATTTAAATTTATATTTAGGTTTAGATTTTTGGAATTCTTAGTTTCTACTTCAGATCCCTAACCATATCTGCTCTTCAATCATGTAAATCTCTGGTAGTCATTCTTCCCCATTTCTTCTACCATAAATGTGTAAAGTTATCCCATTCTTCTTTAATTCTGTTCTGATTTTTATTATTTAGTATCATCAAGAGCTTATCTAATTGGTACATGTCATATAATTTTACTATATTTACCATATTTTACCATTTTGAACAGAGAGAAAAGGACACGTTTACTGACTGACTGCTCCAAGCCGCTGATCTCTATGTCAAGTCTCACAGCTACTACATAAGCTGTGATATTTGCTATGAGAAATGTTCTTAACCTTCGTTATATTTAAATAGCAATACTTTTGCCTTCCTTTTCAAATTTGCCTAGACAGTAACCTTAGCTCTGAAAAAAGAAGATAGGTGTGGGAAATGGAGGACATAATATATATGTCTCTATATGTGTGTGTGTGTGTGTTATATATATATATATATTATAATAAAATATAATATACTATATACTATACTGTACTATACGTTATAGTATACTAGCATGTTTGCCCAGTGTTGCTAGGGATTTATTTTTATTTTATTGTCTTCTCCAGTACCTGTAACTTTTCCCCATATCTTCCAATGCAATTTGTATTCAGATTTATTCACATACGCAATCTGAGTTCCTGAGGGAATACACTGTTCTCCTCCTTGCTGCTAGACCTTGTCTCCATAGCAACCAGACTATTTGAGTACCTGTGACTTTTCTCCATAGTCCCCAATCCAATCTGTATTCTCTGACAACATTGATGTACGGGGCATCTGTTGGGAATGTTTTGATGGATGTTCCTGCATAGCAGGGCGTTGGACTCAATGGCCCCGGGGTCTCTTCCAATTCTATGATTCTATGACTCTATGTACTGGCTTTCAATTATTTATTTATTTATTTATTTATTTATTTATTTATTTATTTATATTTTTATTTTGCTTTCTGTTGAATTTGTGCAATGGCTTTACATTTTTCTGGAAGCCTTCTGTTTTGTTTTGTTTTGAATTTCAACTTTAAGATTCCTCACATATGGAACCAATACAATCTACTGTGTGAGGTGAGAAGACCTTGTAACTATATTGTGTATGTCACTTGAATTTTTCTCACATATGCCTACCAAATGTTTTCTGGCATCCTTATTGATGGTAGGCCTCATCTCCATAGCAACCGGCCTGAGGCACCTCCCTAAACTGCCAACCTCAGGATTCCATAGAATCTTCACAGTCAGCCAATCATATGAGGTCTTCTCACCTCACACAGCCAATCATATGAGGTCTTCGCCTGCCTGACATAGACAAACAGACAAACTCATAGACAAACACTGATTTTTATATAGTAGATATACCATATACTATAATGAAAGCTGGAGAGGTTCAGGCACCTTTAATGGTTGTGCAAATGAGGGAATTCCAGCAGGTTTTGCTGGTTACAAGGTTGTGTGACAAGCAACACATCCTCAAATGCCCTCTTCTGCACAACTATTAAAGAAAGGCACAGGAACACTCTCCAGTTTTCGCTCTGGTAGGTCTAGGCCATGCTGATGCTGGCTTGTGAAGCATCCTCAGTAGCCAGATCATATCATTGAATGCCCAGATTACCAGTGGCATATTACAATGTGTGGGTACACTATTTTGGGTAGGGTGGGCAACGACTATGAGGCTGGGGACCCATTTTATGTCTTCAGGATCAACTGGGGGCTGCATGGACACCAACATTGCCAAAAAAGAGGAAATGGCCAAAAGTTCAGTTCTGCTTTTGAAAAATAACAAACTTGGTGTTAAACAGGAGTGGACAGTCTTCCAGTCTACTTAAACTGCGAATTGCCACTCATGGGGACTTCCAGGACAGGCAGTTCATTCTTCTCCTTTCAGCCAGAAAAGGGACAGTGAAAGGAGTCTGAAGAAGTTGAGGACCACAAAAAGAGCCTTTGGATTGTGACCTCAAGGCGGCACTTTGCCCATACCTGGTTTATGAGGGATACTGCTAATATTTTGGCCCTGGAACCTCACAACCCTCACTCCTCTTCTTTATGGTCAGATGGGATTGGTAGTTCTTCCAACAGAAAAAGGCTGTCTGTCTGTTCCCTGACCTGACAACTTGAACAAGTGCCTGGTTTCGAATCTGACACTCCCATCTGTGGGCCGCCTGATCAACAGCGCAAAATGTGGGGGTGGGAAGCCTTTGGCCTTCCAGATGGTTTGGACTACAACTCCGGCAATTCCTTTTCTCACTTGGCAGCTGGGGCTTCTGGGAACTGAAGTTTAAAATATTTGGAGTCCTTTCCTTGAAATAGCAGGATGAAGTCTCCCTTAGTGAGACAAGAGGTCAGAGGAGACTTGCCAAAAACTCAAGTACATCCTGGGATCTTGCATTTGTCACCCTGCCCTGTAGGGAACCCTGGTGCCCATTTTCCCAGAGGAATGGTTGGAAGATGGACTGCATATTAATCAGTGACAAATTGCATGTGCATAATCTCATGAAATGTTTTGACTACTAAAGCTGTTCTATAGCAGTTCATTAAAAGGCAAATAAAATATTTTAAGTTTACATTTTTATATAAAGATCAGGAATGCCTTGGCTGATGGCTTTCTTTCTCTCAAGCATCTGTTTCTTATTTTTTAAACCTTTTGCAGCAGTGCTTGATAGCCAGTTGTATATTAATAGCTGATCTTAACTGGATCAAAACATTGTAGTGTTTTACCAAAGGTTAGCAAGTCACTCTCTCCAACAAGGCTTCCTATGGCTGCAACCAGCAGCAGCACTGTACCAACATCTGGTTTCAAAATATTAAAAATGACAAACAATGCCAGATGCAGCCCACCTGGTTTTCTAGCACTGACCAGCTGCATAATTTTTGCTTTCTTTTTAAAGCAATAACACAGACTTACTTCGGACTTAGTACAGATTTTGAGCGGGGGGAGGTTGAGTAATTGCATTCTTTACAAGTCCAGGGCAAGATGGAAGGAGAATGTCAGTACTTAGCCCACTGTTGTGTCTGCGAGGGATTCCTTCATGATGGAGACATTGAAGTTCTTGATTTGGAAAGCAGATGGCACTTGGCTGAAGTGGGGGAGAAGTTATGCTCATGTGAAGGAAATTACAGTCAGCCTTAGAACAGGCTATAGCTATTCTAAGTAATAATGGCTCTTCTTTGAAAGAGAGTTATGCATTATTAACACTTCATGATAGAAGGTGGGAAAACAGAGACTCATTCTGGCAGAACCAGTTCCAAATTAGGTGAAATTACTTCTTTTAATCAATGTGCAAGGACCATCACTCCATCTCACATGTTTCTTTCATGCCAGCAGTAGACATATAGTAGATCTAGACCCATCACTACCTCTTTCAGTGATCTGCAATATATTTGCAAACATTTCCCGGTTTCCTTAACAATACCATAGCAACAACAAAATGACTGCTCCTCAACCCATCTATTAAAATGAGAGAAAGTTTTAGGATAACCTGAAATGGATATTTGTTTGGAAAGATGTGAGATGTATTCAGTTCTGGTCCTCAAAGCAAATTTCTGGCCTTAGATTTCTAATTCTGAATGCATGCACTTTACAAAAGTTCCCAGCTGCTCAATCCTACAACCAAGTAGCTCCTGCAAACCAGAGGTCTGGCCCTTCCCATTTGATGCCACTATAACTGTCACAGCTTCCCTCTGAATCCTGAGAACTGTAGTCCACCAATCAGCTTAATTCAGCTTCATAATCATGCAGTGCATTGTGTTACATGGGAGGAGCTGCTTTTGCTGGCCTCCAATGGAAAAAGGTCAAGTGATTCAATTTTGCCAGGACATTGAGCATCAGGGTAGTATTGGAAGATACTAAGATTCTTTCAAGCCCTTTGTTCCTTTGTCACTGAAACTGGAGCATTGAGGGACAGAGTGGATGGCAGTGATTTCACTGTTGTCTTGGGGTTGTTGTTGGTGGTTTGGATTATGAGATCAGGCAGCTGGTGAGTGCATGTGGCATTGGCTCTGCACAGTAGTGTGCTCTGGGAGTGCAGAGTCAGGCAGGCAAGCATGCACATCACGTATCATTGTTGTGTGATCATGATTGTGTGCTCCTCTTGTATGTGGTCAGGTGCTGAGTGCACATTTCAGACATACCCACCACTTGATGGTGCAACATTGACCACCTTAGATGGTTGGTGGGATGCACGGTTGTGTGGCAAGTAGTGGGGTTGTTTGCCATACAACTGTTCCTCATTGCTTCTTGGCATTATTTTTGGTGGTTGGGGAATGTGTGATCAGATGGCATGTGTGTGCATCAGGTGGCCTTGCCACATGATCATGTAGTCCTCATGAATATGTGTGGCATGGAGTAAAAGTGGGGGACACTCTTGGGTGAGGGGCTGCAGCAGATTGTTTTAGTCTCATGACCACTTTGGTATAGTGGGACTCTCCCCATGTCTCCAAAGGACCTAACAGGTGGCTGGAGCTGTTAACTCCTGGAGGGTCTGCTAGGCCTGATTTTGCTTAGTTAAGCCCTGTGTGGTTTGTTTGGTTCTGCTAGGCCCAGCCAGGACCCCTATGCATGCTAGGCTTCGATTAGGCACTATTGACCTGTTACACAGTGGGCCCTGTGAGGCACTTGTCTTGCTGTACAAAAGGCCCTGTGAGGCCTGTTTGGCCCAGCTGACCTTGGTAGTCCTGTTAGTTAGGCCCTTGTAGATCATGCTAAGCCCCAATCATCAGGCCTGGGTAAACCAGCCAGGCCTGATGATGCACTGTTGGGTCCTGCAGGCTTTGCAATTTGGTTTTGAGTGTTGTACTAGAAGCTGGTCCTTCCAAATTAATATGGGTGCCAGGAAAGGAAGTGTGGGGTATAAGGACAAAGATGCCGCTAAAAGACTCCTCAGACAATTATCTACTTCCAGAGTTGTCTGCTTTGTCAGATGAGGAAGCGGGAGTGGATTGGCTATTAATCCTTGCCAGACTGGAGAATTTTGCAAAGGGGACCCACCCAAGCATACTATTGTTCCATCCAAGAAGGAAGCTAGAGGTGGGAATAAAGCAAGAATCACTGAACAGATTTTGACTAATTTAGATGCCTTGGAGGAATGAAGCCAGAGTAAACACACTGATTCATATGTGGTCCCAGCCCGGATGGCAGGTGAGGGTAATGGTGCTGATGAGTCTGTGTTGGTGGAGCCTGTTTCTGGTGAGCATCACAAGATTAGCATGGTTTTCACAGGTTCCCATAATTGGCCTTGGAGGGGGTTGGAGTCCTCCAAGTGGCCAGGCAGCTGTGACTTTCAGCAGTGTTGGAGTGGGTCCTTGGAGTGGCAGAGCTCCTACAGACATGGTCTGGGTTTAGTATAGACCCAAATGTCTCTTTGGCATTGTTATCCCCAAGGGACCTATACTCCACAGTGATTTCATGGTGATATAGGTAGTATGCAGCTACCTGCCAGTAGTAGATACAGTGCAATCCCTTAAAGTGTGATCCCTTCTGGGAAAAGATGCTTCTCTGAGAGATCATTTATTGCAGACCACTACAGTCAAGATCCTATGTGATGAATGTGTGGAAATAGAGATCAATAGTCAGGTAAACAGGTGCTCCTCCACCTTCAAAAGGCACCCATTAAATTGCATTAGTTGGAATATCTGTTGCAGCTTTACCCAGACCATATTGTAGCTCATTATTTGAAGATAGCGTTTAGGGAAGGTTTTTGGATTCAATTTCAAGGAATCCAGCATCCTTATCATGCTAATAATTTACACTAAGTAGTTGGTTTGGGGGATGCCCTTAGAGAGAAAATTTGGTAAGAAAGTGACAGATGGGAGGGTGGGTGGTCATTTTGCATCTTCTCTGTTCCCAATTTGATTGTCAGGACCCTGGCACTCCAGGACTCAAGCTCTGAGTCTGAACCAGAGGACTTCAAAGCCATGGAGCCTGCTGCACCAGCAGAGCCCACCCCAGAGGCTGCCCTGGACACAGAGCCCTTGGCCCCAATAGCCCCAGCAATGGAGCCAGGGGCTGCCTTAGACCCAGAGATTCAAGAGCAGGTGCCTACTTACCAGAAGCATCGGGAGCAAAAGAGTGCTCTCAGAAGGTCAGAGCGTTTAAATAGGAAACTCCAAGCAATCAAGCTCCAGCTGAGGTAGCACCTGGGTGAGGGCCTGCTTAATAAAAGCACCCACTCAGCCTTGGGTCTTTGTTGGCTGACAACTGTCTATTCTGGGTATGCCTGCTGGGCTTCTGGGGCCCTTGCCTTGCTTCCTGGAATGCTGCCCAACCGGCTGTGGAACAAGCTCTGTGGTATGTGGACTCTATTTGCTGTTTTGCCTGGCTGTGCAGTAACAGCCAGGGATATCTTTGCTGCAAAAGTCTCTTTAATTTACTGCTGCCTTACATTCTTACTGCTGAAGTAAAGCCCTTTGATTTATTGCCTGTCTGCCTTAGCTGGCTCTTGGCTGCCTGCCATGCCTTGGAGCTGACATTGATGGTGTGACCCCTGGAGCTTGTTCCTAAAAGGACAGTTGGTGAATATAGGCTTATTCATCATTTTGTCTTACTTCAGGGGTAAGTCTGTCAATGATGCCATTCCTGCAGAGCTTTGAACTGTGCATTACACCTCTTCTGATACAGTGATTTGGGAGGGATGGTTTGGGGGTAGAACTGGTGAAATGTGACATTAAGTTAGCATTTCGCCTTTCACCAGTTCACTTATGAGATTTTGAGTTACTGGATTTTGCTGTTGACAATCTTTCTAAAATGGACCAGACCCATCCTAAGGGCTGATCAATGTCATGTGCCACATTTCAGAAGTTCAGTGCCTTTCTCAGATGGGCCCTTAAGCTTAGGTCGGGGCAAAAGGGGGTCATCTGGATGATTTTTTGTTGAGAGGGCAGTCAGGTTGGGACAATGTGCCTTCCTGATGAGGAAGCTCTATGACTTAACATTGGAACTGGGTGTACCTCTAGCTCACTAAAAGAAGGAGACACCCGGTCAATGTTTGGTTTTTCTTTGGTATTGAGATTGATACCATGAAACAGCACTGCAGGATCCCAAAGGAAAAGCTTAAGGATCTGAGAGAGTTTCTGAATTTAAGGGGCATAAGAAGGTTATGCTTAAGGAATTTCAAAAGTTTATTGGTCATTTAAATTTCGCATGTAGGGTTATGGCACCTAGTAGGACTTTTTTGAGGCATTTATATGATGCTATATGTAGAATTTATGAGCACCATCATAGGATCAGGATTACACAGGATTTTAGAGAAGACTTCGGTTTTAGTAAGAATTTCTTGCTTCCTTCAATGGCATTTGCTTTTGGGCAGATGAGATGAGGATTTGGGAAGCCGTAAATATATCACTGAAAGTATTGTCTAGGGAGCAGGGCAAAGTGGCTGACAAGCATGAAACATTATATCCTGATGTCCTTAAGGGTTGGGAATTATTTGGTCATCCATTTGCACCTTTGACTACCACCATTTTGTTTCACACAATATCCATTTGTAACTTTGACTGCCTGCTTTGGTGCCTTGTTGATTAGTGAGTTGGTTGCATTGTCTAGAGGTGATGTACTGAGTAGAGCAGTGAGGTTATGGAATTTAATCTTTCCTGGGCAGCATGAAAGTATTGAGGATCTGTACCTCTAAGACGGATCAGAAGAGGGCAGAGGCGAAAATAGCATTGGATATCTGTCACTGTCCTGCTTTATGTTCATGCATTATAGTGTTGTACAAGGATCAGGGGACTGAGGCCAGGTCCTTTATTCCGTCACTGACTTTTTCCTCATATCAAATTCCAGTTTGGTCTGTTACTTCTAAGGCCTTGTTGGGTTTGCAAGGGGTTAAATTCAGAACTCATGCATTTCAAACTGGGGCTGCTTCTACAGCTTTTGCCCTGGGTTTGGGTTTTACATAGTTTTGTTCTGTTACTAATGTTGTTATCTTTTCCACATTCTAGGTTATGCCTGGAGAAATAGTGGGTCCTGAACTGTGGCCATAGTATGACCTAGTGGGCAATGTGCCAGGCCGTTTTGAGGCTCAGCTAGGATTGAGTGACCAGGCCACAGTGGAGTAGCTTGGGAAAAGAGGCCTTTGCTGGCATGGTTTGTTGCCTCTATTGTCTAAGGAGCACAAAAGGCCTTCCTCTCATGTTCTGCTCATTCACGCAGGTGGAAATGACCTAGGTTTGTTGACAGGGATGGCCTTTATTCTTCAGGCTCTGTATGATCTTAGGGTCATCCAGACTAAATGGTTGGTCATAATTTTGAGGTGATCTCCATTTTGGCTCACCAACTCTATGTTGCATTGATCAAGCATGCAGGAGAGTTAACAATGAAATCTATAATGCCTGGTTTGGTGGGTTGTGCCATTTTCTTCTGCATTCCAATATAGTATTTCAGTGGCCTGAACTCTACAGAAGAGATGGTGTACATTTATTCAAGGAGGATAATATGTTTTTCCCGAGAGATTTTTAATAAGGAGTGAGGGCCCTTTTGGCCAGCCTCATGGAGGAAAGGATCTAAACGGACACTTGTCCCTTGTCCATGGCAGGTAGTGAGGGGGAGAAAAGCAGGTATGGTGAACACCTTGGCAGTCTTTTGATGAAGGAAAGGGCTCTGAAATTGCCTCTTTCAGTCCTAAGACCAGGCAGGTGGGGAAGGAGACTATTTTTGGGGTTGGCTAGGAGTTTTGCCCACACTTTTAAGTTCTGCAACTGAGGTGGGAGTCCTCTGGTCTGTTTTCCAGTAGATGGCTGGACAGGGAGCAGCCCAGCTATTGGATTGTCCCCAGGACTCAGGTGTTTCACCCAGGGGAGGGCTGAGGAGGAAGTCAAGGAATGATGCCTTATCCTGCCATAGGTTGCTCCCCACATCTTCCTCATTTCCAGGTTCAGCATGGTTTAAATATATTCTGGGTTAAATAAAAGAGCCCTTATTCAACCCAACTTTCTGTGTTTCTCCTTATTCCATGATTGGTCAGTAATTCAACTTCATCCTACTGAGTGCATCATGCTGCCACTTTTACTGGTTTCCAGTAGCAAGAGGCCAGGTGGCTGTATGTCAGGCTCAATCGCACCAAAACGTTGAATATCAGAGGCAGACCCGAGGATATTAAAGTCTTCCTGCACCCTTTGCTACTTCTCTTTGTCATCCAATCTTGGCTTAACTGCCCCCCCTCCCCAGTGCAGTTTGAGCTTGCTGGTTGCTTCAGGGTTGGGTAGGAATTTTCTCCCTTTTACCCAGCATTTTTGCCTACCCTACACTATGTCTAGAGACTTGGACAACTGGTAAAGTGTGGAGTTACCCTGCAGCATCCCAATCACCAACAGAATAGGCCTCCATTGCTCAGTGTGGCTACTGGTTGTAAAGGTAGGTTTGGAGAGGGGTATTTGCAATCATAGAAATAGTACCACAATCATAAACATGAATACTGAACAGTTCCAAATGACAGAGTCTAGTTAACACATTCAGAACTGTTCGACAAGATGCCAGCCATTATTATTAACATTAACTTTATTTATACCCCACTTTTTCTCCACAAATGGGAGTCAAGGGGGCTTACAATTTAAAACAAGTGCAACACAGCTGAAACCATATAAAAGTCAACATTAAAAGAGAATTAAACAATTCACAATATGAAAACAATTTAAAACATAATACAAAAAGACCATTTCAAAACAGTCCAGTACCATCTAAAGCACTTTCATTAAAAATCTTAGTTCTAAAAGCCTATCAGAAGGACAAAAAGGAGAGAGCCATTCTGGCCTCCCTGGGAAGACAGTTCTGCACCTTGGAGCAGCCATTGAGAAGGCCCCATCTGCTGCATCTAAGAAAATTCTAACTAAACATTTGAGGGCGATTGGCAAATATATAAGACTATGAGAATGCAAATATAAGAGCAAACCACTTGGAAAGGAGGCAGTAGACTCTGGACAGGAAATTGGGATTTTATTATTCTATTTCAGAGGGAATAAACCATCCAAAAAAGAAAAAAAAGTACATTTATCTCTATGTTGATATGATTAGCTCTTACTTAAACAACTGAAGCAAACTTTAAAACAGCTGCAGTTTCAAAAGTGCAGCTAGAATGTTTAGAGAACAGGAATGGAGGAGTATGAGAAGATGCATGGGCGGCGCTAAAGCCAAACGCAGACAGTAAAACACAATGGACATTGTCCAGCAGATGTTAGTCACTGGCCAATTCCTATGTGCCCCTAACAGTGCAAAAGCCACTTCCCCATAGTTTTTTCCAACACAATATACAAGAAGCATAAACTCTATTCATAGCTGTTTCTCACACAAATACTGATATTTTGGATGAGAAGCAACGATATCATAAGCCATACACGTGCATGCTTCCACTTATGTGTGATAAGTCCAGACCACTTGAAAAATCATATTTCCCTATATGAGTCTGTTGATGCTCTAAGATCTGCAGAGGAAGGTCTTCATTAGGTCCTACCAGCATCCCAGAGATGTCTCTTGAGAACGTGAAAGAAAGCCTTCTTGGGCCCTTTCTGCACAAGGCGAGGGAACCGCTCCGTGCCGTTACCTACTGCTTCTTCTGGGGTCCGAAGCAACGCAGACTGTGCCTGAAGCCCTTCCGCAGGGCTCCTCCTTGGTCCAGGGCGAATCGGAGCAGTGCGAGGTCTGTAGATCTGCACTGCTCCGGCTTCCAAAATGGTGGCTTCCAGCTGCCAAAATGGCAGCTTCTGGTTGGTCATGGGTCCTGATCAACTGCTGAAGCTTGCCACGCCTAAAGCCTGTCCTCAGCCTGCGAATCTGCACAAGGGAGCAGGAACGCAATGACGCGTTCCAGGAAAATAAAGACCTGTTTTTTGTGGTCTTTAGAAAACACTCTGGGGTTATTTTGGAGTGGACTGAGGTGTGGATCTCCGGTAAGTAGTCCACTCCTAGTCTGCTCCAAGGTGCAGACGACCTCCGTGAGAGGACGCACTGCTCTGTTCTAATTGCCTGGTGCAGAAAGAGCCTATGTGGCTGCTCCCAAGTTGTCAAACTCCCTTCTCCACAAAGTCTGGATAGCCCCTTCTCTGCTCTTTTTCTGCTGGCAAGTACAAACCTTTTTATTTAAGGAAGGTTTTAATGCGGGGGGGGGGGTGTAGTGTTTTTATTTGATTGTGATTTAAAACATCTTTTAAACCTGCGTTTACTGTTTTAGCTTGTCTTTAAAATAGAAATTTAGTTTAATTGTGTTTCAACTTTTGTATTAACAGGGTTTTTTAAAATTATATTGTGCTTTTAAAATGTTGTAAGCCCCCTTGGATTCCATGTTGGAAGAAAGGCAGGATAGAAATAAAAGAAATAAATATTAAATAAATAAATAATAGTGGCCAAAAAAAGAAAGAAAAATCGATCTTAGGCCATTTCTGCACTAGATTTTTATAGTGCCATTATTCCACTGTCAATATACTATGGAATCCTGCAGTTCGCAGTTTAGGGAGGGGCCTGGGGATGTTGAATAATAGCACTATAACAGTCTACTGCTGAAATGGTCTTAGTCTCTCCTACCATATGGATTTCCATTCAGACAGCCTTCTAGCTAAAGGAAGGCCTCTTCAAATGCTTTGGAGTGCTTCCACTTTAAATGTTCCCATGACTGTCTGCAGCCAGTCTGTATGGCAGCTTGAATCCCAGCCTGTGCCACCATTTGTTATGGTCCATATCATCCAATGTGAGATCCATGTAAAAGATGTCATACCAACATACATGATGTAGCAGAATAGTATCCTTCCTCTTGTATTGTCTTATGGAAAGCACAAGCCAACCAAAGATAAACCTTTTCGATCCAACTGAGTTCAAAGGAAGAGATTTCAGAGCAGACTCAATCCTTTCCCATCAAACAACAAACTGGGGAGTTAAAATATTTTTCTTAAAATCCAAGACAGGAGCGATGTTAGTCAATTGCAGCAAAAACAATAGCTCTAATGACACCATAAAGGCCATTTCCCCATTACACTGTTATAGTGCTATTATTCCACTTTCAGCATCCTGTGGAATTCTGAGGTTTGTAGTTTACTGAGGCCAAAGAGTTCTCTGGCTGAAAATTCTAAATGCCCCTCCCTAAACTGTAAACCCCAGGATTCCATAGGAGGTTGAAAGTGGAATAATAGCACTATAACAGTGTAGTGGGGAAATGGCCAAAGACTAATACATTTTACTGGCATAAGTTTTCATAAATTGTAGACCATTTTATCAGATATGTAGAGTATCTTATACCTTTCCCAGGATGAGGTAGAGATGTGGAGGAATGGCAATATAAAACATCCCAGCAGGTAGTCTTTACATTTTGAGCAACAGCTTTCGGGTACCAGCTGGTAGTAACTTTTTCATATCTGTTCCCCTATATTTCTAGTGAACTTCATGATATTTTTAAAGATTTTATTTATTTTGATGATTTTATACAATACAGATTTGAAAACAGGGAAGTCAATAATTGGCACAATACAGCACAGACAAAGTTCTAGAGCTAAAGGAACATCCTATGAATAGTTGAGACATACCCAAATCAGATGAGCCAGAAATCTGGGGACAGGAAAAGCACACTTTTATATTAATAAAAACTTTCCACAAATCCAAAGGAAATGGTGACAGTTAATTTGTTTCTCTATGGGTGTTTGCAAATGAAACAAATGGATATTACATTGTATGAAACTCAGAGTTGTCTGTGTTGTTCTGGTTTCCTTTTCATGGATATTGTAAAGCTGCTTTTCTGAACTAATCTTAAATTGTGTCATTTTGAAGGATAGGTTATGCACATGATTGAAAACATGGCAAATGGTTGCTTAGTTGGTTTTGCACTTAATTTTTTCTTTCTTATTCTGAAGATGATGAAGAAGAGCTCAGGGGTCTGTTCTCAATTGAGAGCAATGTTCTGTAACATTTATGAGATAATTAGTTGCTTAGAAGACCACAATCTAATGTTCAGCACATGAACCATCTAGAGCACCATTCCCTTGCTTGATGCCTTCCAAGTTGGACTACTACTCCCAGACATTGGGTACATTGTTTGAGGATCCTAGGAGCTGTAGTCCAACACATCTGGAGGGCACAAGGGAAGGCTAATCTAATGTGCAAAAAACAAAACAAAAAAACCTCAAACTGGGAAGTTCCTGCCCCAAGTAGCTAATCCTGGGGGCTTCTTTTAATTTTACAGTTCAAGACCTTGGGTGAGGTTTTGGCTCCACCGTCCCATTTCAAGGTTGGTGACTCAGAGATACACATGCAGGCAAATGAGCACATGCATCAATATGTCTTCTTTACTATCCATTAAGAGTTCAACGAAATGCTTGAATGGAAAGTTTAATAACAAAAGACATTTATGATGTTTACTTAAATTTTCTGGACCATTACGCTCAAATGACATGAGTTATTGGATGCTGAGAGTAGCCAAAAATTCTTTCTGACCACTCTAGTACAGAAGGAGCTGCCAATGTCCCCCCGCCCCCACCGCCAGTGGTGGGGAGGAAGCAGGGGGAAGAAACCTCTGTGGCCAAAGCATAGTTTCTCAGTGGACTCTGGGCTCCGAAATCACCATTCTGGCAAGGACATACCTTTTGACGTTTACATTACCAGGGCTATTTATTTATTCTCTCTCAGCAACAATGACAGTGGTTGAGATAAACTGTTTAATTCTAAATAGAAAGCACATCTGCTCTCTCTGCATTGTTTGTGGTTGCTGGAGGGGTGACAGTTTCAACCAAGTAGCATGCAGGACATTTTCAGTGAGATGTTATATGACAGTTTGCAGCTGCCGGCCTCTTCATTGTTAACCGAAGCTGCATCTCCTCCTGCATTTTAAGGCTGTTTTAGGGCCAGCAGACCCTGGGAGAGTATATTGCTTCATGTGGCACAAGCTGTATATACCTGTGCAGCTGTTGTGATATTCATGAATGGCTCTGCAATAGGCCATTCAGTTTCAAGGTCAGGTATGCAATCCATTGGATGATATGCATGGATCTGTATGGTGCATTTCCTGGCATTGGATGGATAGGGCAGACTGATCGTGCACATTGTGTAAATAAATCTATTAGAGTATCAATTGCTTCTCTGAGTACTGGCAGTGGTTCTTAGGGATTATCACATTTCAAAGGATTTTCTGAACTGTATTACACCAAGCTTGATGGAAGCAAATAAAACAACAAATGTGTTTGCCTGAGTAATTATGTGACACTAGGGGGAAACAGAGGAAGAGACAGATAGATAGAACTCTCCAGTATCTTCTCTCCTTCTATTGTCTGCTGTATTGCTTCCTTTCCAAGAGACTGATATTTTCAAAATTGACATCATTTATTCCAACATACCTCCTCCCCTCACTCTCACTGTCTTGGTTAGGTAGCTAGTGGTGGTAGCCCCCAGATATGTAGTTCACTCTATGAAACTTTCATTTCACTGCAGACAGTTCAGTGTTGATCATTACAATCGCCAGCTTACATACATGCTAACAAGGCTGCAGATTGGGTGCATTTCATGTTTGCTCATAATTGAGGCAGGGGAAAAAATGCTCAACAGATGTACAGAGAAGAGTTCAGTTTATCCTTCTCTCACACAGACTGGTTTTGAAAGCAGAGTAGTTCACCCTGACACACAATCCTGGCTTTAACTGCTAGCCCGAAGACCAGTGCAGGACATTTTTCACCATGACTCTCAATTTAGATATATCTAACTGTGGCTTGCTGTGATCATAGTTTAGAACACAAAACATGGTTTGAGTCTTTAAACAGCCAGGCAAGGCACAGTTTGGGGCTGCTTGAATCAGTCTGTTACTCCAAGTCTCAAGTCTCTACTGTCAAGGCACAAATCCTTGAAGATACTTTCAAGTTAAGTCTGGGACCCAATTTTATATCACAACCTATATTCCAGAATTTCTAGGAAGAGTTGAATAAAGTCATTTTTAACAATTTAAGCAGAGTTGGCTCTCCAACATTTGCAATTTTGCCATCTGCAGTTTCGGAAGTAGGGAATAGGACCCTTCTTACTCCCCCTTCCCAAAGCTCAGGCTTTTGTGCCAATGGGCACAAAAGAGTATGCAGCTTCAGAAGTGGGGAATAGGATCCTTGTTACTGATGCTTCAAAAGCTTTAGAAGGAAGGATTCTTCCTCCTCGAGTCTGTTGCCTAATAATTTGCTGTTTCCCCTCTGAGAAATGCACCCTGACCTCTGGGGGCGAGTGTTGTCTTCTGCTCTTAGGAAAATTTTAAAATGCTCCTCAGATATGCAGCAGGGACAGGCTGCTGAGCAGACCTCAAGCCCACCCCAAGCCTATTGCCTAATCTATTTACTGTTCCCCTCTGAAAAATGTGACCACACTTTGGGCTTCAGACAAATTGTCATGTGACCAGTAGGCAAAAAGAGATGAAAACTTTGTTCAAAGTGGTTTCTGGATGAATGTGTTATGTTACTGAACCAAGGGCAGCAAGTCAGTCACTAAAAATATACAACTCTCGAGTTGAGTCAGTGCATCATTTATTGCCAAGTCAAGTCCAAGGTGAGTCACTGAAGCGACTTAAGTCTGACTTGAGTTCGAGTCAATTGACTCCAACTGACTCGAGTCTACATCACTGGCTTGAATATATCTCCTGTTTATAGAGGCTGTGGCCTCTCGAACAGGGACCACAGTAACAGTTTCTCAGTTCAGATACCATGTCAAACTCAAATTAACGTAACTGACTTTAAATGATAGATTCTGATTTGGTCAATCACAGCTTTGCCAACTAAAATATAGCACAAACCAGTGAGGTGGTTCTCTTGCAGGAGGTTCTCATCACCAACTTGGGATGTTCAAAGAGGAAGCTCATGTTCAGTGGTGTCTATCAGGAGGCAGCTGTGCAGACAGGGGGCAGAATCCTATTGTCACTCTCAACTAGAGCAAATCCATTAAATAACTTGGATTTATCAATTTGTTGATATTGAATAATTAAGTCAATAGTTCTATTTGGGACTAACCAGCCAGGATGTGTCAACGGCACCCTGCATGTGTTTGCTGGTTGTCTAGCACCTCCTAGCTCTGGCGCAAACTGCTAACATCTATGGTAGCTGCTAGACAATAAGCAACCACATGCTACTATTAGATGCTATTATTTCCTGATGGCTTCCAGTAAAAAAGAAGGCTTTCCACTTTCAAGTCATCCTTAAAAGGTTGCAAATCGATAACTCATGGGATGGGGATTTGTCTCTGAGACAGTGCTGAGTCAGAATCCAGTTTCCTTTCCTTGTAAACCACTCAGACTGGACTATGTAGGCAGAGTCATTCTGGGAGTTATCATCAAAAAAATATAACATTTCCAAGTTCTATTCCAGTGTTCAGCAATATAACTGTGAAGTTAGGGACTTTACCAACCATGTAAACTTGCTTCACCTTTCATAACTTTTCCTCAGACCCACAAACAGATATTGTGCACACAGCTATAACAATTTTTAAAAATTCTGTTTGGGGGTATATCTAAATTTCTATAGGCACTCCTTTCTTTTTGAAAACAAATGAAATATTTTCTATTCTTCTATGATCTTGTCTTTATTGTTTTGAAGTAAAACATGCTAAAATGTTACAACTTTATCAGGAAATATGATGTTTGAAAGAAAATTAATCCAACTCTAATCCAACATATATACTGTGGACAAGACACTGCTATTGTTAGTCTCATCAGTGATTAATAAACCAACTGGGAATAACATGAGGCACTGGCAATGTCATACAGAATGCTAACATAAATGATACAAATATTTTCAGAATGAGAAGATAGTTTTGGAATAGTGCACTCGAGCATAAATTAAACTTTAAAATTACCTTATGTTGTCTGTAAAAAAAAAGAAATCATTTCGTTCTATAAGTAGCACTTGAACACAAACCAATAAGATCCTATTTACTTTAACAGCAAGAAATCCTCTATATAGCGTTCATCTATTGTGTGTGTGGCAATTGTAAGGCAAGTTGCAACGCAGATTAAAACAAAGTTTTAAAATGTATTTGATATATATCCAGCCCTTCTCTCAAGCGAGGACCCAAAATAGCTTATAATATAAGTGGAACAAAATAGCTAAAATAATATGTGGTAAAAAAGTTTAAAAATCATTAAGCAATCAATCCAATTAAAAACTGATTCAAAATAGGCCATTTCCTCATTATACTGTTGTAGTGCTATCATTCTACTTTCAACATCCTGTGGAGATCTGGGGTTTGTAGATCACTGAGGCCAAAGAGCTCTTTTGCTGTGAATTCTAAATGCCCTTCCTTAAATTGCAAACCCCAGGAATCCATAAGATGTTGAAAGTAGCACTATAACAGTCTAGTGAGGAAATGGCCATAGTTAAAACCTATTAAGCACTTGCCCACATTTTTTTTTAAATGACAGCAGATTCGTTGAACATCATCCTAATTCAGCAAGTTAAAAGCTGAAGTCCTGTTTGAATAAGGTCTTTGCCTTGCAGAGAGGGACCCACCAAGTCTAAACTAAATGCCTAACAATAAAAGAAAACCTTTTTGAGATAAACAAGCCGTCCAATTAAAAATGCTAATTTGAAGTGGTTTAAAATATTTAAAACAGAATTTAGAAAATAAAAGTGTGGCATATCCAATTAAATACTTTTCTAAATAAATAGTTCATTGCCCACCAGCAAAAAGAGAACAGAGAAGGGACCAAAAAAACTTCCCAAGAGAAGAAATTCCATGCTCAAATAGCTGTTTCAGGGGGCCCCAACACTACATAAAGGCATAAAACAGGGGAGGAAATGGAACAAACTAGACGTAACTACTTCTACTTTCAATAAACAGCACGTAGAGGGAAGACTCTACCACAGTTGCCTTTCTCTGATCTATTGTTGCCTTAGTCAGCACATTGTAAAGCTTATTTCTAATTATTTTACATAATCACTTATTAACCTTGCCACTGTTAGAGATGCCCAAACTCTTCCTATTCCAGTCTTATGATCAAATGAGACAGTAAGTCAGGAGTGGACAATCATCCTTGGTTCAGGGGCCAGACACATATCCCATCTGACTGGGAGGGCTTACACTCCAACTGCCCCCATTTTTCAGGGACAGACCTAATTCACCCTCTGTTGTCCCACGTTCTCAGCTGCTTTTGAACATCCCAGTTTCTATCTCTTTCTCCCACTTTCCCCCTTTGTCCTCAGCTTACATTAATTGGTGCAAACTGATCTCAAAATGCAAAAGTAATTTGCACTCAACTCAGGAAGTGAGAGAGAAGAGGATGGGGCAGAATCTTGCCTTTTCCGGTAAGCTCAGATAAAAGGAAATTGTAGGAGTTTCTCCTAGCTTGTGTGGTCTTTCTCATTAGTTGTATCTGCTATCTTGACACCCTGATGTTACTTGGCCACAGATACTGTGGTTTTCATCTGTTAAATGTTGGAGTGTATGGGAGAGTCATCTCTCCCTTAAGCCCCAAGAATTTGTAATTTTACAAAATGATTGAAAAACTTCCTTTCACACTCTATGGGCTTTGGGAGGAAGCAATTTATGCCACATTTTAAGGCTCCTTGGCCATTTTTAGGCTCAGGAGAGGCCTTTTTCCCAATCAAGAAGTCACTCAAAATAACTCTAGACTCTTGGTTTAAAGCAGGACAATGATGTAGCAATAGCATGTGTATTTCTATACTGCTTATCAGCTAAGTGCCTCTAAGTGGTTTACAATGTGTTACCTAATTGCCCCCAACAAGCTGGGTATTCATTTTACCAACCCACGGAAGGATGGAAGGCTGAGTCAACCTGGAGCCCAGCAGGATCGAACTCATAACCTTGTGGCTGCAGTACCGGCATTTAACCACTGCACCACCAGGGTGTCACTACTAAGAAAGGAGGAGGACATTGCCCCTGAATAAGAGTTCTGCTCTCCAAATGAAATTTCCCTTCAGTCTCCTAGCACTGCAGTAATTTAAAACTTTGGTTAAGTATTCAGAAATAAAGTTTAGGCATCCAAAGAAAAGGCGTGGGTAAAGTTACTCAAGGAATGCAAGCACAACGAATATAAACAGTTCTAGGTGTGAGTAATTCTCAGCACCTCATTCTCTGCAATGCTAGAACTTTGGAGACTGAAGGAAAATTTCATTGGCAGGAGAAGAGAATTCTTATTTCAGGGACAATACCCTCATTTTGCCTGTCTCCATAGCCACACCTCTGAAGCTGTTCCATAGCCAAACATAGAAATAGTGGTTCTCAGGCTTTCCTCTTTGCTTTTGCAGCACAATTTTGATTTTTAAAAAATTACAGACCATATTGCAAGCCGCACTTCCAAGGGTCCTTTTATGTCTAAGGACCTCAGAAGGCTATCGTTGGAGAAATAGTCTGTTAAGAACCAGCAGTTGTCATTCCCAGACCATGATCACAAAGAATGTGCTTTCCTAGTTAACTTCATTTGTGGGGCTCCAAAATCCAGATAAAAAGTGTATTACTCTAGCACACAAGAAGTAAGATATGCAGAGTGGACCGACAGCATTTCAGTCACAGTCAACAAGTTATGAATATATCCATATGTGAATTGGTTTTTAAATGTTCTGCCTGTTATCCTAAGAGGTGGGAGACATTTTGGTCCACCTGCAATGCTAGCATCTCCTTAGAATTTGAGGAAATTATAGCTCAAAGTAGGCCTGCAAAAGGAGGGTAACGGCAGGATCTTTTCACCTATGTATACCACTACTAACTATAGAAAGGACTCCAGTTAAAAAACATTGTATTTGAATTGATAAACACATAAATAATGAGACGCTCTTAAGAACCATACAAGGCTATTGGAAGGTAAGGCAAGAAAGACAGATTGGGTGGAAAGGGTGATAGTTACCAGTCCTGAAGAAGAGGTCACAGCAGATTGGCTCAGACAGCATCTAAGGGTAACATGGAGGGATTGCAGCCTGAGGCACCATGTACAACGTACTACACCCAAAATACGTTCTTCAATCAGTATGACTTTGATCATCTTTTCTGGCCATTAGTATGTCCAATTTATGAAAATCACACACCTCGCAGGAGGGATGGGAGGGTAAGGTAACAGCCTTCAGTGATGGACGTATGTATCTACTTTATACCCTCCAACTGTCCCAATTTGGCAGAGACAGTTCCTCCTAATTTTCAGTTGCTTTTAAAATGTCCTAGTTTCTCTCTCCTCTCCTACTTTTCCCTTTCCTCTTTGCTTACTTAAAGTGCTGCAAACTGAGTTCAAATTGTAAAAGTAAGCTGTACTGAATTAAGTCAGAAGAGAGAGAGGAGAAGGGAAGATGGAGTTCCACCCTTCCTAAACTCACTTCATAAATCCCAGGATTTCTCTGCTTAAAATAGCAGTTCGATATGTTCTTTCTCATTAATAACTTTCTATTTCCTATTCCTTTCTCTATAATAACTTAATAAGTCCCTTAGACCATACTCTGATGTGGCTCAGCCATTTGTCCCTGTTTTCATATGTGAAATGTTAGAAAATATACCTCCTTCATAATCCCATATTCTCTTTTGGATACAACCGGAAGTAAAATTCCTTCCCTGATATTGTACAAAAACCTAGATTTTTGCTCCCAGTTAGTAATCCTTTTTAAGTTGTTGTTAATTGTCTTTTTTCAAGGAGTTATGATATCAGCTGAAAAACTGTCTGGCCAAGTCTTGGGTCTCCCTCCAATAGAATATACTGATGGAATTTGCACTCTATGTGAAGAGTGTTATCATATCTTTGCCAGATCACTCTTAATCAGAGAAGACCTGGAGTTCACATTAAATACAATTTATTTCCCTTGGGATGCACCCAATTGGAACAAATACTTTAGCAAGCATTCCCAGGGAGGACACTTTGCACTAACCCTGGGGTCTCCATCCCACACAACCCTCTCCTCATTGAACAATCTGAACTTTATGCTACACTATTAAAGTACCCAGTATATTTTCAGAAACTGAGTATAAACATTTCCATCCAAGTGGAGCTGTAAACGCAATTTTTAGCCTGCCTGCTTTGTTATAGCCATGGGAGAACTTTTTGGGGCGTGTGTGTGTGTGTGTGTGTGGAGGGTTGAAATGGGTTTCTTCCTAATGTCTTTATTTTCATCATTGACAAGTCTTGTATAAAGGTCACCATTTTACCATGTAGGTTCTGCACTGGCTATGATTCAGCTTGGCCTTGACATACACAAGGCTTCTCATGAAGTGTTTTCAGAAGTCCTGTGAATTCCCCATTTTGCCTGAAAAGGGTATAAAGGAGTAACAAGCCAGAAAGACAAACCTATGCTTAAGAACATAGGAACATAAGAAGAAGTCTGCTAGCTCAGATGGAACCTTTTTCTTCTGATTGTCTAACACTCAGTGACCCACCAACCTTCTCTCTCTCTCTCTCTCTCTCTCGTATCCTTCTTTTCTCCCTAATGGGACTCAGGGTTGGTCACATCATGGATTAAAACAAGGAACAAGGTACCATTAAAGAGCCCCATGGTATAGTTCAGTGTTGGACTACAATCCTGGAAACCAGGGTTCTATTCCCTATTCAGCTATGAAAATCCACTGGTTGATCTTAGTCATGTCACATACTCTCAGCCCAAGAAAATCTTATGACATATTCATCTTGGCCACCATAAGACTTGAAGGCACACAACAACACAGCCTGAATCAAAAATAATACTAAACAATTATTTTTTTAAAAAAATTAAGCTACCACATTGATACTTTAAAAACAATATAAAACCATTTATCATAATTTTGTCTATGGGAAGCATGCATCCTTTGTTTCCTGAAGTCCACCTGGAAAATTATTTTTTAAAAATAATTAATTCTGTTACCTGTTACAGTGTTGCCCCCTGCTGTTACATGTTAGTTATAACAATGCTGAGAACAAGTTGCTTGTTATATTATTTTGTGCTACTTACTTGCTTTTCCATTACTTTCTGTTACTTCTTTGAGGATAAAGCTCTTAAAGTCAATAACAATGGCATACAACCTGAAAAAATCCTGTTGAAAGAACCATTAAATATACTTTAAAAGTAATCTTTGAAAGTAACAAACATAATTACTTATTTCAAAACTAGCAATGCTGCTTGTATTCATTATGTTATTTTTGAAATGTGGTTTTGTTAAACCTTAGTTATCTCTAAAAGTAACTGCTTATAGATAATTGTATTTTTATCTTGTTACTTTCAAATTTTTATTCTCCAGCAGCTGACAAAGGAGGTGACAATTTTGGGTTGCCACAGTGAAAATTCAAAGGGGATCCTGCCCCTTTAACAGTTGCTTATCACATAACTAGATAACAAGCAACGCCTGCTGAAATTCTCACTTCTACAAAACCATTAAAGGCACAAGTCCTTTCCAGTTTTAAGTCTAGTAACTCTAGGCGATATGTAGCCATCCTGGCTAGTAGCCATCAATGGGCCTAATCATTGATGTTTCGATATTTTTATAGTTTTATTGCCCCAGCCATAAATCTTTGCAAATGTAGAAATTTAAATGTAGAAAATAATGCAAATAAATTTTTAAAAATTAATAGGAATAAAAAGTGCTACTATTGCCTCAATTTTACTCTGTTAAATGAATATGGAAGGGCTTTGCATGGAGTGGTTGATCTGCTTGCCAATCTCCTCAAGGTAGCAAGCAGGATGGGCTGCTTGGTCCACTTTTTAGCCAGTTACTAATCATATACAACAGGTCTGGGGAACCTTTGTTCTTGTAGATATTGCTAGGCTTCAGTTTGCATCAGTTTCTATAAGCATGTCCAATGACAGAGAGGCTCAAAATAGTCATTCCTCAATATCTGTGAGGCCATATCCTCCAGAAGTCTGCTCCAGAATCCCCATCCTATCTCCCATCTCATGAATGGTAAAGAAAAGCCTTTGGTGAGGGGCTTTGTGAATACTACTTTGGATGCTCAGATATAGCAATCACATCACTCTTCTCAACATGTTTTTGGAGGAATATAAGATAACACTGAGCAATTAGTATATCTTGATTTCAGTAAGATTTTTGACAAGGTCTCCATGATATTTTTGGAGGCAAGCTAGTGAACTCTGGCCTATACAGTGTTACAGTTATGTGGAGTATTCATCAATGGTTGCTCTTCATCCTGGAAAGAAGTGACAGTAGGGTTCCTTTGGGTTTTTTCCTGGGTCTGGGGCTGTTTAACATTTCTATAAAATAATGTCTTAGATGATGAAATACAAAGCATGCTTATCAACTTGGCAGATGACACCAAATTAGCAAGGGCAGATAATACTCCAGAGGACAGGGTCAGAATTCAAAATGGCCTTGACAGATTGGAGAACTGGGCCAAGTCTAACAATGTGAATTTCAACCAGGATACATATAAAGTAGCACATCTCTACAGGAAAAATGAAATGCTGAAATATAAGATGGATGACACCTGGCTTGAAACCAGTACATGTGAAAAGGCTGTAGAGGTCTTAGAAGAGTACAAACTAAACATGAGTTAACAGTATGATGCAGCAGCCAAAAAAAAGCCAAGGCAATTCTGGGCTGCCTCAACAGGAGTATAAGGTCCTGATCAAACGAAGTAATAATGTCACTCTATTCTGCTTTGGTCAGAGCTCACCGGAATACTCTGTCCAGTTCCGGGCACCACAGTTAAAGAAGGATAAGGACAAGCTGGAATATGTCCAGAGAAGGGCAGAGAAGGGTCTGGAAACCAAGCCTTATAAGGAATGACTTACTGAGCTGAACATATTTAACTTGGAGAAGAGAAGACTGAAAGGTGACATGATAACTATTTTTAAACATATGAAGGGATGTCATGTAGAAGATGGGACAAGATTGTTTTTTGATGCTCCAGACACTAGAACAAGAACCAATGGATTCAAATTACAAGAAAAGAGATTCCATTAGAAAGAACTTTAAAAAAAAACAACATAACAGCAATTTGACAGAGGAATAGATTGTCTCAGAGGATGGTAAACTTTCCATACTTGGAGGTCTTTAACCCAAGCTTGGATGTCCCCCGCCCCCACCAGGAGTATTTTAGCTATATATTGAGAGGGTAGCAAGGAACTGGATGGTCTTTGTGGGCACTTCCAACTCTGAGATTCTATAATTATATGCCCATCAGCCTATCTAGCTCTAGAACAATCCTGGCAGAAGCTGGCAAATCTTTTTTGCACTTTTACTTAGATTTACCAGGACCACTAGGTTGTCCCACTGCAAGAGAGGAAAAATTCTCTTTAAAAAGATTGCAGAGGCAAGGCTTCCTTTTGCAGAAGCCACACTGATTCTTCTTCATTTGAGACTGCTTAGTAATACTTTCCATAACTGTGACAGGCCTTAAACTGAAAGATGTATAGCAAGCCAAAAAATGTGGGCATTTCCTATAATGAGGTCTCCATCTTAAGCTTGGGGAGATGGAACCTTTTTCTCCTGATTGAATCAGGTTTTTATTCTGATGTGATCTGAGATAGCAAAGTCTATCCATCTTTCTTGAGAGCATGTAAGAATTCCCCCCACATGTGGTCTTGCTGGAGAAGGTTAGAACAGTTCCTTCTCTGGGGAAAACATCAAACACTGCTCAGCCTCCTCATAAAGTTTCTATAAGGCATCCATGGGTAGTGCTCTGAAGTCCCCATCTCCCTGCTTCATTAATGACAGTTATTTTTATTGATCCAATTCCAAAAGATTAGACCTTGATTGCAAATAAAGCTTGAATTATGGATGCCTATAGAATGAGCTGTTAGTCTCATCACACATGCTTGTTGCAAGCACTGTTGCCCAATACAGTGCAAATGCCATAAACAGGACATAGGTCTTTGCTATCTTTTTGGAAGAAGCTGCAGCCTACATATTTCAAGTGATTGTTGGTATGTGTGCTACTTTATCTTCACTGTAAAAACAACATGGATGTGAACTCTGGCAGAAAATTTATAGTTGCTCCATGACACAATTAAATTACACATGTCCCTTTAGAGACTGCCAGTTTACCTCTCATTATGGCTTTTCAGGCTTTCATTTCAGTATTATTTTCTAGAGCTTTTTTAAAAAAAAGTTGTTCTTTTAAAGGCGTACTAGCCTTGAATGAGATTTTTTTAAAAGAAAAGTTTCAAAGTTATCAAATTCTAATTTACTGTACATTCCATTTCTTAATTCTCCTTGTCCAAAATTTGATTGTTACTTTTGTAAGGAAAGAAAAAATGCTTGAACTTAGACCCACCTTTCCTAGTTAAGTCATTGCCAATTTCCCCCCATATGTGTGAATGTGCTTCCCAGCTGAATGTTTTAGGATAGATGTTTGTTCTTGAGGTGGGCACTTACTTGCTTGTGGCATTAAAAAATTATTATCTAGCCCTTTTATCAAGAAGAAGAGGTTGATATTTTGGGGCTAGGGGCTTTCCAATTTTATTTTCATTAAAATCCTTTGGTGTGTAATAAAATAAGAGAAAACTCTTTCATACCCGTTGTCTCTCAACAATCCCATTATTTAAGCAAATAGAAACATACCAGTATGGAAACAGTGGCTTTCACACCTTCTCTGCAATAACGCTATGGTGCCACTTTGGTGATCCACATTCCCACAATCTTCTGCACTACCTTGATGATCCCATCTTCCTAACTATGTTCACACTACATAGCACACATTTAATTTTGCTCTTTTTTCTTCTCTCTCTCTCTTTTTTTCTCTCCTGCGATTGCACAATTTTGGTTCCCAGCTATGTATTTATTTGTTTTGCTGTAATTACATATTTGCAGCATGCTGTCACCTGCCATGACAGAGTAATTGCACAATTACAGCAAAACAAATTTAAAAAAGAAATATATACTGGCGTACAGAGTAAAAGCAATGTTGTTCCCGTGTACCATGATGGCCTCTTTGTCTGGACACTGGAAACAGAATGACTTCACCGTACTTGGGGATAGGGAAGGAGAGAAGAGGAGAACCATGCCCACAAAAGATTGCCAGATTATTGGAACTTCAGGGGAATGAAATGATCATAACAAGAAGCAGTCGTTGAACAGCAGTGACATTGGCACCATTAACAGTTTTTTTCATGAATTAAAAGATGTGATCCAATAATGATGGAAACACAAGGCAACAATGGGAGAGTCGTGATGCCTCATGATAAAGAAAGTTCAAACATGGAACTAAGCTAGTGCAATCATGCAATGAACTTATTATGTGATAACATTCAGTGTTTTGAACCCAAGCGTTTCCAGTCCACATCCATCCCTTCTCCTGCACCACATTTGTTTTCCACTTTCATATTTGTTTGTCTGTGTACTTAAGGTCAAGAAATGCCATGTGCTGAACTTTATGCTGAGCATTTTTTTTTGTCATGCTGTGACTCTCTGAGCCTTTCAGCGCTACACTGCTAGAGTTATATTATTCCACTTTGAAGATCCTGTGGAATTCTGCAGTTTGTAGTTTACTTGAGGCCAAAAAACTCTCTAGCTAAGAATTCTAAATGCCCCTCCTTAAACTGCAACCCCCAGGATTCCATAGGATGTTGAAAGTGGAATAATAGCACTATAACAATGTAGTGCGGAAAGGTCCTCTCTTGGTATGGTTGCTTAATGATAGATTCTGAAGAGAGTCATATGTACTGTCACTTTAAATTTCTTTGATAGAGACCACAGACCAGGTAAATTCATCTTGATGGGTCTGCAAAATTTTGAATAATAATTGGCCAAAAGTTCTACCCACTTTTATTGAAACGCTTTGCTGGGGTGAAGTTGCATGTAACAGGGATTTCTTTGTAGCAATGAGCTGACTGTGGAACTCTCTACTCAAAGAATTTTGGCTGGCCCCATCTCTTTTTAAGTTTCCAGAGAGCAGCCAAAAAAGTGCTGTTCCTCATGGCATTCATTGTTTGAAAATGCTCTGGTTTTACTTTTTAAAATTGGATTTCAGGATTGTTTTTGGAAGTTTTAAAAGATCATTTAATGTCTCCTTTAAAGTTTTTATCTCTATATTCTTTAAATTGTTTTTATTTGTTAATCGCCTCAGGAGCCCTTGTGGGCTGGGAAGCAATACAGAAATACTTTAATTAAACAAACCAAACACCACCTAATACTGAGGTTTTTAAATAGTTTTCATGACAGTATATAGGAGTTGGAGTAACTCAGAACATAGTGGCAAGGTTTTCCATACACCTGAAGAGAAATCATTTATTTGTTCTAAGCAAAGGTGTCAACAAAGGTGATATCTTTCAGGGCCCTATCACACTACATTGTTATAGCGCTACTATTCCACTTTAATTGCCATGGCAACATTCTATGGAATTCTGGGGTTTGCAGCTTAGTGAGACCCAGGAGCTCTCTGGTTGATTACTCTAAATGTTCCTCCCTAAACTGCAAATCCCAGGATTCCATAGGATGTTGAAAGTGGAATAATAGCACTATAACAGAAATGACCACGCAGAAATGACCAAGAGTGTGTTTTCTTGGACTTTGGTGCATAAGTAAGGCTCCTGATTTTATTTGGGAGATTAATGAGCTGGAAAAATTTAATCCTATTTTTTAAAAAAATCTATAAATTTCTGTTTTGGAAGTACTCCATATTCAAGTACTCCTCAGATATTTTACAGTTGAAGTCTGGGTTCATATTGTTCATATTTGATTTCAATATCTGATATGTGGCACTTGATATTTTGCAGTATTTGATAGCTCTATTCCTGTGAAGTGCAGTGGAATATCATGGATAAAATTTTTTTTTTTTACTTGTTGTAACTGAAGAAACTCTGAGAAGTGTCCAAATCTCACCCCCTAAGTAAGTTGAAAAACTACTGTTGTTACTTTATTTAACAGAGTTCTTTGATGCTTTACATGAAAGAATATTTGATATTAGATAATTGGTATATAAATGCAATCTATATCTTATAGCATACATGAGATAACATTTAGTATGTAATGCAGAACAACTTACAGGATTTTTAGTTAGAGGTTTCCTGAAGTTAAAACGATCTCAAGCTGCCAAGATGTCTAAAGCTTTTTCATTTCTAAGTATGAATTTAAATTTTGCATGTAAAATGTAAATTAAGACTTTGCTTTGAAATTTCTCATTAAAAATTGTATGGGAGAATTGGAAAATTCTTCAGTGTTGACAGTATTTGAAAACAATTATGCACACACACACACACACACACAAATAGATTTCCTGCATTTAGACTGATCTAACTGAGACCCAGCATGGTGTAGTGGTTTGAGCACCGGACTATGGCCATTTCCGCACTAGACGGTTATAGCGCTATGATTCCACTTTCAACATCCTATGGAATCCTGGGGTTTACAGTTTCAGGAGGAGTCAGCTGTGATACACCCCAGAAAACACTATAATAAGTAGGAAACAACTCAAAGGCACACAAAAGCAATAACATTGTGGAGAATTATAAAAGAATCGTATCTTCTCTATAGTGAAATTCTGTAACTGGCAAATTCCTGCTGAACTTTCTAATAAGCTTGATTTTAGAGTAGGTGCTTATATGTGAAAGCATTTTTCTGGAAAGCATAAGATCTTCAAGTTTAGAAATCCTTGGCTTCTTCTCTAAACAAAGATGTGGGAAACTATTAATGTTTATATTTAAGATCTCCTTGAGGATTTATTAGTCACTGTGGAATATGAGCAGCAAAGTCTTGTAAAATTCTTACCGTCATCGTCAACATTTTTATACAAGCCATCCCAGATATATGGAACACTGGAGGAGGAATATGATCTGATCAGATACAACTGCTAAAACACCTCACCTAGTTTTAACCAGTTTTAATCCAGCATAGGTCATACTAGGGGAGTGGGAAAAGGACTGAAAAGGTGGAACCATGAGCCAAACCTTCACCTTTTTGTTTGTCAGAAGTTGCCAAGTATCCACATGCTCTTGTGGACAACTGTTAAATTTTGTGTAGTATTCATCTCTACCAGAACTGTTACACATCTGATATCTATCTGTCTGTCTGTCTATTTACGCACTTGGGTTCTCTCTTTTTGTCTGTGGTTTTTACCCTCTCTCTTTGATTTTTGTTTATCATCTTTGCAAAGAAAGATAAAAAGCAGACCTCTCATTCTCTAAACTTCAGTAATCTGAAGCCCTTAGAGCTGTTCACACAGTTTTAAAAAATGGCCATGTCCCTATTGTTCTAACATGCAGAAACCAGCTCCTGAATATAAAATCAGTGCATAAAAATGAGCCTAGGATGATTTCAATCACTCTGAACTGAGAGGCACTAGGATTGTTGATCTTTGTAACTATGGTAGATATGGTAATTCCTTGACTCATTTCAGACCACATCTTTTGTTAATCCCTGGAATGGTAAATGTTACATTCTTAGCAATTTGCTAATGGCAACACTAGTAGGACTGTGTACAGTACCTTATGCATATGCCAGCTCCTAATTATGGGAAAAACCAGTAGGCCTTTGGAGAGAGATTAACTGAGCACAAAAGCAATACACATCACATTGAGGATGCACTGCTACAAAATATCCCCAGACTTACTTGGAAGTCTATGTTGTTGACCGTGAAGGAGAGTGGGAAAGCAGAGTTGAGGCTTTATTTTCAGAAGGATTGGTAGCTTCTTCCCACAAGCCCACATGGTTTTCATGGACTCCCAAAACTGTCACAAAAGTCAACAGACCAGATAGGGCCTTGTTGACCATGGGTGAGCTCTCTCAGGCAGACCCAAGATTTCCAGTTAGATCTTTCAGGAGAACACGAAAGCTTGACCTCAGTAGTCAGCCCACATTTGAGTTTTGCTCCTCTCCTTGGAGAAGCATCAAAGTAATGGAGAGGGGAAGAAGCAGCAAAGCCAGCAGCAGTGATGACAATAGCTACAGCATGGAAAGGAAGATGAAATAGTGAAGAAGAACAAAGACTGAGGAGCGGAATGATAGCCCTTGTAAGGGCTTTAGAGGTGCTACATAAAAGGCTCTTTCACAAGCCATTTACGAACAATGGTCCTTGTAAGGGCTTGAGCGCCAAATAAACAGTCCTTATAAGGGCTCTTAAACAGCTCTTTTAACAGCCACTTTCTGAGAGGAGACAACAGCAATTTTAAGGGCTTCAGTTGGTTGCTGAATGGATCTTCCTATACCCATTTTTAAAATAAATAAATAAATTTATTTATTGTCCTGCCTTTCTCTTAAGGGAGTTCACAATATGAGATAAAATGAATATAATTAAAACAATGCATAGTAGTTAGCAGGGGAAAACAGACAGAGGAAATGTTCCTGCTATTTGTTCCGTCACTAAAGTTCTCATTTAAACGAAACCATAACAACCAGATGTCATAGCCTGTTTCACAGAAGATACAAAGGCAACTCTCACCACAATTAGAAATATTTTATTCCTATTTAGAGGCTGGGTTTATTCCAGGGTAGATAACAGAAAATTAAAAAAAAAAATTAGGAGGTCACATAGATTTCTTGTCCCAGTAAAGAATATTTCTCTGGATTGGAAGGGAAGCACAGGGCCTTTATTCTAGACCAGTAAGATTTTTAGAACGTTGTACCTTTAAAAAAGATCTCCAGAGTCAATTGTGAGCAAGAACACAAGAGAGATCTATGATTAGCCAATCATTTTCAGCATTGTGAAATCTGCATGTTTATTGACCAAATTGCCTAACCAGCTTCCTTTATTTTCCCTTCTTCCTCCCTTTCCTCTTGATTGGAGAGGTCCGTGTGGACTATAAATGCTTTTTCTATGAAGTTCCAACTTGTAATAAATGAGCTTTTCTATTGTGAGACATTTCACCTTTTTTTTAACCATAGTTTGGACAGGTCTATGAGACAATATACCCTATTAAAGGACCTTCTCAGTCAGACAGTTGGCACTAAAAGACCTGAGTAAACAGAAGGGTCCTTGCCTGGTGGTAGAAAGAGAGCAGGGTGGGGAGGGCAACCTAACTTGCCATGGCAGGGAATCCCACTGTCCCTTCCCATTAACTGGCTTCATAGTGGCTTTTTAAGCTAGCTTGAGAAGTCTTGCAATGCAGAACCAGTAGTCTTTGTAGGGGCTTTTTGGACTGATTTGTACAGCTGTTGTAAGAGCCTCCCCTAGCTAACCAGAGAAATTTCCTGAGGCTAATCTCATTATTGGAAGAATTAGGTCAAGAAGCAGCCTTGTTATCCTGCGAGCTAACATGGCCTTTATCAGGGTTCTATAGCAAAGCAGGGCCATTCTCCCCTTTCATTTCTTTTCTTCTTTTGGCATTTACAATAAGGGGAAGCAGCCACTGAACCATCGGTTGGGTGGCCTAGTTTGTAGAACCTTACTTGCAAGTATTTTTTTTATTTATTTATTTTTATTTTTCAGTTCCTACCTTTTAAAACCAGTCCTTCAACTGACTGTCTGATCACCATCCATGGTGGATCAGGTTTTGCAGAAAGTAAATCCTGGGCTTAATGTAAAGTCGAAGGCTTTCATGGCCGAAATCCATAAGTTGTTGTGGATCTTCCAGGTTTTGAGGCCGTGTTCTATTAGTATTTTCTCCTGATGTTTCACCTGCATCTGTGGCTGGCATCTTCAGAGGATATGAACATATCCTCTGAAGATGCCAACCACAAATGCAGGCAAAACGTCAGGAGAAAATACTAACAGAACACAGCCTCAAAACCCAGAAAACCCACAAGAGATCAAGAAACAAATGAGACAGAATCCGGCTAATAATCAGATTAGATTACAGATGAAATTATATCAAGCTGAATTAAGTCAACTTAATGCAGATAAAATAGAGCAACAGATGTGGAGAACAAAATACAATTTTTTTGAACAAGCAAACAAGCCTTCAAAGTTTTTAGCCTCTTTGCTGCGTAAAAGGAGGGCAAGGAATATTATATCAGAGATTGTGATTGGAAAGAAAAAAATTACAAAACAGGAGGACATAAAACAAACTTTTTACAAATATTATCTTAAGCTGATGGGTAAGACCCCAAAGTTGATAAATCAACAAGGAACTCAAGAATATTTGGAGAAAATGAATAAAATGAGGTTCAATGATGAGCAAAGATTTATAAGATATTGGAACATGAGATTTCAATACCTCTACAAAGCACAATAAATGAAATTGTAAAGGAAGGAATACCAGACACTTGGAAAGAAGTGAATGTAGTATTGTTTCCAAAAGAAGGCAGAGATTTGATTGACGTGAAAAATTATAGGCCAATATCACTTGTAGGCAGCCATCTTCCGTTCAGATCCGGGGCCAGGCAGATCATAGCTACAAATGCTGGCTCATGCTGGCATCTCAAAGACAAGTAGCAATAATGGCCCTATCTGCACGTGGGGTGTGAATTTGGCAGAAATGTGACTCACCGGATTTTTCCTGCATCCGGGTGAGTCCGTCATGAAGAGCAGCAGGGCAAGTCTGTCGCTCTGCAGTTCTCCAGCGTCCAAAATGGCTCTCCACCAACCAGAGAAGCTCGCCAGCCGAAAGCCCTCCCCTGGAAGATCTGCAGGCACACACTTGCATGCGCCTGCAAATCTGCTCCGGAGCGTGGGGATGGAGCTACATGGAGTCGCACGCTCCATGCTTTTTAAAAACCTCTAAAAAGATATTTTTAAAAAGCACGCTGCACGACCAGTTCTGGTCGCGCAGAACTGGACTGGGGTATGGAACTACAAAAAGTAGTCCGTCCCAGTCCACTCTACGGTGTAGAAGACCTCCGTTGGAGGTTGCTCTACACCATTTTAAATGCCTGGTGCGGAAATGGCCAATGTAGTTGGTAGCAAGAGTAGCAGCAAGGAAGAAAACGGCTATGGATCCCAGCAATAATCACATGCTGTGGGGCCTTTTCAGACCCTGCAGCACCTGGTGGAGAAAGTGGGGCATGTGAAATGTGGTCAGCATCCCCCCAGAAGAAAATGGCGATAGTAACTAAAGACAATGTAAGGATCTCTGGAGATGTATCTACACCTAGGAGACAAAACTGAGCAAGATCCTGTTAAGGAACCTCAGCAATTAGTGACAGTCATCCAGAAAGGGCCCTAGTAGAGAAAGAGAGGTCCTTCAGAATGAAGAAGGAGAAGAAGGTACCTCATAAGCACAGAATGCTAGCCTTGCAAAAGGACTTGAACAGTGTGTGTGGGGGGACACTGGGTAAGTTTTCTGGTGATGAGTGTGGATGATTATTGGCAGGCCAGGGCACAAAATTCCATGGCTCAAAATCCAGTGCATGCCACCCTCTCCATTAGAATACTCTGTAGCAGAAGCACCTATGGGGCGGGGGGGAGAAGCCCTTTATTAGTTTCACTTTCACCTTGAGCCTGGCTTTTGAATGGAGCATTCCTCTTAGGTGGGCCTCATTATATCTTATCAAAATATTTTATTGTATTATGTTTGAAATAACATGTAACCTCAGAAACTCCCTTAGCTTTTAGCCTGTCATGATGATTAAGGTCTCATCAAATTTCAAAACTACCTAGAGGCAAAACTTGTTATCTAATGTTAAAGATTTGGAGAAGCTTTATCAGCATTGTGTTACATAATGAACTGTGGAAGAACCTTTTTACACACTAATTCTTTCTGACATAGCTTACAAGAACATAGTTTAGTGAGTTACATACAGTGCAGATTCTACTTACTGAAATATAGCCTGGGCGGATAAAACTGTGCTTCCTCATGTCTTAGATTTCCTTGTTTTATTTTCTGAAGTTACTTCTAAATTAAATATTGACTACTTCTAAAGGTATGCTCCATCCCAGATTCCATGTTCAAGTGGTATTTTATGTTGAAGGCAAAATATAAGCTACAGGGGCAAGAACTGTGAATTCAGTATTATAGCTCAGCTATTTTATTAGTTAGGATTCAGTCCAACCAGAGTTAAACATTCTGTAAAGCAGAACTACTGTTGGCATCTGTATGGTCTGTAAGCAGAAGAGCTACTTTATCCATTCTGATAGCATGGAAGAAGAGAGGAAGGACCACCTATTTGACTTTTGTTTGACAGTTTTCTTGCATTGGCACCAATGCCTTGCATAGTCTCTCCCTACTCTGATGTCCAGGGAGAGGAAACTTTTGAATCAAGCAGATCCCAAGACCTCTCCTAACTCACTCCTGAAAGTTTGGATTAAGCTATAACCCATAGCTTTTATGAGGCCCCATAACATTACCACCTCCCAAACAACTCAAATGTTGTTGTTGTTGTTGCTGTTGTTGTTGTTGTTGTTGTTGTTGTGTGCCTCTTATGGTGAATCTAAAGTGAAACTGTTACGGAGTTTTCTTGGGCAAGATTTATTCAGTGGAGAGTTAGCCTTCTTCTTCCTCTGAGTATTAGAGAAGGTGACTTGTCCATGGTCACTCAGTGGGTTTCCATGGCCAAATGGGGGATTCAAACCCTGGTCTCCAGAGTCATAGTCCAGCACTCAAACCACCATACTGACTCTCAAATGAAATCTATATCACAACAATAATGTCTGTTTTAGAGTTTTTTGTGTTTCCTTTATTTCTAATCATTCATATAAACCCTGAAATTCAGTTTTAATTTTTTTTATTTTAAACTGTACATGCCACCCCAATTTGAGACTCTTCTTTCACTTTTGTGTAAATCTGGCACACTGTTCATGGTACAGTTTCCAGTCTTTCTCTTTTTGCTTGCACACTGGAGCACCAATGTTGGAAAGGCCCTTCCATAAGGACTGCAATTTTCAGATTCCTTCTTTCTGCCAGAATCACAACATACACCATTGAACCAATAGCTAGTGACATGGGAAGGGGTGAATGAAAGAGACATGAAGGACCACTACTACAAGGCCATATGCACACACCTAAATCTGGATTAAAAGTAGTGGGTGGATGTCTTTCTTAGATCTCAGAGGAAGAGATGTGATCCATCCCACAGCCTCTGAGGCCTTCCTAAGGTCCATACCAACTTCAGCATCAATACCCCACTGATTCCTTTGGGAGCTATTATTGTAGAAGAATATTGGAAAGATCTAGCACAGTGTTGGAACAGCTTAGGAGAATATGTCATATCATGCTAATAAAAGTTGTCTTTCTAAAAATCTCTTGAGATAGGACAGTGGGCCTTACAAAGCTCTTTTCTGACATATGGCAGTCTTCTGTTTCATACTAGGACATAATTAAGTCAGATGAAACTTCAGACAAGATGTTAAGTTCAGCTGTTTAATTAAGCTACTTGTGCCTCTCATTGTCTTTGGTCGTTTCAAGTATATGATATATGGGAACTTTCAGATCTGTTCATTGTGTATCCAGTGTTTACTTTTACTCGGAGTAATTCCTTCTCCACCTACTCCTCCCTTGCCATATATTTTCTGCTTGTTGTATAATTTTTTTAAAAAGTTTATAGAGGTTGGATCAAGAATCTGCTTCCAGCAGATAGAAGAACTTCTTAGGGAGGTTCTGCTCACAAATTTTCAGTGATTCCTCCTTTCACCAGTATCACTGCCCCCTCCATTCAAGTGGGAGGGAGGAGATGTGTGCTGGTGAGGGGGTGAGCAAATGAAAGAGACAGGGAGATCCACCACCACCATGCCAGTTGCACACACACCTAAATCTGCATCAAAAGCATTACACCCAGGAACAGATACAGACACAAGTCATACTCTCATCATTTGAATGCTGCCTCCTCAATTCATAAGGTTTTTTCCAGATGTATAGGGCTAGTGCATGTACGTCACTTAGACTGGCATCCTCTTGGTGACCTATATAGGCATATGTCCAACTATGCTCTTTATGTATTTTTATGGTGAATGTTAAGAGTGTAGAATTCTGCTCTGCCACCTGCACTGACTCCCTGAGCACGTCTTACCTGTTCTGGTGACAGAGCACCTCTTGGGAGAATGTGAAAGGGGTAATGGGAGGGGGAAGATGGGAGAACAAAGTCATCCTCTTGAACCCCCAGGCATACTCCAGGGGCTCAGGAGGATTATGTAGTCTTCCTGCATCCTACTCCTGAAGCATAGCCAACTGCTGCCTGGTTGTCCCTCTGATACAGATTTGGCACCAAATGGCATGGTGGGGAGGAGGCCACCCCAGCATTGGGACAGGTTGGAATTGCTCAGGAAAGGAGGGGGTAGTAAATGCAAGGCAGGATCTTGGCTTTGGAAACTCACCACTTAATTTAATTTATTTTAGTGCACTTATATCCCACTTTTCTTCCATCATGGAACTCCAGGCAATACATGCAAAATTCTGAGGCCTGGTCAGCCTTAGCTTCAGCAAAGTGACCATGTCTGAGGTCTAAAAGATGAAGGCATAGACAGACTTCACTGAAATCTCTTGATTTTCATCCTTATTGATTTGAAAAGAAAACTGCTTCCATGGTTTGTGTGTGGAATTGACAGAGTAGGACTTTTCCGTCAGATTCTCATATTTACTCCTCAGAGCTCCAGAAGTGAGAAGCGACTGTGTTATATATCAATGTCATTTAAGAGTAATGCTCTTGAAAGCTTGCCTCTTATGCGTTCTTTTTTCTTTTTTCAGATTAATTTCTACCACACATGATGCTTTCCTCCTTAATCAAGGCAGCTTTATGGATAAAATGAATCAGAAATCTATGTTGCAAATTTCATGAAGATTAACTGTTTTGGGGATTAAATACCTGGATTAGGGAAGGAAAGAGCATATTTGTGTCCTGTGAATGGCCACCCCCATGAAAGAAAAAGGTCTGACTTTGAGAAGTCAGAATCCCACTCAAAAGGACTTTCCAGTGTCACCTCTTCTGTAAACGCTGACATGGTTTTCCTGTGTCTGTAAAACATCTCAGTTCATTAGGCAGATGTGAGATAGCAAAAGGTCCATGAGGCATTGTATTTGGGAACCCCCAAAGCCAGGAGAAGGGGGAGGGATGAGGGATGCTCCTTCCAGAATCAAGCATGGAGCTTTTAACCCAGCAGTGTCTTTTGTCTAATGGGGAGGAACCTATTTATGAACAATCCTGTGAAATAAATATGAAAAGTTCATCATAAAATATGACAAAACACTCTAAATAATGTCTTCATTAAACTTTCAACTGCATTTCTGCATTTTTATGGCCACTGTGTCTGTAAGGTTCATCTCGGATGTTTAGTTCAGCAAGAAATCCATCATGCAAGGACCTTGAAAAGAATTAATCCCCCTACCCCTGGCACAGAACTCAGCTCCAACAATTCAGATCTAAATATTTAGTGATGGATGATACATGTTTATAGAACAGAGGGCAGCATGACATTTTAAATGGGATCCGGAGCTGCTATAGTGAACTGATGTTGTTGAAAAGAAATTGGAAGCCGAAGCAGTGCAGTTATCGGAAGCTGATAAGTTGAGCACCCTTTCTCTGTGCTTTCTTCCTTCTATTGACTCCTCCTGGGTTTTCAAAGTCTTTGCAGGGAAGGTTACGAACTGCTTTCCGAAAAAGAAAGGTTCTGCTGACTCTTGAACATTTGCTGCTGCATCCCATGGTTAAACTAATAGCCTCCTTGGGTGTCAGCCAAAGGTTACAGGCCTCTCAAAATATTCTTGAAGGGGAAAAAAAGTTTATCACTGAAATAAAGTTTCTCATTAGTAACCCTATGTTGTCTAATCTGTGAAATTACATGATTTAACTCTTAGGCAGAGATAGCTCTGGATGGTATTTGGATTCCCACAGGAAGTTATTAAAAGTATCAACACGATAACTTCCCTGCTTTATATTTTATCCACAGGATAAAGGAAATTCATCATTACATGAACATTATATTTAAAAAAGCTGTAGCTCATTCCTGATGATTAAATGACCATTAAACATTATTATTTTAAAAAGGACTGAGTACATTGCATGAAGGGAAAGATTTCTAGGAAATGATGGAATAAATTATTTGAACCTCTGATCTTTATATCAAAATTGAGAACATGTTTTCTTTCTGTTTCACTTTCTTGTTCTTGTGATGAAATTAATAAAGCTTTCTGTGCAGACCCCCACCATCTCTTCGTCTACATACCCTCCAATATTTCACAGATGACAACCAGGAAACGTGTGGCTAAGCAACACCAGAGTGTGGTAAAGATGCCAGAAGTTCTTAATGAGGAAAAACACACAAGCTAGGAGAGGCTACAGCAGTTTGCTTTTGCTTATGCCTACTGGAAAAGTGTTGAGGCCTCTAATTATATAGCTTTAGTCCCCCTGGCCAGCTGTGTCCTAATTAACAAAACCTTTCCATATAAGCAGTGCCAAAGGCCTGAACTTTCCCTTTACCTCCTACACTGGTTGCCATAAGTATTGCTTTTTCATCTTTCTGGGGTGTGGTTGCTGGAAAGGGACCTGTCTGGGTCTTGGGGCAAGGGCACAACAGAATGCATGATTCTGCATCATCATGTTCTCTCCCCTGCTGAGTTAATTGAGTTCATATTACTTTTTCACTTTGGCCATTTCCACACAGGGCGAGGGAATCACCCCGTAACGCTACTCACCGGACTTTTGGGCTCCTTGGTCCGGTCCACGCTGCTCCGGAACAGTGTGTGGCCGCCGCTCCACACTGCTCCGGGGATGAAAATGGTAGCTTCCGGTTGGTTGAGGGTCTCGACCAACTTCTGAAGCCAGCCTAAAGCCCACCCCCGGCAGATCGCAGGCTCGCACCAATGCGAGCCTGCGAATGTGCATAAGGGAAGAGGCTCGTAGTGGCTTGCTCTGTGCTTTTGAAAGACCTGTTTTTAGCAGTCTTTCAAAAACAAGCTGGATGACCACTTGGGATCATTCCAGAGCAGGCTGGGGTGCGGATCTACGTTAAGTAGGTCTGACCCAGTTCACTCCCAGGTGCAGACATCCTCCCTGGAGGGCGCTCTGCCCCGTGTTAATAACCCCGTGTGGAAATGGCCTTTGAGTTTCATTTGCAGGAATTGAAGTAAATTGAGGGCAAAAGGGGAAAGTGGAAGGTGAAAAGAGAAACTTGGACATTTTCAAAACAGCTGAAAAAGTAGGACAACAGATGATTATTTGGGACTGTCCCAGCCAAACTGGAAAAGTTGGAAGGTATGCTTCTATTTGTCTTGACTGAAATGGCTGATCATTATGGTCTGGAAAGAGATACTGCTTCCAAATCTAAAAGCAGGAAGAAGGGGTTTCAGCATGAAGGAAGGCTTTGAAACAGTGGGTGGCAGGATGGAGTGCTCTCTCTCCCTCTCCCCCCTCCCCCTCTCCTTCCCTCCCTCCACACACCGACACATGTGTGCGCACACGCACGCACACACATACACACACTTTTCATTCTTAATTGAAGTTTTGATTCTGTTTGTATATTAATTCCTGTACCATGTTTTGGCTTAATGTCTACCTCCTTTCACCGACATAGTTTTCTGACCTAAATACCTGCTTTGTTTGTATGTCACCAGTAGAGACGTCACTGAAAAACTAGGTGGGGAAGTGGATATACTTCAATCAGACTACTTGAGTCCTTTCTCTCTTTCTTTCTCTCTTGGCTTGTTTGTTTTTTGATTGGATATTTATAAATCATTCTTAATTAAAAGGTCTCGAGGCAAATTTTGTTAAAAGCAACAAGTAATTGCAAACCTTCATGAAGTTGAGAGTGTATTACCAGAATATCTGCCACCAGATATGCGAAGATCTTCAGTAAAGGTCTCATCATCAAGGTTCCATTGGCTTCCATGGCCGATGAAGACCCTGAGGAATGCATTTCCAAATGACTTCATGAATCTCCCTTGTTAGAGCATTGTTTCCTTGTTAGAAAGAGATTGTTTCCATGTAGGCCAGTACTGTCTACTGGGATTGGTAAAGGGGCCATTTAAAGAGATGTCAGTGGAAAGACCACCTGAAGGGATGTCCAGGCTGGGTTTGTTTTAAAGATAGAGAGTTGTGTGAAGGGAGGAGGGCGACAAAAATGGTGAGAGGCCTGGAAGCCATGCCCTATGAGGATTGACTTAGAGAGCTGGGTATGTTTAGTCTGCAGAAGAGGAGTTTAAGATGGGACGTGATAGCCTTGTTTAAATATTTGAAGGGCTGCCATGTAGAGGAAGGAGAGGGCTTGTTTTCTGCTGCTCCAGAGACCAGGACAAGGAGCAATGGATTCAAGCTGCAGGAAAGGAGATTCCACCTGAACCTCAGGAAGAACTTCCTGACAGTCAGGGCTGTCCGGCAGTGGAATATGCTGCCTTGGAGTGTAGTGGAGTCTCCTTCTTTGGAGGTTTTTAAGCAGAGGCTGGATGGCTATCTGCCGGGAGTGCTTTCAGGGTGTTCCTGCATGGCAGGAGGTTGGACTGGATGGCCCATGTGGTCTCTTCCAACTCTATATTTCTATGATTCTATGATTCTATGAATAAAGGGATGTTGAAACTATGGCTAAAGACCAGACTCAGTTTTCTCCATGGGTCAGACTAATTTTTCCCAAAATGGTTAGATACCCTTATTTCTATATAAATGATAACAATTATTTCTAAATTTGCTTTAAATAAACAAGTTGTACCTTGCTCACTCTTAATGAATGAGATCTTAAGAATCTACCTTATACCGCTACATATGCTCCAACTGCCTTGACATGGCAGAGATGGTCCCAATTAATCCTGTCATTTCACTTTTTCAGTTGCTTTTAAAATCTCACAGTTTATCTCTCCTCCTCCCATTTTCCCCTTTGTCTTGGTTTACTTTCAGTCGTACAAACTGAGATCAAAATACCAAAGTAGTTTATATTTGACTCAGCAAAGGAAGAGGACAGAAAGAGGTAATATCTTGCCTTTCCCAGCAGGCTCCGCAAAAGCAAACTACTTCAGCCTCTCCTGGCTTGTATTTTCTTCCTCATTAAAAGCTCTTACCATCTTCATCACACTTTGATGTGTCCTGGTTTTCATGAGTGAAATGTCGGCAGGCATGCAACTATTTCTCCATCCAGATTGCTGAATAGCCTCAAAGCTTGAGAAAAAGTCTTTCATGTCATCAACTGGAAAACCAGTTAACTTTTTAGCTGGAAGTACTAAACCCTTGCATTTTCTTTAGATAAAGCATGTGTTCTACCACTGAGATATAGGCCCTTTCCACACCAGGCAATTAGAACGGGGCAGTGCGTCCTCTCACGGAAGTTGTCTGCACCTTGGAGTGGACTAGGAGTGGACTACTTACTGGAGATCCTCAGTCCACTCCAAAACGACCCCAAGTGGTCCTCCAGTGTGTTTTCTAAAGACAGCAAAAACCAGGTCTTTATTTTCCTGGAACGCACCAATGCGAGCCTGCGATCTGCGGAGGGTGGGCTTTAGGCATGGCAAGCTTCAGCGGTTGGTCAGGACCCACGACCAACCGGAAGCCGCCATTTTTGGAAGCTGGAACAGTGCAGATCTACAGACCTCACACTGCTCCAATTCGCCCTGGACCAAGGAGGAGCCTTGTGGAAGGGCTTCAGGGACAGTCTGCGTTACTTTGGACCCCAGAGGAAGCAGTAGGTAATGGCATGGAGCAATTCCCTCACCTCGTGAGGAAAGGGTCATAGTCCTTCCCATTAGTAAGGAAAGAGAGGGGTGGGTATTACAATACCGGTGACTACAGAAAGGATGGAGAGAGAGAGAGAGAGAGAGATTCTCAAGAATAACCATTGATAAGAGGATTCCTCAAGTTCATCAGGAAGTAGATCCAGTACATGTTCGAGAGAAGAGGAAGGACACAGAATCAAGCAATGCTTGTATGAAACACAGAATGACAACATGATTTATGAATTTGAGGGTGATTTAGCCAATCTTTCTCATCAAAAAGAGGGGGAAATTGTACAAAGCCAATTGTTGCAAATATAGCTTTATGCACATAGCCTTTGCAGGATTCCTACACAAGGAAATTGTTACATTTTTTGCAATGTGCTTCACTTATATCGCATCTGATATGCATTAATATGTTTAGATGGGTTCTATATGTAACTTCTACTCTCTAATTACACCATGCCTATCTCTGGGTAGCCTGTATTTTCTATTCTTCTTCCCTCCATATTTTCCCTCTCACCTTTGAAAACCTCTGCTCTAAAAGTGTATGGGTATACATTGGGCCAATGAGGTGGGGGGCACTTAATTTCCCCCCGTGGGAAATCTAGCTTTATCATTTCCTCTTTTCCACATTACTTCAAAGAAAATAATTTGTGTCTATGTGATCCATTTACCTCTCAATTTGTGACAGAAAATACACCATCTAGAGTAACCTCAGATGGAGGAACTTTAACCCTGTGCTTGTGTTTCTACTTCTGAACTCTGAAAAGAATTAATTTGACATCATAAGGTTCTGTATAACATTGCAATAAAACATGTTTCTGAGCCTGCAGTTTGGTAGCACAGCCCTTTTTACAACACACACACCCTTCAGAGGTTCAAACTTGTTTAACACACCCTGTTGCCAGTTCAGTTCCTAGCACCCCACAGCATATTACCTTGGTTTGCTTTAAGACTTCTAATTCATAGTTCACTTCAAATGTAGAGGATTCCATTATTCATCATGTTATGTTTTTGTTGGTAGAACACCAGACTCGCAGATGATCAGTGATAACTAATGTAGTGAACCTTTGTACAAAGTTCAAGGGGTCCTGCCTTATATAAAATCCAATTTCTAAAATCACTGCCTTTGATGTCCTACCAGGATAAACATTCAGCTCGATGAAGGCTCTCATGTTAAAAAGGGTAAATATGTAAGCAAAGGCAATTCTCATTAGCATACCCTAAAAACATTTTTCATGGCTTCAGCATAATCTCAGTTTAAATGAATATTGTGATTCATTTTTCTCTTGGGCAAATATATTTTACATCAGTGCTTCTCGAATTATATGATATAGCATACCACCATTTTTCCCCATTGTGGCAGGGATGAGTGCCATATTTGTGTCATTGGCAACAACTTTTCCTTAGTTTCTGCTTGCAGTAGATCAGCACCCAATGGCACACAGCCTGGCATGGGTCTTTCAATCACCAGTCTAAGCAGCATTGCCTGACAGCAAGAAAGCTGCTCTAGCACTGGGGTAGTTCACTCAAGATCCTATATATTCTCAGCAGTAAAACAGACAGCAAAGTGATACAGCTTTAAACAAGAGATGATGCAACAACCTACAGTCCGAAGAGGACAGGGCACCTCACCCTCAAAAGGTGGAGTGTCCCCTTCGTGTTTGGAATAGAAGCCATTATGGGTTACAAGCCTTCCCGAATCTATGTCTACGTAACCAGTGACTAGTAACTGCATAGTTGTCAACAGATGTTATTTCCAGAGGACAAATCAGTGGATGGCAATGACAAAAATAAGCCCATTATTATACCCTATCAGGCACATAAATACTGATAAACACCCCATGGCAAAGTTTCATCAGAACTCGGTATAATCAGTGGGTCAAGGAGGACATCCCTCTTTTCTTTCTGCTTTTACTACAGAAAGGAAGTCAGTTGTTTTATTGAACAGCATCAGCAATATAAATAGGGTTTGAATGCAAGACACATCTTTGGGCAATTTGCAACGGATCATCAAGGAATTATCAATAATTTGACAATGGTAAACAAAATGCCAAGTTAAAACAAATTCCACTACAACTGGTCTTCGGAAAATTGCCCATCTCTCAGTCTCTGTGTTCCTTGTTTGTAAAGTAAGAGTATCAATTTGCTACCTTTGACCAGATCTTTCTGTAGTTTAAGAGTTTTATGTTAGAATCCCTGATAAGCTTATTACCTCAGATGTACAACTGTATGCCTGCAAAGCTTACTGGAACACCATGAAATGTGGTTTTCCTGTTCCTGTATGTTGCACCTGGTTCTGGTTAGGGGACTCTGGAGTTCTAGAAAAAAGCAAAGGAGCTCCCATAATTGAGAAGTCTGCCTCTCCTTGGAATAGAGATAAGGCGGACCTTCTTGTGGCTTGAAATATTTTTGATAAAAAGCACATTTTCACCTGCATCCTTCTGCATCCCACTTTTGCACCTTGCTTTTTGATTCCATCCAAGATCTAGGGATGGGTGGCTCACTCTGCTGCAGACCCATATTATTTTTACATCTATTCTCCCATAAAACAACCCCATCCTTCTTCTGCATTCATCCACATTTTTTATTTTTATTTATTTTTATTCTTATTTTTATTTGCTGCTTGCTTGAGAAATTGCTTCTGGATTTGTAATTTAAAACAAGCATAAAATAGACATTTTGAAATGTATTTTCTCTTAAAATACACATTTTTAAATGTATTTACTATGAAATTATAGATTTTAAATAGTCTTATAAGTTTTCTGAGAAGTTGAAGCAGGACATATGTGCAACACTCAGGATTCACTAATTTCTTTCAATATATTTTGGAAAACTTGGTTCCCCAATATTTAATATGTAAATGAACATAAAAAAGAGAAGAAACCATGGAAGATACGTACATAATTCTGGACAGCTTTTTTTTCCTGAATGTTGGGCTACTTATTCCACTTGTCCTTAATTAATGTAATGCAGGCAAGAATTTCAGTCCATTTTTTCCACTTCCTGCAGACCCTGCTAAATTAGATGATCATGTCTGAAAATGTCTCCAGTTTACAGGAATAGACCTTAAGAGGAAAAAAAGGCCTGAAGAAGGTAGAAGAGGCAAACACCTTTCTTAGGAGCCTAAATTCTGATCCACCTACAACATTCAAACTAATGAAACCAATGTGTCAGCTTTTATTGGCAGAGTTATCTGGACTTTTAAAGAGGTCAATGAACTATAATAATTTGTCAGTCTTTGTATATATTTTGTTGAACGAATTCCTATTGTGAAGTTCTTGCTGCTTTAAAAAAATAATAAAGAATGCTCTACCAATGAAAATTTTCCAGCCATTAACGCTGCTTTTACTCCATTGTCAAGAAAGACTGCTTTGTTCTCACAGACCTTTTAAAATCTTTATTTTAATCCCTATTAGATGTTGGCGGTTTTAATTACTGCTTTATATGATATTCGGATTTAGATCTTCATGATTTTACCATATTTTAGTATGTTATCTTTGTATTATATATTCATTATTGTGGCCTGTTCAGTATACCTATATCCTTTCTATAATTTTGGAAAATTAAAAATTCTTTCTTACAAATGGGGAGAAAGGAGAGTTGAGCCTGGAAATGTGTTGTTAACATTCTAATCTGCACATTAGTCCAGGATGCATGGATGCTAAGGCCAATCAGTCTCTATAAGAGTTCAAAAAGATCAAATTAACTTGATGTCAAGTGATGCTTCGTAAAATAGAAATTTCTTCCGAATGTCTATCACGTTTTGCTTAGGCTTCTCAGCTAGCTTCACTTCTGGTCAAATTCCTGTGGTACATAGAAGTAAGTGACTTTTGAATCAAAAAGAAACAAAGTTCTGTTCTACTTGAACAAAAGGTGAATTGGCTCTCTTTCTCCCAGAAGTTTTGTCTAAACACGCCATTTCAGTGGATCCATTAGGCAGCCTTTAATGGAGACAGGGAAACTCGAGAACACATTGGCTAGAAAACCTTACGCTGCAGTTGGAAACCCACCCATGCAGAAACTGAGCAGAACACATAGAGGTCAAAAGTGAGAGTGATCTATTCAGACCCATTTTGTTTATCCACAGGTTCAACAGAACACATTAAAAGGGGATTTTCCTGTCCCTCTAAAGAATCACCTGCTTATATACTTATTCTCTTTGCCATTTCCTTTTGAGGTAATTTAGCTTACATTGAAAAGGGAACACGTCCACCAGCCTAGTGATGGCTAAGGAAAAACAACAACTAAGGGACAAAACCACACCTCCACAGCCTTATTCTCAGAGAAAAGCTTCAGAGAAAAACAGCCACTTAAAGGCTGAAAGGTGGACAGGAGTACCTGTTGCCAGCAATCTCTGGTTACAGAGGTGGCCCTTTTCCAAGCACAGAGAGCTTCAGCTCTGTTTTATCAGCCTTGCTCGTGTGTTACTATTAAGAAGTATTTCTCAACAATTCCCTTTTTTATGAGCTGTTTGTGCCCATTATAATTTTCTAGTTGCGAGTTTGTTATGGCTGTAATATAAATAAGGTTCTAAAAATGTCTTGTTTGAGGAATTGCAGGGCTGGCTTTGCCATTTAGATACAGATAAAAGCAGGCAAAAAGGATTTTCTTTGTAATGGGTCTATTTTATATTTAATAGAACTGTCATATAAACTTGCACTAACATTTAAGATGCAGTTTCAAGGCTATAAAATGAACACCATTTTGAATATTACTGCTGGCTTACCTATAGAACCCAGTTTGTAAAAATGTATATGCAACCATTTTTCCCAGTTGGGTTGTCATATAATACAGTCTGTAGATATGTGGCAGTAAGCATGTCTCCCTAGCTCTCGATATGAAAAAGTAGCTTTTAACATCTTCTGTTCTTCAAGTTGTAGCCTTCCTTTGTCTAGCAAGATCAACACAAGAGTGTGTTTTTAATATAATTTTTTGTTAGTAGCATTTAGCACTCCCTGACTTACTGGGGAAAGTTTTGCAGCTGGTGACAAGGTAGAGTCGAGGAGGACACCATGTTTTGGTGCTGAAGATCCAGCTTCTCCTTCCTAGAAGTTTGAGTGGCTTTGTGTGGGTTCTGTGAAAGGAGTGGGAAATACTGGTCAAGAGGATCCAAATTCTTGGTTGGTAGGTGGGATTACAGAATTCTGGGTGAACGCTTCACTCAGGTTTGGTGATCTGGCATAGAAGGAGGCCTCCGATCACTGTA
>CAOLHI010003687.1:0-160194 GCA_948474755.1 Ctenosaura bakeri | reverse complement strand
ATTCAAACTGGGACATTAATTTCTTTTTGGAATAGTTAATTACACAAAATAATGTTAAAAGGCCAAATGTCAAGATTACTGTAAATTTTATTTTTTCTATGCATTAAGCAATAAACTGATTTTTAAAAAATAATGTCAGAAATCATAACATTTTCCTTTTCTTAACAAAGATAATTATACATTAGCTGCTGAGACTACTGGAGTCTATTATATTATTAATCATTTTATTTATGCAGCATAATGTTATTTTATTTCAATGCTCTTTTTTCCCAATTCCACATGTTTGCATGCTGTTACATAAAAGAAAGAAAAAAAGAAAGCAAAAGAAAAAAAAAGTAAATTGAAATAGTAACCTAACAAACCTTTAAAAACTAATTTAGAATATAGTGTAAATATAATTACTACATACTATAGAGAAACATACAAAAGTAAGATTGGCTACTAAGGGATGTTAATTGCTGCTGGCTTCTTGACTCCCTCCATACTAGGGAAAGGAATGACAGGCCATTCATATGATCTGAGGCTCAGTTCTGGATACATTCTGTTCACAGCTTCTCAGGTGGCAGTGCCAGGACAGAGTACTGCCTGAGATGGTCAAGAGCTGTTATTAATTGGAACAGACTTCACTAGGGCAGCTAGACTAATGGTCTGATTCAGAATATCAGAATAGTGTTGCTTTTGATGTTCTTCTGGTGGCTTTACTAGTACACTTTCAGAACCGATTATTGCACATAGGTACTAAAAACAAAACGACAGACAATTCAAGAGCAGAAACTCTTATGCCAAATGATGCAAATATTCAGTGGCCTGGAGATTCATTAAAAACAAACCAAGGAAAAAGATTTCACACTGCTACAACACATTTGTCTTTTTTCAGTGCGTTCTCTACAATGACTCCATAATCTTTTGTAAGTAGTTCCAGAAAATGGAAACATCTACTAAATGTATATGTAAAGGTAAAATTTCCCCTACAAATGTGCAACACTTTGCACTTTCACACACTGAATCACATCTACATTCTTTGATCCAGTTATCCAGGCTGGGGAATCTTTTGGAGTGTTTTGGTGATTACTAGAGATTTTACCAGCATGAGTACACTGAAAAAACAGTAATGTTTTTTGTAATGTTCCCTGCCACCACTACCCACTAGAAATTCACCTGTTTTTGCTTTCTGTACCCCAACTTGTGGGCGGGGAGTATTGAACAGGAAAATGCACAACACAATTGTGTGGCTACATTAATCATTAATCAGTGTGTGGTTAAATATTACGTGGAGAATTTGACACACAGCTGTCCTTTTCACAGTTCCATCTACAAACCTGGCTAATGAGGCAAGACTCTCATCTGCAGCAGGGGCCTCAATAATTCTTTCTCAGCAAGGTTTATTCTTAGACATCTCCAGCCTTAGTAACGTTGTACATCAATTTATGTGGAAGCAGTGAATGAATTTTCACCATCACTCTCTTTTTTATTACACTCACACCGTGTTCTAGTTATAGGGGATCAGAAGGGGCTGGCCTCACTTACCTTTGAATAAGACTATTTTCCACCTTGCTCAAATGTAAGGCTTGTGTAAGGATGAGACTAAGAGACTGATTTACATTGCTGATTTTTCCATGAGACTTCCTTACAATAGCTGACTGCTAGCATTTTTATTTAAGTTGTGTTTCTTTTTTTTTAAAAAAAGATTGTTTAAGTGTGACAATCTATCATGGGCCAAATATGAAAATGTCTACCAATATCTATGGAAGGAAAGGGGCACACAGTACCAAAGCTCAGGGACAGCAATTTTTACATGGCCAATCCCCCTCCTCATTTATCATTTGACAGGAATTTTAAAAGTCAAATAAAGACAGTGCTGAAACTTTCTGACCAACACATCAGACCTTTTTGACATAAAGGGGAAAGAAGTCCTCAGACAATAAGAGCAATATTACTACATAAGCCAGGCTAAACATGCAGACCTCTGATCTGTTACTGGACGACAATTTCCATCATGGGGTTACAATTCTCTTAAAAACACAGGTTTGCAATTTGAGTATACTCCTGGATTCAACCCTGAGCTTGGAAGCTCAGGTTTCTGCAGAGGGTAATAATCCATTTTCACAGTTAAGGTTTGCATGCCACTTGTGCCTGGCCCTTGAGCTGTCTGATGTGGCTGTGATGACACATATCTAAGTAACCTCTTGTTTGGGTTACTGTAATGGACTCTATGTGGCTCTGCCTTTGAAGAACGTTTGGAAATTTCAGCTGGCTCCAAGAGCTGTAACCACATTACTGCCTAGGGTTAGTTAAAGAGAGCATATACCTCTCTTGTTACAATAGTGCCACTAGATGCCAGTCTGTTTCCAGATACAATGCTGGGTATGACCTATAAAAACCTGTACAAGTTAATAAATGACTTTATTCTCCCATATGAAATTGTCCACATCCAGAAATCTTCAAGAGAGGTCTTTCTTTCCATCCCATCAACCTGGATACACATATCTGGTGGAAACATGGGAGAGGGTCTTCCTACTGGCTGATCCCAGGCTCTGGAGCTTCCACCCTAGAAAGCCTAGACTGATGCCCATTAAAATGTCCTTCTGGTGGCAGGCAGACTTTTTTTTGTATGGCAGGCCTTTGGGAACTCCTCAGAAGGAAAGTACTTTAACTAATTAACTGTATAACCCTCCTGTACATTGATCACACCAACTTGTGCCAATAGGAACTCAAGTTCAATGATTCTTGAGTCACGTTTCCCACTCTCTAGCACAAAAGCTGACTACATACATATGTTTCTGAAGGCACCTAGGAACAACATTTTAAAAAGTAGTTGTCAAAAAAAAAAATCCAAGTTGTTTAGAAATTATGTAAGTTTTAGCAATAGCAGAGATTTCTAAAAGAATGGAGAATCAAGTCTGTCAACCAGGAAGGTGGTTTTTTAAATATATTATCTGGAATAGCGCCATTTTGATACTGTGGTGTGCTTCAAAGCATTTCCTGTTCAGAAAAAAGTTATACTTGAAAGAGAAATGTTATGTTTTCCTCCATCAAACTATCTTTATAAAATATTTACTGCACCAAGACACTGCTATATTTGCAACGAAAACTACACAATGAAATTAGCAATTAGTTTACACAAACATCAACTGAGAAGGAAAGCTTAAACAACCTTACTCAGTAGGTACTGTAAGAAAATTACAGCTTTTGTTTTAGGAGAAAGAAGACGATGAGGGGAAAACTCAGAGGAAAGAAGAATACTTTAGAATTTAGATCTGTTCTGGAAATATATTAAATGGTTTTAACCTTTGATCTATATTTAGCTTACAGGAAATAAGATTATTCTGTTATCAGCCAAGATTCTTTCACTTTCTTACTCCAGAGTGAGCTTTTACACTTGACAGGCTCACTGAGGTACTTTCTGGAAACAGAACCTCCTTCTGCTGATGACTTAACACCAACTCAGTTTCCAATTTGCCTTTTAAAATCCTCCTCAGAATAAATCAAATCAATGTCAAACACTGAATGTGATTAGCCTAGGCTGCCTGTATAAAAGTGGCCAGGACATAACTGATGAGCAAATTAATAGGTCAGATCTTTCAGTTAAGCAGGTCTTGGTAGCACAAGGAAGCTGAGCAACCTCAATCATATATGAAATCAAATATATGAAACCCCACAAAAACATGCATGCAGAGATGTCAGAAATCCTGGGGGAAAAATTGCTTACGCATACATCAGACATAATGATTTTGCTAAATAATAACAAAAAGATATTTCTTTTACCTGTTCATTCGGCTCAAACCGCATTTCTTCTTTTTCTGTCTTCATAGCTACTGGCTTTGTGCTACTGGATGGGTCTGTCTTACTGTCCAACCGCTCCAGTTTGGGGGTAATGTCTGGTAAACCAATATCTTTAGTATCATCTTTATCTAGCAAGTAGCGAAGTAGTGCATTTTCTTTCTTCTTAGGACTCACGGGTTCCTGTTTAACAGTCACTTCTGAACCAGGAGCTGTGCTACTGGTCTCCTGGCTCAGTTCTTTGCCTGTGGCCTCTGCTGTAAGCTTAGCCAAGTCTACAGGAGAACTGCTGTCCTGCAAGAGCCTGTGCAAAATTTTATGCTTCTCCTTGAGTGAGGTTCCATGTGCTGAACCAGAACCAGACAAACCTCCCATGGAGTCCTTGTTAGCATCTCCCATAGTATTAGACAAAGGTGAAGGCTCCATCTGATCAGATTTGGTGGTCAGCAACTGTAAGAGCTTTGTCTGGCTTTTGCCATCATGCAGTCTGTTCTGTCCATCAGGCCTCTCACCACCAACAACCTGGGGCATGTTGTCATTACTTTCTTTCTGTTCTCCTGAATGGCAGACATTCTCTGCTTGTCCAGTTGTACCTTCCGACTGCTCCCCATGAAGTCCAAAGCCATCTTTAGAGTCCAGGCTTCCCATTTTGCTTAGCTGGGGAGGATTCATGTTTACAGGGGAATTTTGTAAATTACCCATTTTTACATCAGGTGAAGCCAATGATGAACCTAGAGAAACTCCATGCCCTTCACTGAGAGCCTGAAGTGCATTGAGGGAACTGTTGGTATAACTATGGCTATTTCCTGTGCTGCTGCAAACTCCAACAGGGGAATGCAAGCTTCCTGCAGGGGAAAACTGACTGGGTGGGATCCGAGGACTGCCTGCCACTCCAGGACTTACGCGATGCCGTGGGGAAAGCATAGAGTTTGGCTGACCTGGTGTCATTCCAGGGCTGTTTTGAGAGGGACTATTCATTTTTAGTGCATAGTTACTACCCTGAGGAGTGGATGCTTGTATACTTGACACATGGTTCATCCCGCCCGAACCACCAAATCTGCTCGCTGGCATGCCCATTTGTTCCTTTGGGCCATTTATGGCAAAATTCATATTGCTACTGATGGTCATATCCTGACCTGGATTCCCACTGCACATGGTTTGATGGGCAGGGCTGCTGGAGCTAATAGGGTTCAATGGCTTTCCCATTGTTTGTCCAGTTAAATCCTGGCTCATTCCACAGACATTTTGTTCCCTGAAAAATTGAAAAACCAAAATTAAAATGTTAAATAGCTTATATGTTATATCTTGTATCTAAAAGATGAATAATAAAGATTTTCCATAAACACAAGGATACCTTGGTATTTGTTTTGCCCTGAGGTATTTCTAAACTTTAGATCTGCAATGGTATTTACCTTGTTCAGAGAAAAGGAAAGATGGTCCATTATTTTTCCTTCTTTTTTTCTTTTTAGTTTTTCATTTACAGAGATCAAACAATGGATAAAGAAACTATTTTCTGGAGACTACCACCGCCTATTGCTGAGTTCCATTGAATGGAGGGGCTCAACTATAAGACCCTGCAGGCAGGGAGCTACTCCTTAGTTATGTGCCTGCACAGTGCTGTGTTTGCAAGCACTACCTGCGTGTATGTACCTTCAATTTGTCTGTCGACTTATGGATTATGAATTTCATTGGGTTTTCTTAGGCAAAGAATACTACAGAAGTGGTCTTGTCAGTTCCTCCCTCTGAAATAGCCTATAACACTTGGTATTCATTGGTGGTCGCCCATTCAAGTGCTAATCAGGGCAGATCCTGCTTAGCTTCCAAAATCACATGGAATCTTTAGAATATTTAAGGCCCTAGCAAGGACTATACTGTCTCACAAATATGTTGTTTTCCTTCTTGAAGTAATAAACACTGAAAGCCTCAGCAAATGACTTCACAATCCATAACTGACCGTGACAAACATTTGACTTTTTTGAAGGACTCCACATTATCACGCAACTGAAAATGGACATCACATTCCTAGATTCACGTCTGCTACATTTCTGCCTTAACATTACTATTACAAATGGACTACCTTAATGCTCCATACATAATACCAGTGGTTCCCAAGGTTGGGTCCTCAGAGATTGCTGAACTACAACTCCCAAGATTATGGACTGTTAGCCATGCAGGCAGGTACTTCTAGGAGCTGATGTCCAACATCATCTAGAGAAACAATTTGGGAACCATTGCATAAGACAGGAGGTTCTAGTTAGCTATCTGAATGTATATATTTTCCATATAGCATCCCATAATGCACTACTTTATTCCTTCTGCACTATTTTAAAAAGCCAGAGAGAAAGACAAAGAGAGTTAAACAAATCGGTGGCTGCTTACAGATGTTCTGTAGTACAGGAACACACTTTTTGTAACTCTGACACTACTCTAGTACTTGATAAAACTTATAGCAAAAAACAAAGTGTGTAAAAGTCAAGTTTGGAAGACTAGCCCCCACCCAAATAAATTATAACATTGCTCTAACTATAGGAGACAAAATGACTGCTGCAAAGTTCAAAACGTGATCAGAGAAGGATTTTGTGTGCACACAAGTTGAAGCATGTATGTTAGTGCCAGGGATGGGGGGGGAGTTGGAATTGAAGTGGGTTCTTTAGATGACTAGTATACTTCAAACACATTTTATTGTTTGCGGAATAATCTCACAAGTACCAGCATGATATTCTATACTGCATGCAACACATGATTGGGGAAGGGAGAAGAAAAGTGAACTAATCTGCATGAAGATATTTATAACGCTATTTATCTTCTTCCCTAAAACTTTGTTTAAGATGCTGGTGAAATGGGTGCTGTGCAGCATGAACAAGGATAGCTTAAAGCTTTCCAAAGATTCTGTGAACTTAGGCTATCCTAGTGACTTCTGACAGTGAGATTTTGGAGATTCATATTTTGTGCAGCAGTATGCACCTAACCAGATACCTATATAAGATAATGTCCTCTGATTTTCTAGCACTTTTTACCATATAGTCTATTGTTTGATGATGACTGGAATCTTGTGCAGAGGATCCTATTGTGGGAATCTGGACAGATAAGCTTTGTCTTGAGACATATAGGATCTATGGCTAAAAATCTCATGGTAGGACTTCTTTCCATCTTTTCATGGACTGAATTCCTTTGAAAAGTGCTTTCCTATACAGTACAGACTTAAATCACCAGATATATAACCGACAATACCTAATAGCTGCTTGTGATACTTGGGAACCACATTCCATACAGTAGCACTATCTGGGGAAGAATCACATTTTCAGGAACAAGTTATTGCTGCTTGAGAGGGGAAGTAATCTTTCCACAAGAAAAACACATTTTTGAGGAAAGATTTATGCAAGAAACCTCTTTGAAGACTGTCCAAATTCAGTTCTTGATGCAGACTTTCTTAAGCACGCAAGGTTTTTGTTCCATCGTAAAGCTATACTTGTAAACAGCTGTAATGAAACCTTAAATATGGGGACTATCAATTGTTCCACCACTCCTGCAAAGTTTCCAAAGAAATTAAAGTTTGCAAAATTGCATACTGGAGGAAAAGTGCTCTATGGACTACATTAATACCATTTTTGGCACTGGTTTAGACATTCCTCTGCAGTGTTTGCACTGTAAATTCTGCAGCTGAAACATTTAAACTTTGCCCTGCTGGTGGCATGAGAACTAGAAGAAAAGCTGAAGGAGAAAAAGAAACTGTCCAGTCAATTCTTGTTAGAAAGACATGAGTGAAGTGAAAAGGGAAACTATATAAAACACGCAGAACCCCCTGCCTCCAACATCCTGCTTTTTGCAAATTATAACTTGTAACCTGGCATTTCTTGTTTAACTTGCTGCTTAAGCAGTCTCCCATAAAATATCAAAAAAGGTTTAATTCCAACAAAGCTCTGAATGGTGAAAAGAGGAACTTTTTATTAAGTGGGTACATAGTCAGAGTAAGTTATCATTGCACAACTATTTAAGTTCTTTTTTTTCTTCTTCAGTAATCTACAGATAATGGATAAGCTGTGAAACAATATTAAAACCTATTCCTGATAACAATTCATACTGGCACAAATATGCAATTGTATCTAATGACATAACACAAACGTTTTAGTTTTAACTGGGGTATGGCAAATTCTAGAGAAACAAATTATTTCAACCTATGTCCGCTCTCTATTTTTTAATTTTTTTCCCCTATAATAATTTTTCTCCTTTGAAAGTATTTTCACTGTTTTAGGATGCAGTGTTCTGGAATTAGAAAGAATATTCCTATTTTGGGAAGAAGCAAGTTTCAAGTCAGATCCCTTAATTACTTATAATGTTGATCTTGCAAAATGGTATCATTAGTTTATCTAAGCAAGTTGTTCAAGTTTTTTTTCCATTGCAGGCAGCCCCCACTCCATGTTACAATGAATTCTGGTTTGAAGAGGCATCTGTTATTTCTGAGTATTCACAGAAAAGATGGTCAGAATATACTTAAGGTGCTACATGAAATATATATACAAAACAAATGAATTAAAATTACACATATATGGTCACAAAGGCTGCAGATCTCAAAGTGAAAACAGAAGTATTTAAACAGCAAACTTTATCTTCAACTGCAGTGCTAAATTCATTTGTTTTGAAATTCAGTTGAAATCAATTCCAAAAATGTGTTTAGGACTGAGAGAGGAATCTTCCTTCAGAAAACAGAAAAACTTAAAATCAAATCAATGGTTCATTTTATTTCATAACAGAGACAGAGGTTATCAGTTTATTCAACATACGTGCAGATTATGTACTCTTGCTGCTGCTGTTACTAGAAAATGGAGCTGAAGATTTTCATGATAAAAGATGCTCATAAATTACCTGTGAAGCATATGCAAGGATATTACAAGCTGAGGTTCACTAGTAGTCTGAGAACGGATGAGCTTGCTCTTCGTTTGGGCAGCAACTATAGTGCCATCAGACAAAGAAAATCGATAGACAGGACTGAATGCCAGTCCCTGCCTCAGCACTGCAAGCAAGCAAAAACAAGAAAACAAGAAATAAGACTCCTAGACTGCTGTAGAACATTCACATGAAAATGTGGACTCTGTCCATTAACGCTGATTTCTTTAGAAAGCAATAAGGATCTAAAACTCTTCTGCAAAATCAGCAAGGGTGTGTTAAAAGAAGAGCTAATGTTTTGTTGTTTCAGACCAAAGTGCAAGGGCAGTAAAGTATTAACCGAAAGTAAGTTGGAGATGGTGCCAACACTAGGAAAAAAAATATGCACTTACATATGAATTGTTTTTTGACAGTCTTTCTGGATAATTTAGAATCAGAATGATTTCCATCCACCCCGATCACATATGACAGAGACTGAAAATTAAAACCATCTAGCAAGGGACTGAAGTCAGTATGAGCTTTCACGCAGGCTCCACAAAGCCTTCCACTTACTCTTTCAGACAAACTAGTAAAGGACGCTTACAGGAATGAAGTTTCTGACTATAAGCAGACCTTTGAATGATGCAATAGTCTAGGATCCCCCGGGATGGAAAAAAAATATGAACATATGCCAGCTTGAGCCATGGCATGACTAGGCAAAAGGTAAATGCCTTCATTTCAATCAGGCACTTCTACAGTTAGAATAAGGTTGAGACACCTAAGAGCTAAAGGTGCTCACAAATGAGTAATATATAACTATAATCTCTGTTTGTCTGTGAAATGGAGAGAGACCCAAGGACTGCACCTATCTACAACAACAGGCTTTTCAAAATTATGTAATATTAGAGTTTTGGATTTGGGGAAATTCTATCTTACTCTGCTAAAAGAAGGCAATTATCTTTGGGATATGAAAGAATGTATAAGTGGTCCCCTATTCAGGTCGCACAATATCTATGACCTCACTGAGTAGTCTTCAGCAAGGCATCCTCAGTGCCAGCCTGCTATACCCCATTCCTGTGATACTGTGACAATAACAACCTTACAAAATTGTTGCAAGAATTTCTGAGATAACAATTTGCAGAAATTTCTGAGATAACAAATGTAACTGTAATGGTTTTATATTCACAATCACTACTTAGTCATGATTTTCACACTATTGTTATGATTGCAAGTCATTCTCCAACCTACTTTACCAGGCATCTACTGTAGGGGGAGAAGGAGGCCATTCTGCCCATAATCAGAGCATGGTCAATTTTTGGGAGTGGTGGTGTCAAGCTAGGAAGAGCTACCTCGTGAAGTACTTAGTTAAGTATAAACTGATATTGGATTCTGGACAACCATGGTTTGACAATACATACATAAAAACACTGGAACCTTGGGCTTGCATGTGCCTTCTTTCTCTTCTTACACTATCATTTAACACTTTTAGGTACTCCGAAGAACATATATTTTATGATTTTGTCCAGACTAAGATTTACGCAAACTAGTTTGCCCATAAACCATAACGAAACCTGGAATAAGGGAAGCAAAGAACTATATGCAGTACCAAAGCAGAATGTGTACTACATCTGAACTGGCATGATGTGTATTGTGAACATACAATATTTGAGACACTGCACGAATCTGTCTCTATACATATTTTATACCATATGTTGTTTTTGCTGCTGTTGTAAACTTTTATCATTCAGTCTCCACATGAAAGAAAGAAAATAATGCAGGTTTATGAAAATAAAAAGGCGGAACCTTTTTTATTTTCATAAATCTGCATTATTTTTTTCCAGTTCTTAAAATTATTTTATATAACTCTACAGTAACTATATTCTTCTTCTTCAGTCAAAAACTTGAATCTGTACTGTCAAGATCTGAACACTAAGAGTCTGGTATCAAGGATATAATCCAGGCAAGCTATATATTTTGCTTTTCTAGATTTAGTACTTCAGTTTTGCCACATCTTTAAATTGACATCATAAGCTATTCAAACACATTGATCATGTTTATTCAAATGCTTACTTCTCTATCAAACTTGTTGTTCATTCTCTTGAACCAATTTAAAATACCTTTATCGTTTGTTATTGCTATCCTATAAAAACCATAAAATTTAATATAATATAAAATATAAAAAATATCCAATAAAAATTATATACACATCAAATATTTGTGCTTCAGATTATTCAAAGAACAAATTAAAACATAACTCCACACTTGAATTTTAAAAATTTATCTCTGCCAACATCCTTCTTTCCTCTGGTGTACAAAAGCCCAATTTTTACTGCTGATATGTTTGCAATTTTCCTGTATCAATCACATAGTATATCAAGTGACATTCAGATGCTGACAATGCCAGACAAGATTCAACTTCCCCCACTTTTCTCAATTTGCAACACTAGTATGGTAGGACTTTTCTTCCTGTTCCTGCCTTCAAGTTATCCATCGTGCTACTGCATTTAAAATTACAACAGCAGAAGGAAAGCAGGAAACACACATTAAACAACCAGAAAGGTTTATATAGAATAAGAATGCAAAGAAAAACAAAGACTATATTAACTGTGAATAATGCAAAGTAAAAATTTTACACTGAAAGTATGCCATTGTTTCAGTCTAACCTTTGGGCAGAACTCTCAGGAGCAACAGTTCTTTTGGTATAAGAACAGGAAATTCCAACACTCCCTTGTCAACAGCAACAATGTTAAGATCACTAAAGTTAAGCCAATTTCAAAAATAATGTGTTTCACTCCACAACCACAGGCTAAGGGATTTTTAGTGGGGTTTTTTTTTAATGTCACAGTGACAAATTACTTCTGTTCAAAATCATAGCCTGCTTAATTTTAAATGAACCATGTGCTCATAGTATCTTACACCAATAAAACAAGTATTTACACTTTGTTTTAATTTGTGTAACATAGACATAGCACAACAGTTTGTGAAGAATTTTGAAATGTTGATAAAAAATGTAGGACATATTCTATTTAGGACTGAGATCACTTGTCCATGAGATTCTTGGTCTGTGACCCATTTAAAATCAAGAAAAAGAAATATTTATATTAGATTTACAGGGCTGTACTTGATGTTCTTACATTTGGGACAAGTCAAACTTTCAGAAATGCTGCAAACCTTTTTTTTCTGGTACTGACAAATGTCAAGTTACTTTTCATCTGTCACTTTCCCTATTTTCACCAGTACTCAAAGCTTGAGGCCTAAGGATTATGCATGCTTCAGTACTAAGTTCAACACAGGGGTGGGAAAACTACTGCATAGGGCAATATGTGTCCTCCTCAAGAGCAAGCAGGAGGTATTGCTGGACTCTGGGAAAACCAGAGTTCAGCACTGGGTGACCTTGGGTAAGTCGCATTCTCTGTGTCTTGGGAGAAGTCAAAGGTAAACATCCTCTGAAGAAATCGGGGATGGGGGGGGGAGCCAAGAAAATCCTAGGACAGATTTCCCTTAGAGTCACCCTAAGTTAGAAATGACATGAAGGCACACAACAACAACAACAACAACAGATGTCACTCCTCCCACAGTTACTCTTGAGCCACTTGACCCCACAGATTTCCTGCACCAAGTTTTTTCTGGGCAAAAACTATGTGTGTGAATTGACATACCCAAAAGTTTCAATGAGTAGCAAGCAACCCTTTAAATACATTTTAGGCCCACTCTTTATTGTTTTAAAATCCCATTTTTCAAAATCAGATATAGGATTCCAGATACTTCCATTGTTCTGTTTTTGTTCCCTGGCATTTTTGGCAGTCTGTGAAACCTCTAGAGAGAAGCAGAATAAGAAACTAAGGACCCTGGGCCTCCCACAGTTGCCCACCCTTGGTTTAACTGAACATGGAGGGGTCAAAAATACTGGAGGTCATATCAATTTCATGTAGATATTACAGTCAATAAGCAGAAATATGCATCTCCTAATTTTTCTGATAAAACCTCAACATATATGCAGAATGCATCACTGGATTTCTGCCGGTAAAACAGTGGAATCCAACAGAAGCAAGAGGGGGTGATCTCCCTCCCCCAATTGAAGCCTCTCATGTACCACAGTAACATGACTAGGAAGACATACACTGGTTTTTGGGAAGCTTTTCAGGCTGCATGGGAAAGTTAACTGAAGTTCTGATATGATGGTGCTACAACACCAGTGCTGTGCTGGATTTCAACCATAACTCCTTGAAGTATGTAGTCTACTATAGCAAAGATGGTTAAAGAAGTAAAACAACCTTTAGTTCACATGTCCAAAAAGGTTCTCCAAATTTGCCCCTTGTGGTTTTCATCTTCTTTCCATCACAAGAGGACCCTTCAGTCTCTCTCATTTTCTTTTTTTAAGTGCTGAATGTATACCAGAAGGTCTAACAAATAGGGAAGGAAAAACTTGGAAACTCCAATCCACTTGTAGAGTTCATCATGCTAAGTCACACATTCAGGCCTTAATGTTCAAGCTAAATTTATTATCCAAAAAACAATCTTGCATTAACACATGACTTAACACTTAACACATTATTCCAGCACAACATTAGAAATGAGTGGGACTTTCAAAGATGGATTTTTTTTGAGGACTAAAGTGCCATCCTTTGTTACACTTTGTTATCAGCATGGCAAAATTTGTTACCTTTCCACCATCTGTATAACTCATGTCTTGTTTAGAGATGATCACATTTCACTCCAGAAAGCGTATTACATCAGAGTATGAGCATCAGTCGAACAACTCAAACACTCCACACAACAGAAAACCATAAAACAGATATATGCTCCTATACTGGAGCAGAGAGTTCTATCTTAAAGGACCCTGTAAACTCAACTGTACTCTCATATATCTTAGGCAAAATGTTTTACATCATTTCATTATTTGACATGTGGCAAGAAAAAAACAACAACCAAGTACAAGACTTGTCCATTCCTGTTATTTACATGAATTATGACCTGCCTAAATTCTGAGCAGCACACGGAAACCAAATTCCAATATCCTTCAGTATGGTACTTAATAGTTACTTGTTATTAGTCTGTCTGCATACATATTTCAAAATGTAATTGATGATTAGAATATTTTTAGGCCAATTCTTTCTTACACAGATGACTCACAATTGACAACAGGAAGTGGTGTTGCCTTTTAATCCAAATAATTCTCCAGGAACATTGGATACTGACAGAGAAATGCATCATTCAAAGTTTCAGCTATCACCCAAGCTCTCCAAACCCACATATATGTTTGTCAGCGTCCATCTGATCACACTGCAATTCTTTTCCCCTTCAGTTTTGTGTTGCTTGATCAAACAATATTTTTATCAATAATACTGCTTACATTATTCCTGAAAATAATTGTGCAGCTGTCTACAGCTGATCTAGCATCCCTGGGGCTCGCCTAGCTCCCACAAGTTCAACATTCATTGCATGAATGCATTTTTATTTGCTGAATTATGTTTAAATTAGGCAGACTATCCTACTGAATTTTTTACTGCCTTTTAATGCTACCATGCCAGTTTTTGTTATACTTACTCTTTAGCATTCTGATAGCTTTAGAAGGATGATGTCTAAAATATAAACAAATTTCTAAGCCAATTTAGAATTTCCTAAGAAGTGGCATATAAATGTTCAGATAAATAAACAAATACAAAAAAGTATACTACAGTGGTATCCAAATGTAGAATTGTCTTTGATAGTGCAGTGAATGGGGAAAGCTTTGCAATATTTATCTTTTCATGTTTGCATTGGAGCTCCTGAAAGATTATCTGAATTATGGCCTGTCAGGGGTTTCTTCTTTACTCTCTACGATAAACATTACATTTGAACATGTGAAGCTGAAGAAATATAGAGGAAACTTACCCTCCTGATGATGCCTCCTGGCAAAAGACAAATCTCCTTCATGCTGTGCATAGAATCTCTGAATGCACCTCCTTACTACATCTTCCCAACCAGGCTTCATGGCTGCTCTCATGGTACTAGTGTCCAGTGACGTTATCTTACCTGGGTTTATGAAAGCCATTATTATAGTACATAACTACAACTGCTTTTTAAAAAAAAGAAAAAAGAAAGAAGAAGAATAACCAAGATTTGACATGTGTACCTTGCAGATCTTGACGAGTGCTAAATGTCTCTGATGATGGCAAAAGTGGTCTTTCCTTCATTGGAACTCTTCTTGCCACACAAATCAAGCAAGACTGCAAATCTTAAAGGGAACAAAATTATTTTTAACTGGAGTTAGGTTTTAATAACACAAACAGAATAACCGTGTGTGCACATTAAAGGACCAAGCATCCTGCTTTAATAATACTGTTCCCACTATTGGGACTAGGGAAAATCTGGTGGAATCTGACAAAGCGAGAAAAAAAAGTGTGCAGAACTGACTATTCCTTCATAGCAGCATGAATGCTATGCTTGTCTCAGAGGAACCTTCTAAAAACATTTGACTTTTTAGCCTGCTTTAGAGATATTATACTACATTCAAAACCAATTTGAATTAACATTAGACAGATTCATGTAGAAAACTTTTTGGTCACACTTCTGTTATCTTGCTCAAACCATTTCTGCTCCCATAGAAATCACAATTCAAATATCTTCTTAAGCCCACAAGCAGAGTGATCGCAAAACTGGCTTCTCCATTCCAAGTGTTGCATCACTTCCAAATATAACAGTTTCAAAATATCTTTCAATTCCTCTTGCCTGCAACTTTCACTTAAAATCTTGAGCAGCGGAACACAAAAATCCAGTGTATTCTCACATCAATGCTTTTTCTGATTCCTCCAAAACACTAATTATTAACATCTCTCATATATATTTTCTTTTTCCTATTTGTGTCTTTTGTAAGCCTCACACACAGACCTTGTGGACAGAGGCTTACTCAGAGCACAACTGAGGCCAAAACCCAGGACATCAACCAGGATGACACACTAACATGTAAAGAAGAATACCTGCATAAATCCATTAAATCCAGAAAATGGACTCCATAAAAGACCATTAATTTCAAAGTTTAAAATTTTCTAAGTGCACCACTGAGTATAGGCATTCTCAAAATAACGGTTCTTCAATTCCTGGAACATCAATCATTCCAACAAATGAATAACACTAATCATTCTACAATAACTGTTATTGTATTTCTATCATGAACTCTTAACTCCCTTTTTTATGCTGCACCCTCCTTTTGATGGGGGACAGCAAAACTTTAGGCTTTCTCATCTCCTAAGACCTCCCTCAATTCCCAAAATTATTGGAATATCTGTAATGCCAAATGAGGTTTTCAACAAACATCAAGTTATCTCCTGAACGGCCCTAAAACGTTAAGAGGCTACTATTCGGCAGCTGCCCTCAACCCAAGAAGATTTCTAACAGATCAGAGGTAGATGCAGAGCGATATATACATAAGCAGAACTAATTCAAGCTCTTGATCTTCTCAATTAGCACCTCAGGTAGATAGATTTCTGACACGAGTCACTTAAAAAAAAGAATGCTACATATACATGTAGTTTAGGACCAACATTTTTAATGCCACTAAAAACTGAGCAGCTACATTTTTCTCTTTTGCTTTATCTATATACAGCACACATATTGTAGATTATATATTTCACTCAAAATACATTATATATTTGAACACACTTTCTGAATATTTATGAACTTGGGGAATCTCATACTTTTAAGACAAGCAAAAAGAAAACAACAAGGAGCTTAATAGGCAGTAGGCCACAATTTCTGAAAACTAAAATGGCCAGAGAAAAGTCAGTGGGCAAAATCTGCATGCTTTCACAGCAGTAAATATCATCAAAGCTTGACCAATTTCAAGCATACATATTCTGGAGCCCCTGTCAGTGAATCAACAGGACTTCCATGCAAATTAGTTTGGAGTAATGTCAAAGTGTTTTTGATGCAGTAACTAAGTTACAAGATTCATTTCAGACCCACAAATAGTAGGCTGTGATTTAGTTGAAAAAGAGGAAACCCACCTACTCTATTTACTATTGAGATACTTTCTGGGAATAGAAAACTGTGAAGAATGGATGGGGAAATTATTGCCCTTAAATTATTGATCAACAACAATGGCCATCACTCTATATAGATTGCTAAGGGGCTGAGGGGAACTGGAGTCCAACAATATCTGGAGGATCACAATTTCCTTAGGCCTGATATGTACCAAAGTGGGTCAGGTATTTTTATAACTAGTGAATGCTGATAACTCTGGTAGACTCCATAGACTGAGCAGCATTAATTTACATGAAGAGAGTTCTGACCTATTTTCTTTAGTCTATTTTACTCTGGGAAAGACTGGATGTGAAAAAACCACACATATAAAATATGGTCTGTTTACCTTCACCATCTTCCTTGATGGACTTTGGTTGGGAAACAGCAAAGCACTGCATAGTTTCATATTTCTGATGTGCTTCCTGGTTATCATGGCCTTCTTCTTCAGAATCAGTTAAAGGTTTTACCAACATCCGACAATTAAAGGTATGGCTGTTACGCCTAGGAGCTTCACCAGACCAAGGTCCCCCATTCACTAAATAAAGCAAAGATCATACATGGCTATTAGGTGCCAACAAAGATGTTCTGATCTGCCATATTTAAAATCTTAAAGGTGACTTAGATACTGACAACAGAAGCGGTGAAAATCAGTCTGTCTCATAATACTAAATTATGATCAGTGCCAGAAAATAAGTAAGGCTGCTAACTTAGAGCTATTCCAAATGAGGTTTCTACTGTACAGCACCTTGACATATGTACTTGCCAAACACTCATGCAATACTTCAAAAGTATTACACATTTTCATCTATCAACATTATCTCCTTGGAAAATATATAATACTGTGCAATAGCTCGTAGGCTTATAAAAAATTATTCTCAGTCACATTGTTTCTTCAAATTACATTAATTAAGTGACCAAGATATTAGGGCAGTCTAAAATAAATGCAGAGTCAGTCATGGTTACTACTTGGATGGGAGACTGCCAATGAATATCAAGTGCTGTAGGCTATTTTTCAGAGGAAGGAACTGGCAAAACCACCTCTGAGTATTCCTTGCCTAAGAAAATCCTATGAAATTCATGCCGTAAGTTGACCGGCAACTTGAAGGCATATACAAACACAAAATACATGTATCTGTGAAGAAGAAAGAAATGAACCACTGTTTCTAGGATACTTTTATGGATACATAAACAAATTATATGAACATTATATAACAGCTGCCCGTAAGAGTTGGCAACAGAAGAAAAAATCAATTATACACTGTACCTTTAAGTAATACTAGGAAGAAAAGCATATTGAGTTAAATACACAAAGTTAAAAATACAAACTTATGAAACAGATTACAGCACATGATAAGCAGGCAGAGAGAAGATGCTAGTTCTGCAAAACTCAAAACCCTGCCATTTGCTTAGGAAACAGTTATACCTCCAGCCACTGCTACTAACAAAATGTTTATCAAACATTTTGAAAAAAGGAATCCTCCTGAACTTAGCACTATGTTCTGATTCTCTCATCCTGATGTATGAACTGCAGCAACAGCTACCTGTTCAGCAGGTGAGCATGTGGAGATGCTCAAATTCATAAAGAGAACCCCTAATTCTAATCTGTCTGAATCACTAACATAAAGCAACATTAGAAGTTGCTAGTTTCCCCAAGTTGTCTTCATCTCAGAATTTATTAAATACTATTATCTCTCTCTATTTTCTATTCCAAAGAATCTTCAAAGCCACCAGTAGGACTAAAAATGATTTATTAAATTTTTTCTGAAACTATCAGTATCATTAAGGAGGGACAAATCAAGCCTGGGCTTCTCAATACAAAAGCCCTGACCCATAGTTCTGATTGGTAACTAATGGGAAAGACAGTATCTTGCTGGGGGGAGGGAAATCAGTGGACCAGTGGAAATACTCTGCCAGGGGATACTTAAGATACTCAGGTTTGAGATTAAAGGCAGGGTTCAATTGTTTTAAGGACTGTCACTTTCCTTAGAACATTGGACACATACAGAAGTCCACCATCAGCATCGCTGTGTGCTCCTCTCCCAAGAATGTAGGTGCTGTACTGTTCTTTTATCAATTCCAAAACAAATACAAAAATGAAAAAAAAAAATGTGGAGCAAGAAAAGACCACATCCACATTTTGGAATGAAGAATACCTATTTCAGCTATGTTTTCAACAGCATGGCAATATTCTATCATAAAACAACTTAACATAAACCCCACTTAGCATCACTTAATTAGTTTTAACAGAGAAAATAACTCAAGAGGATTCAATCTGATGAGTTTATAGCAATGTGAGCTATACAGCAGCCAACTGTATAGTTGATTTGGACACAAGAAAAGACAAACGGCTCTTAAATTCTATATTGTGCAATTAAGTGACATTAAATGTAAACAATTACAACACCAACGTACAAAACAAAACTGATCAAATGCATTTTGTGCTTTGGAAGCATGATACCTAAAGATTTGGGCAGCAGGTTTCTGACAAATTCATTGTGGTCCCCTACGTGCAGGATGCTATATACACTTGTGTTCATCAGCTCTTCTTGGTTGTACCTTAAGTACTGTGTCACATTCTCCGACACAAACACCACATTACCTTCCAGATTCACTACGAAGAAGAAGCCATCAAGGGCCTGGAAGTTCAGAAAACAGCACATTTTAGTTCGTTGTTGAAACTATGCATCCAGATAAAAGCAGCTACGCTATTATCATTTTCCAAAAATGACTAAAACTGAACCACAGTAGAGTGAGAGAAAAAAATAATGTTACTTGCTCATCATCATGTAAAGCATTCGAGAAGCATGGAGTGGGGAGAAAATAGTTCATGTTCATTAGAATATTTTTTAAAAAAAATCAATACAAAGTTTTCAGATAAAAGAACAGTTGTGTTGCTTAGCAACACCTGCTGTACTGATGCAAGCATGACTGAGCATAAATGCCCAAGAATAACGAAGACCTTTCCTGTTGAGTATTATTAATATAAATATATATTAATATATTAATATAAATATTTATATTATTAATATAAATAATATAACAAGTCCATAGATAAATTCAAAATACATTGATTAGATATGACAGTATTTGGAATATTTAAAAATATCAATGACAGTATCAGAGGGCACAGAACATACTAGCCAGAGATCTTAATACCTGGAGTTAGTTAGTGGGGTATGTGGTATAAACATGTTGGTCTTAAGCACTTGAAAGAATGAGCTAACTTGAGAAGGCATAGGAAGATATATTTTATTTCTACAGAAAACTTCATCAGTCACACTGCTACAAATTGCCAATTGTTTTGGTTTTTCTTTTTTCACAAAAGTTCTCATTAACAGATTATCTCTCCCTCTCTCTTTATCTGTGTGTGTGCGTTTGTGTGTGCATGTCTGTACTGGAAGCAATTTATTGGTCTCTTCTAGTGATAGCTCCTCATAGAAAACAACGAAGAAATCCATGACTTATCACAGCAATGACTGGAGAGTACTGCATCGTACTTCCCTTCAAACAAAAGGTAGCTGAAAAAGGTAGGGATTAATGTGGTTCCCCCCACAGTTCCTGTCAAGCGCTCAGCTCTAGAAAGCTCTAGAAAGGATTACGTTGCCATTATGGCAGGATAATATGAAACTATTTGCCTCTGCAACTCAAAACATTTGCCCACATGAAATAAATGCCCATTAGAAGGAACATAAATTCTTAGTTTCTTTCTTTTATTTCTGAATGACCATGCTGCAGTCCCTGCGATAGTTATGTTAAAGTCTGGGACTTCTTAAAAAGTTTTCTATGGGCAGTTACCTCTTTTCCCAAGGAGAAAAAAAATTAATAGCATGAAAATGAACTCTATCTTCAGACAAGAAGGGGCTCTAATGAAAAACTTTTATGTAAGCGGCCTATTTGCAAAAATGCCATGGATGATTATTAAAATAATGCAAACATCAAATGGGAACTAGAGAGTTTTTCTTCTGTTTTTACATGCAGTCTTTTCCTGCTCTGTCATCCACAGCCTAAATTCAACTTTTTCTCTGTGCAGTCCTTTGAATAAGTTATCATTTACCTGAATGACTGTGTGCCTTTAGCATTGCCCTTCCTTAGGAGATACAGAAAACTGATTTCTGCTGCCCAGTAAGGGACTTCTTGTATGAGACAGCTGTAGTCTCCAATACAAAATGGCGGGAAAACGATGTAGGTCAACTGTCTCAGTTTTTTAAGATCTTCCAGGGAGGGCTTTCTCTTGTTTCTACCATCATCACAGGCATGTTTCATGTGGAGAAAGATGAGAGCTTCTCAGTGGCTGCTTGTGGTCTGTGAATTGCCTCCCACAGGGGGTTTGGTTGGCCCCTTCTTTGCTCTATTTCACTTGGCAGGCATATAACCTTTTATTTAGACAGGGCTTTGACTCTTAACTCACCCAGAAGAAATTTCTTTTTTATTATGTTTTAAACGTGCTTTAAATTGTTCTAATTTTTTGCTTTTAAGAGAATTGTTAAATTGCTTATTTAATGATTTTTAAATTTTATATAATGAGATTTTAGCCATACTATGTTTTAATTTATTGTAGGCTAAGAGAAAGGAAGGCTCTGAAGCTGCTGTTTGGCAGACAAAAGAAAACTGAAGAGGAGATAGCTTGGCGGGCCTGAGCATCCTCAATACTTAAAAGGGGGAGGAGTTCCTGTCAAGTGACTCAGCTCTAGAAGTTTCTGAAACTGACGATGGCGCAGCCATGAATAACCTGTTGTGTGAGGCATAGGGATCAGAAGAAGAAGGATATAGATAAAATAAAATAAAATACACTCTTCTCTTTTCAAAAATAGTGTGCATCGACACTATATCATGTACTAAATATGAATGGACAACAATTAGCAGAACATGCCTAATGAATTTTATTCTTTTGTGCTTCAGAGTCTCTGCATTGCAAAGACTCCCCTGAATTCAACAGAACAAGATGCAGGTGTGTGTACACCCCATTTAGCTATCTTATATCTGATGAAGTGGACTCCAGTTCCCAATTCTGCCATAAAACATTTATTAGTTTTTAAGGTAAAGACTCTTTGTTGTTTTTATTCAAACAGAGCAATATGGCTATCCTCCAGACGTCATGGGAAGTTCGAAGTTCTGTTGTTACTATTTACCGGAATACTGTAAACAGTTCTGAACACAGAAAGCTTTATAGACCTCACCTCAAGCATCATTGGTCCAAGTGCATCCTTATCAATGACACTCTGACCTGTAGATGACACATCAGCTTTCTGCACTTCATCTTCATTGGCTGCTGCTGCTTTTTCTGCACACAAAAAGGAGAAGGAGAAAACACACACAGTATGAAATAAAAAACAGAGGAATTTATGAAGATTATACTTACCACTATTTACAGAAACAAGTCATGGCAAGCTGAGTCATCAGCATCAAATCCACTCAGATGTCCTAATTTTTGCCTGCAACAAAGTCACTTTTAATGCACCCACCTTTGAGAGCCAGAAGCCTGGCAGGCACCAAGGAGAAGGTCTCTTCTGCAGCAGTCCCTTGCCTCTGGAACACATTACTAATTGAGGCATATAAGATGCCATCATTATAGGCTTTTAGAAAAAAGACCCAGTTGGTTTTGATACCTTTTTATGGGATGTGTTTTGCGGTATTGCTCATAATTTTTTAACTGTAATTATTTATCGGACCTTTGCATTTTTGGGGGCCTGGGTTATACATTTTTACTGTTTGGTCTAATCCATCATTTGAATGTAACACCTAAGTAGAGTTCTCTAGAAAAGAACTCCATCAGGAGCTCATTTTGGAACAAGTTCATTTCTGAGAAGGTTTGGAGAATATAGCTTATTAGTACTTATTAGGACTTTAGTATATACTTATTACCTGTGCTCGCTCTGTTTGCACAGTATCTTTATCTACACTTTTGTCATTTTCTGTATATTATTTATATATAACACAACTGTATTCAAGAATTAATTTTGTTTATTTACATCAGCAGATTTGTCTCACCATATATGTATATTTGTCTAAATTTATTTTCATTTATCTTTTTAGCTACAAGTTTTTCTAGTTTGTGTCAGTACAGCACACTGGATTATGCAGATGGTGATCCCTGTCCCTTGGTCCCTCTCTTATGTAGTTGGGCAGAGAGACATAAGCAGAAAGCTGTTGGCCACTGAATAAGCAGGTTTTCTTGTAGAAGTCCCATGTACATTTACACTTCAGATCTTGTATTTGCTGTTATAGTTTAAGAGAGCTGAATAAAAGATATTTGTAAATGCTAAAATGTGGTGTAATACTGAAATTCCAAGGAGCTATTTTGATAAGATCTAAATAAAGAAGTTTAAACACAAGTTATTTCTACAAAAAGCAAACTACTGCTTAAAATAAATGTGAGATCCACACCACATTTTAAGAATAACTGAGAAACCAAAACTTATTAAGACTTGTTTTATTTGCATAAATTTACACTTCCTACATCTGTGGACAACCAAAAGCCCCATGCTGTTGATGACTATGTAGCTCAACTTGTACTTGCACAATCGCTGCAGCTTAGGAAATGTAAAACATTCATTATGAAACCAAAACTCTATCACGTAAGGACCATGACCTTTACTATATGACCTTTAGTATTCCTTCACATTCTAACAATTAATGGGTAGAATAAGTATACAACAAAAATCTACAGATAATATACTAAAAACAAGGAACCATTTCCAAGTTTCATAGTTTCCAAATTTTATCTAGTGTGTATAACACAGAAATCTAGACTGACAGAAATGATATTGGGAAATGTACAGTGTCCTCTGTTTTACATAAATCTATTATAATTTTACAAACTTCCCTGATGTAAAAGGGGGGAAAGGGCTTATGTGCAAGTGGCAACACAATTTCAAACTATTAACTATTTTTTAAACAATTTTTAACTAGTTTTTGATATCTTAGAATGCTATTTTGTTTTTTCAATATTCTGTTTCTTTAAAATCCAACCCAAATTTATTGTTAAATTAAGATCATCATAAAACTGGGGGAAAAACCCCAAAAGAAATTAAAACTAGTTTCAGGAAAATAAGATATGAATAAAGAATAAAGTAAAGTAAATAAATATACAAATTTATGACACGTTCTGTAACAAATTTGCTTCTATGTTTCCAAGCATGTACAGAAAACCTGGAAAGTCTATGATATGAATAGGCATACAGACTGATGCCATTTTCGGCTTCTCCAACTCCTGATGGGCTGAACGGGCATGCCTAAGGTGTCTTGAATTGACATTTTGTGTGATCACTGGAATAGCACTCTCCCACTTTTTGCTGTTTTGGGGTAGGAGCCAACAGGGAGCCTGAAGCATTTAAGAGGAAAAACAGACCCCATGGAATCAATTTTCTGCTGACAAAGTGGAGACTGGGACAATATTTTAATCATTGTACGTTTAGGAGGTAATGCCAGCCCCCTCCCAAGACACATGCAGCCCATGTGCAACACAAGTCCAACCCCTGCTCCACCGCCTTTTAAAAATCTGGCTAGACAAGAGTTTAACAAATATTTTAGCTTGCACATTAGCAGTCAGAATACAAATCAGCAACTTCTCATTAATCTCAATGGGAAACACATTTGTATACATAATTCCGATTGTGCTAGGTCCACATATAGCAAATACTTTACAGTATACTTTTTATTACACTAAAAAAGTTACTTAAAATAGCACTCATTTTGGCTGGCAAATATCACTAAAAAAAGAAGTAAATATCAAGTTAAAAAGCAGCAATAAAACCATACATTCTTCACTATAAGCAAAATAATAAAAAGGTATATTGGAATGAGGGATGCAAATTATTGGATGCTCAGTTTGTATATGACAGTGCGATGAAGTCAAATCTAGGTGCTGTCTTTACAGTGCCCAAAGTGAGCTGTATCGGCTGCAAAAGACTAAAGCGCTACTGTGTTACACTTCATAATTTATCTGATTTGCTCCTGGTTTATTAGGAGCTTCTGACACTCTGAGAAGTATTTTATACTTAATATGTTATTGTTGAGGATAAAGAGTGAAGGAACAGATAAACAATATGGCTTGGAAGACATCCAAATTAAATAAGAAAAGTAAACATAAACCTACTTCACTTGTTCCTGTTGCTATGTGTATATTCAGTAACTTCTTCCAGCTTGGTTAGAAAAAGAAAGTGGTGGCAACTACACAGAGGGTGAAAGTACATAGTACCTACAAGTGTGTATTTATGTGCATGTATGTGTGCAGGTGTGTGTGTGTGTCTGTGTGTGCGTGCGTGTGTGTGTGGACTTTAATACTTTGCCCCCCACCCCATCCCCCATAAGGTCCAATCTTGATTGCTCAAATTTGCAATCTCTACTGCTATAAAAGAGCTGCTTTAACAGACCACTAGTGGTAAAACAAACTGGAAAAGGTCAGCAAGGATAAGAGTTACAGTGGGTTGTCAAAGGCTTAAACTGCATCCCCTACACTTTATTTTTTTTGTAAAAAAAAAAGGACACAGCTAGTTGGTACATCTTTCAAGTAAGATGAATCTGCAATTAATGCTCATGAGTCTGCGATTAATGCCCATGAACACAAACATTAGTTTGTGTGGGTAATTTAAAACAATACCTGAATTGTGGCAGTCCTGTAGCTATAATCTCTGGGATTATCTCTATTTTCTTAAGACAAGGCTTCAGTTTTACAACATTCCATATTTCAAAGACAAAAACCAAAATAGCAGCATTGTAACATCATAGCTTCACATTTGCAAGCATTAAAGCAAACTGGTGTTTCATAAATAAATAGAACTTCACAAGGCAGCAAGTTCTAGACACACAAGATGCTGGGTTGAGATAATCAAGTATTCAGTTAGTCTTTGTTAACTTTGGGAACTTCTTTTTAAAGCTTTTTTATTTATAACAGTGGACCTTAACCAGGGCCCTGGGGACCCCCGGGGCTCCACGGCACCCCCAGAGAAGGTCCACAAAGCCCTGCTGCTGCATACCAACAGCAGTGGTATACCAATAGTAGCATACCAACAAGGATGTGGCAGCGTGTGTGTGCGTGCCAACTTCTCCTTTGTGGCAGGTATGAACATGCCCCCAACCCCCCTGCTGCTGCACACACACCTTGCTGCTGTGTCCCTGATGAAAGGAACATGGTGGCAGGCATGTGTGTGTGCCCAGCTATAACTCTAGAGATTAGGGTATGAATCCCCACTCACCCATGGAAACCTATTAGATGACCTTAGGCAACTCTCATTCTCTACTTATATCCTTTTTGCACCTTACCTTTTCGCAGTACTGGGGTGCGGGGCTCGCGAGAGCAGCCTCCGGAAGAAGGCTCTCGCTTCCCTGCTTCTTCGGCTCTGCATGAGCTTCCTGCTTGTGCGAGAGCCTCGTCTCTTCCTTTCGCAGTGCAGCTTGGGACCTTTCTAGGATGCATTGGAAAGGAAGCACGACTGGCCCAGATCCTGAGGAGCAATGCACAACTCTGCACCATTTTCGGATTCAAGCATAAAATGAAAAAATGCATGCACAGTCCACACCAGGTCCTTGAGTGTCGTGCAAATATAGGTGCGTCATGTGGACCGCTCCTCACATTTACGCAACGCTCAAGGGGCCCTTTTGCATCGGAAATGCTGTGCAAAAAGGGCCCTAGCCTTAGAAAAAAAGGCAAAGGAAACAAATCTTGCCAAGAAAACCCTCATAACAGGTTTGCCTTAGGGTCATCATAGGTCAGTTTTCAAAGAAGAGAAACATGAGGGCTAAAAGGAACCTCCCCCTGTTAGTGGCACTTTCTTGTTGTGTACCTTCAAGTCACTTCTGACTTATGGCAACCCTCAGATGAACCTGTCACAGGGTTTTTTGGCAAGATTTGCTCAAAGGGGGTTTGGTTTTGCCTTCCTCTGAGGCTAAGAGAATGTGACTTGCCCAAGGTCTCCCAGTGTCTAATCCAGGATTTGAATTCTACCTGCAGAAGCCATAAATAAATAAATATATTTAAAGATTTAAATCTAAATTGAAATGTATACATCTTGAGTTATGTCTTGGGGGCCCCTGGCAACAAATTATATTTCCAGGGGGTCCCCAGTAAAGAAAAGGTTAGAAACCACTGACTTAAAACACTGAAAACTTTAAACCCAAATCTTTGAAGTTCTGATAGCTTCCAGTAGTTTTATCTCAGTATTTGAAGCAGCAGGAAAGTGCCAGTCATTCTCATAACTTTTTGAATGTTTTTCAGAAGAGGATATGAAATTGTTGTCATTCCAGTTTTAAGGTTCAGCAGGAATACCATCCCATCCCAAGCCATACCTACTTTTAATTTAGAAAACAAAGAGATAAAGAGAGGTTTCAGCTTTATTTTACAGAATATCTTTATAGAGTAAAAGGACCATTACCAGCAACCGGCTCATTTATGCTAAAAAATAAAATATTACAGAAAAGATAGATATCACCACAGAAAGGTTTTAAGGAGGTAAAACAAGGGAGAATTATGCATCTGCACTGAACTAAAATTAGAAAAGCTGCCATATGGCTCTGTGAAGCCAGCAACACAATCTTATTCATTAGGAAGCATTCTGCCAACATAAAAACACAAGGCCCTTCCTGCACTCTCCAAATGTGTTTATCTTTTCAACATTAATGCACGATATATCATCAGCTAGCCGAAATCTCCTGCAGTGCATATTTAAAAAGCACAGCTGCACTATTTGCCAGCTTGTTTACTCACTGAGATCAGCCTTAAGAGTGAAGATTTGCTTTACTCCCTTCCTAGCACACACTCCCCTTGTCAGCAAATGAAAGCTTCCCACAATCTGTGGAGAATGACAGCCGTATTAGCCAATCCCACAATACCAACCATACCACAGAGCTAGGCCTCCTTTCTTTTATCTACTTGTTTGACAGCTGAACACAGAAAGCAGACTTAGTTTCAGTTTTATCACTGGTAACGAAAATTAGTTCAGAAACAGATTAATCTAAGATGGCAATTGACTCATTCACCCCAAAGCTGTGTGTCTGTCTTTCTTGCAAATACTTCTTCATTTGCTGAATGTCTTACTAGCTGTGTTGGCATCGGGATTGCCTCTCTCTCTCTTGAGACAACAGAGATACCCTAAATAAGCCCATATACTCAGGAAAACTAAGAAATACATATATTCTAAGCAAGAAATAAATACATTCTAAGGGTCTAGTTATTACTTACTTGTGATGGGCACATCATTCCTTTAAACACAGTATATATTTCAGAATAGAAAGTTGAAAAGCATTTGATCATAGCAAGTTTAAATAAAATCAATCATTTAAAAATGTTACTTGGTTCAGATAGAATTAGCATTGACTTTTTCAAAATAAGCATTTGCAAATTCAGCCATGGATTTATTTACATGCTCCCAGTGGGATGCTTGGTTAGCACAAACAAAGGCTAGCATGAGTGCAGAAACGATGCTCTGCAATGGTTACAGTGACAAGGGAAGGGAGAGGAAATGCATAAGGGGTGAATATCATTGCGTGGTATGTAAGCCATAAGAGCCCAAATTTGCAAACGGGCAAACAGAAAGCCACTTTTACAGAATCAAACTCTGAAGAATTTTCATACTTGAAAGCACAAATATATATGTTCTTTAGCAGTTAAACTCTCTCCTTCCTTCCTTCCTCCTTGCTATATCCTGCCTTTTTTCCCAGGACAAGACTTGTGGCAGCTTCATAAATGAGATTCCAAAGCTAGCTAAACATAATATTTTTCTCAACTTGAGCCAAGACACATTATGGTATCATTTTCTTCAATCGCTCTTGCAATTCAAACAGAAAGTTCTATGGCATGAGATGCTTTTCTTTTTCTCCCAAGAATGAAAATATAAACTGAATTAAATAATATGTGGCTGGTTTGCAAAGTGTCATTTTTTCCCCATAATGACACATGACAGATATCTGAAAATCAGGAACCGCCCCCCCATCTCTTTCCCAAATCACACTGCAGATCTTGCTTTGTTCAGCTCCCAAGAAATGGTTCCAGAAATGTATAGTATGTTTTCTTTATCTAACTTGTCCAATCAGTTCACCAAGAATATATAAGAGACCATTTTAAGGAGACTGGAAATTAGCAGCACAATTTTGGTCTAATCTAAATTAAGTTCTCAGGGTGTTATAAAACTAGGTATTCAAGTTTCTGAAAAGTTCATATGAATGGATTTAGATTGTATAGAAAAAACACCAAAAAACTGTAGACGATTTTAAAGCAAAGGAGAAAAAGGCACTAGATAGTTTGGCCAATCACGACAGTATAATTAACAAATCTGTTAATTATACTATTAACAGACTTGTTTTGATTGACAAAACAAGTACGAAAAGGAAATGCATAGATAAATTAATGTTATAAAATATTATAAGCAATGGGTAAAGAACCGTTATTTATGAGATACAAAAAAGCAATTGTCAGAGCAATTATCAGAAACCATGGATATATAACTAAAAAGATTTTCTGCAAAAGATGGTGCCTCATACTCCGGAGTTCTAGACATTACCTCAAATTCATAAGGATACTGCCTTGGAGTGACTTCTTTTTTGTTCCCTTTGTTTTCAATGTAAATAATATATATGGCAAATAACACATTCTATGTCATAAATAAGAAAGCCAGCATGGTGTAGTGGTCTGAGTATTGGGGCTATGACCCTAGAGATCAGAAGTCGATTTCCTGCTCAGCTGTGGAAACCCACTGGGTAACCCTAAGTGTGTTGCACACTCTCTGTCCTGAAAACCCCATGATAGGTTTACCTTAGGATCTCAATACTTAGGAAACAACTTGAAGGCACACGACAGTATGTCATAAATAAAATGACAAACTGGTAATTTTAGATTTTACTCAAAGTATAAATGTATACAACAAGAAGAACCATTAGTGAGAGTTCTGGATTCATGAAAAAGAATAGTACCACCTACACACTATGCTATTGTACCTCTCGCAGAACTGGCTCTTTTATTAATTCTTTTGTGTTTCCTAGATAACATTAGCAAATAAAAGCTGCAGCAATGGAAACACTAACAACAACAGAATTGGCACTAAACACACACAAACTAGTTGGTGGGACAATCTGAATATTTTTATATAAATTGATTTAAGAATCTTGGCATCAACTTCATTATGTTCAAGTTCAGATTGATGCTCAGATGATATATTTCTTATCTGGCAAGAAAATATTGGGCAACTGACTAAATTTCATAAATGGCTTAAGGTTAGAATTGAGAATATAAAATTTGAGATGACTAAAGATTATCAGAATATTAATATTTTGGGCTTCTCGGGAGGGGAGGATGGTACTACATTTAACAGGAAAAGTACAGAATACATTTATTGGTTATGACAGTTCACACTTCAAACTTATTGAAAAAAAATCTTTACACATGATTTATAAGAATATGTAATTGAAAGAAAGTGTTCAAATGATTCAGATTACAGAAGGAAATCTGAAACTTAATATTAAGCCTCTCTGCAGACAATTGAAAACTTCATACACATTATGGGAATATCTCAGTTAACAAATCCTCTGACAAACAAGCTCCCTTTTAGAAAGCCTTTTTAACTCCTACCTTCCTTTGCTTCCTTGTTCTCTGTCTACATGGAAGTTTTTAAGCTGCACTGACACGGAGAGTACTGAAGAAGGGCTGAAGAGACACTGACTTCTGGTGTCAGGTTGCGGAAGCATCTCTGCAGTAAACACTGCAATGAAGTTTAGGTTGCAAATAAATGGGGTTCTATTCTAGCTAATCCTACTGTAGCAGTGGGTGCTTGCTTACAATACCAAACAGCTTCTTCCAGAATCCTTTACCATAATGTGTGAATAGCAAAACAAATGGAAAAGAGGAAAGCAGACAGGCCTGCCTCACCAGCTCCCCTCAGTATGTTAAAAAAACATATAGGTCCCTATCACACTACACTGTTATAGTGCTATTATTCCACTTTCTTTTGGAAATCTTTTGGAATCAACATTTTGGATGATATTAAATGAGCTGATAACTAGAACACTGATACAGGAGGCCTTCTAAAGTTGCCTGTTTCGATCAATAAAACTGACAAATTATTCACATTCTCCTAACAGAGTGGCTTCAGTCTTGGCACTCAACTTCTTCACACTTGAGGAGTCATGGACTGGTAGGGTTTACCAGCAGTGGTTTCCAACCTTTGATCCTCCAGATGTTTTTGACTTCAGCTCCCAGAGTCCTAGCCAGCAGAACCAATTGTCAGGAATTTTGGAAGCTGACATATCAAACATCTGGAATAATAAAGGCTGAGAATCACTGGTCTACAGGCTTCAGCCTCATGGCTTTCACTTAAACGAAGAAGGCCCTAGGAATAGCTATCCATTTGTAGAATGTCACACTTGAGCTAGCTAAAGAACCCTTTTGGGACCAAAAGTCCCTGAACAGACAAGTAATTACAAAATCTCTCAGTAAGCCACAAAAGAATAGCTTAGTAAAGAAATGACACAAGAAGGAATAAAACATTAGAAGAAAATACAAATGCTCTAAAGATGAAAGTTCCTCTGATGCAACTGCTGACAGAATAAAAGAAACTGAGGGGATAGACAGCAACCATGATATATACTGTAGTAAGGTGTGCTTGGGGCTATCACCAAAAGCTATTGCTCAGAGTTAGAAAGTTCTAAGATTGAGCTGTGCAATCATGGATGACTCACATGTGTGACTCATAGAGACCATAAAAAGACTATAAGGTAGACAGTGTACCATATTGTGTCCCCATATTGTGGGGGTGTCCCCATATTGTTTCCATAACCATCAATTCCTCCAGACCTCTTGGACTATACCTTTTCTTGCCAACCTTTAAAATACGTTATTTTCATCCTGTACCCTTTAGTATTCCCCTTCAACAACGACAACAGATTGTTTTTCTTTTAGGTTTTTCCCCCTAATTCTTGCAGCCCCTAGAGTGTCCCAAAGACGGAAAACTGGGCTCTAGACCAAATGCAGTTGCTCACCCCTGGCATAAAGTCTATGTTACCATCAAAGAAACAGTGAGATTTTTGGAAAAAGAAATTAGCTAGATTGTAAGGTTAAGAACAATGATCCCTGTTGGCCTTCACGAGTCATTCCACTTTTCAACACTGCTTTGAGATACATTGCTTTGAGATTATTGGGGGCCAGAAGACACACAAACTTGATTTTTCTCACTAATTCAAGGCAGCATAGGAGATTGAATAATAAGTACAATTAACTAGGATAAATTATTGTTATTGAGTTTATTAATCTTAAGGGATAATGGTTAATATAGATATATTCTCTCTCTCTTTCTCTCTCTCTCTCACACACACGCAACTTTTTTTCCAAAGTTTTTAGAGATTATAGTACATTTGAACATTGGGGGCTCCCTTCTTTAAAATTAAAAGTATAGTGTAGATTGGAATTTTCTTTTGGAAACACATATCTTAATCACCGGAGAACCATTTTTATTTTTTGGAATACTGAATATTCCAAACTTTAAGCATGCATGGGTTACAATACTTATTATAGAAGCCTATTTTTGTAACAATAGCTATTTGTATTGTAGACTTCCATGATGAAGGACGAGTATAATTAAAGGACCTGAAACACTTGAAATAATAAACATTTTTATACACTCCATTGTTTGTGTCTTTGTTTTTAATCCTGGTTGCCTATTTGAGGTTCTCATGAATTTCATCAATTATATCCTATACAACTTTAAATGCTGGACCTGACTAAATCTCCTAGAAAAGACTGAAAAATAAGCAACTACAATAAAATCTGTACTTACCCTTTTTTGTCAAACTGATAAAGCAGTATTACCTGCTGTCACTACCACCTGAATGGCAGAATCTTTAGGAACAAAAGGAAAATAAGCTGAATGGAAAAAGCTCTCTTTTATCTAATCCCATAGCATTCTTTACTAGTTTTTACTTTTGATGAAAATGCCTTGTTTCATTGTACATAAACACCACATCATAAAATAGAAAGCTACAAAAACAGTCTTCTAATTACTGTGACTTGGTCCCTGTGCTCAAACGATTGGTAGAAATTTTAAGGTGTTAAGATGCTGTCCCTTTTGCTTTAGCTTTAGAGAAAAAGCAGCTATTCCTATTACAAACAGCACAGAAACGTAAGCCAAGAGGAATAAACATGAAGGAGTCAGACTGAAGAGAGTACATGGCATCTTTTGTTGGATAGTGAAAGGAAGACCTCATGGACATTGCTTTCCAAGCGCAGCACTGCCTGTATGACAAGAAAGCACTGACAGCTACTGCAAACACTTCTACTGCTTAAACCTAAGCATAGAACAAAGACAACAATCCAAATCAATCTTGAAAACAGAGACTAAGGAGGAAATTGCCAACCTTGCCCAGGGCTTTCTCTTTTATTACTCCTCCTTCTGCTACATTTTTATCTCCCTCTGCTGCTGCCATTGCTCATATGAGACCAGGGGGCTTCTGCATTTAAGGCAAGCACAAGCATATATGAAGACTCTATGCAGGGGGCATCTGTTGCTTGTCTTTGATCTAATCAATTTTGAAGCCTAAGGTAAAGTGGCAGCTTTTTTCCAAATGTTCCACCCACCTCAGCTGATGTCAGAAAAGTGATATTAAGGACAGAAGGGACATATATACCTGTTTATACAGCTCATATAGAGTAACACGGCATTTCTGAGTCTGGCAGTCCCAATCATCATGTATAAATGCTATATGCTAGTGATTACCAATAAAACACATAAATGCTTTTTGATTTGGAGGTGATGGGGGTCCATCTGATAAAAATCTGTTTCTGATGAGGCTTCAACCCTAATGTCCAGAAGTTGGGCATGGATGTCTCAAAAGGGTAATGTCTATAGACCCAGTTCTCTATAAGAATATGCACAAGAGGTACAACTTTATACAGTTGGGGATTCAAATTATACAACTAAGGTTCTCCAGCTCAATTATCTAAGTTCAGCTCATAGACATGGAGGATGGAGAACCATGCAATGTCAGGGTAAATTATGTGGTACCTACCCCTATGTATATTCCTCTCAAGTTGTGAAAGGAACTATATAAATAGAGGTGCTACAGTCAATGAGCTAAAATGGCTTACTATACAAAATGAAGCGGTCCCCTAAAAGTGGCAGAGTTTGCATACTCTTATGGATGCACTGCAACTATATTTTAGATGAAAATAATAAAAACAATAGGACTTCTTGTAACAATGAACCTGTAGCATCCCCACAGGTGTATTACAAATAAGCTTAAATAGTTATTGTTCTGAACAATGCTGTAATACTGGTATGTGCTTCATTCTGTAATGAAGTTAATTTGCAAGGCCATTTATTGTGGCATACAGGCCAAAACTGTATTATACACAATGAAGTGACTGCTTCATAGCAGTTCTCTGCCATGGACTCAGATTACTGTCAGATGTGCTATGAACTCAAGATCCTTTTGGAGGATTGGCAAATGTTTACCAAGCTATGATCTAAATTCATAGGGAAGACTTATACAACTACTTCATCTTGTATAAAACAGTCTGGGCCCAAAATTTAGCTGTCTACCATGAAAAAAATGGTAAAAATCAGTCTGAAATCTCAGAGTTCTAACAAGAACAAAGACAGCTATTTATTTACATTTCATAGAATCATAGAAATGTAGAATTGGAAAAGACCACACGGGCCATCCAGTCTAACCCCCTGCCATGCAGGAACACCCTCAAAGCGCTCCCGACAGATGGCCATCTAGCCTCTGCTTAAAAACCTCCAAAGAAGGAGACTCCACTACACTCTGAGGCAGCATATTCCACTGCTGACAGCTCTGACTGCCAGGAAGTTCTTCCTGAGGTTCAGGTGGAATCTCCTTTCCTGCAGCTTGAATCCATTGCTCCTTGTCCTGGTCTCTGGATCAGCACAAAACAAGCCCTCTCCCTCCTCTACATGGCATTCCTTCAAATATTTAAACATGGCTATCATGTCCCCCTTTAAATTTATTTAAAGTATTTCTGTATCACCTCCCAGCCCACAAAGGCTCCTGAAGTGATAGATAAATAAAAACCAATTAAACAATACAAAGATAAAAAATTTTAAAAACACATTGAGATACTCTAAAAACTCCTAAAAGCAGTCTAAAAATGACTGTAGAACTCAGCTTTAAAATAGTTAAAATGGCAGTTTCAAATACTGAATGCCATGTAGAATAGCACTGTTTTGGCTGCCCACCAGAAACTTAAAAGAAATAGCCTTTTGCAAAGTGAGAGGGAGAATGTTTGGTGAACTACAGGTATGTCTGTGTAGATTCAGAGGGCAATAGAACAGACATGGTATTTAATTTTCCAATTGTTGTCCACAAATGTTAAATATGATGCCTTAAGTGATACTCCAGAATTATAATGAATGCATTACTTATGCACATGATTTGTAAAGAACAACCCGAGTCAAAAAAGAGACTCAGCAGGAAATTGAAACCATTAAAGAGCAGTGACATGGTGGTGCCTAAAAGTAACAGGATTTCTAAGCAAGTTTAGGACAGATGTTGATATCAACTATTCTGTACATTGGCATGGTTTAGATGCAGAAGTCAAATTATGGTCTGGCTTTCAGGTCTTAGCTTTTGGTTCAAATACTGTATTTCCTCCTCTTGCTTTAATTCCCTGACTTCTTGGTGCACAGAAAGCCACAAGTTTGCCAAGCTGAATGAACTGAACAGTTAGAAAGGGAATTGTTTTAACCTTAGTATAGTGTTTCCTCAGTATTAATGCCACCCTTGCGTAAGGTTAACCAGTTTTCCTTTTCATATTGAAATGCAGTTTTGCAAATTATAGTCATGAGAATATGGTGAGAGCATCAACACAGATGCAATATATCTCAATTAAAGAGAACACCAAAAAAGGATATAATCTATGTGAGATGTGATAGGGGGAATAAGGGAATGTATGGCATATTCATGATCTTTTGACAAGAGCCAAGGAATCAGAAATACTATACATGTTCTGTCAAGGCAGCAACTGAAAGCACAAAAGGCAAAACAATGCCAAGATTTCTGTTGCTGGTAACATGAAGGGAAGATCCCTTTATTGTTGGGACTTTTGACCTAATAAGGTTTAAAAATGGCCCTTGTTAAAAATTAGTCGGTAACCTGTGATGTACAGTAAAAGAGTACATTGCTATTTAAGAGATATGCACTGCTTATGACTAAATGGAGTATGGTCCCTTCCAACATGTTTCTCTTAGTGATTTCATTCACAACAATCAACTCTGGTAAGAAGTCATAACTTTTTAATCATTTGGACAGGTTGCAAACTGTTTAGTGTGCTGTACTTTCACATGTCAGATCAAATAAAAATATTGCAACTTTGCAGGTATACCCCTGTGACATCACAGAATAATATTTCATCCACACTGCTTATTTTCATGTTCCACAGCAACTTTGATACATTTTAAGTTAACGGGCCCTTCAAAAAGGAAGCTAAGATCACACTTTTTGCTAAACTCTCTTCCAATAAACATTAAAAAAACCCTGCATAAATAGTGTTCAAGTAACCAAGACAAGAAACAATCTCAGTTTTATGCAACTATACTAACATTAGCAAAGCTACAATTTCACACTTACTGTGCTAGCTGTATAAACAAATGACACTTCATTTTACCACTGCCAGAAAAGAACTAAATTTTGCAAATGAGTAAGTATTAGAACAAGGGAGCCTGTCAATCTAACTGGATATTTAACTCAAAATCTTGGACAACACTATGGATCCTCAGTGCTTTTAAAGTCCTTCCATCTACTGCTGATTGAATCTAAAAAGTGATGGCTACACTGTTTTTTGCATACTAGTTTAACTGCTGCATTATCTCCTCTAACAATTTTTGCTGAAATACATAATTCAGAACTTTAAAAAGGCAATTGGTTGAAAGCAGAAAACAAAGCCACAAACATAGATATGTGAAACAGCAATTTTGACATTTTTAAAAAGGCTGCCTGTGCATTTTTCCTATCAATGAAATCCTTAAGCAATTTGTATAAAGTAATACTATGCATGAAAAAATTTGCATAATTTTTATATGGACACACTGAGCACTTAATTAGAAAAGTTTAATAAAGTAGGCCTAAATTCTCCACTAGAAACACTGGGCTTGGCAACATGAGAAGAACTTAATGCATTACAATGCATTTAACAATACAGTCCTAAGCACCCCTTCATGTAAGTTCTACTGAATTTAATAGAACTTACTTCAGATTAAACATGTTCACAATTCCCCTTAACTATGCCTATGCTCCTGAAAGTGTCTTTAAATAGGAAGGGCTCACATGTCTAGTTCCAGGAAAGTCCGGTACTGCTAAGTCATTTTGGGTTCCTTGAATTCCAGTCCCTTCCTTTGAAAAGAAGACACATAAACCTTTCCTATGTTTAAGATGAAGTAATACTCCAATTCCTCAAGCAGCAGCATAAATCTTCACTGAAAAGAAGACACTAATACAATAATTTATTTCTGAATTATGGGAGTGGAGCTTGGATCGGATAACTTTCTACTTTCGTGACACAAAGATACTGCACAGACCCAGAAAGGGAATGTTGTTCTGGGAGAGGAAAAATAAATAAATTTGCAATGTTTATGTTGGCACCAAAGACACATGATTACTTTCTTAGAATATCATCATAATCTCCATGTAACAAACAGAAATTTCTTGCTATTCTGAAGCCCAGCGAGGATACAAATATTAAGGCACATGATATGACACAAATAACACACAAAACCACCAGGGGTGACCATTAGATATTTTACCCTTCAGTGTTATGGAAATTCTCTTGAAAGAGCTGATTAACACAAGCTGATATGTAATGGCTTAAGCTAACTAAAAATGGTGCTTGAGTCCTTATACTCTCTAGCGATCGCCTTCTAGTATGTTTATTGCAACATAAAGCCAATATTCTCTCAAATGGATTCTAAGCACCAGAAAAGGATAATTTCACCACCCACCCTGTTCCTTCAATCTGCAGCAGTGGAAGAACAATTAAATGAGATGCCTCAAATAGAAAAGTGTATACTTGGACAAATAAGAACTGTGTCATTACTGTTCACCTTCTTTTCTTTGTCAATTGCACACATATCATTAACACAGTGGTTAATACATAAACCAATTTTGAAAATAAAAATTGACACCTGTAATGTGAGCATTAATTATCACCATCTTGATAACCTGGCAGTACACTGCTGCATGTTTCACATGCTGATCATTGATCCCCCTAAGCGGACTTTGAACTAGCAGGAAAGTAGTATAGACTGTGGTATTTGAAAGTCAGGATGGCCACAGTGGCATGCAAAAGAAGCAAAAAGCACAATATATACATACTTCAAGGTGTAAATCAAAACAAAGGAAGTTAGTATAGATACTTCAATGCTAGTTTTCCAGGCAAGAATTAGATGCTGGAACTACAGGTGCAACATAAGAGGTACCATTATGTTACACCAACATGTTTATTCAGCATTATGATGCATTCTTCAAAGTATGTTAAGTGCCCAGCATAACAATGAAAGGAAAATGGGTAAAATACACTAGATAAGAACTCTAACCCTAACAAAATCTCCATCTAGACACATACTACCCAACTAAGTGGTGTGTTATCCCTAGAATAGTAAAGTCTATATTAACTAGAGCTGATGAGAAATACCCTACTCCAGCTTCACTTTTATAGACAGTGAATGGGGAAGGATTTCAATAATTCTGCAGTGAGGCTATTTTTCCTGAGGTTTGGGTGAGTTCATTTTTGACAGGTAGCAGTAGTTGCAGATGCATTTCTCTCTCAAAATATGGTTTTTAAAATAATTTTACTTCTGCTTAGGGAATATCAGCATACCTCTTTGCTGGGAACTATTGGCTGATATCCCTGTTCCCCTCAAACAAACCAATTATAATGCAGTTCGGTAGAATTAAGGGGAGGAATTCATCTCGTCATAAAGAGAAACAGATTTACTGTGGCACATGTATTTGTGAGCTAGAAACATGAAACAGTCAAAAGGAATAGCAATAAATCTGTGACACTTTTATGAAGAACCAAAATGTATACAAAGTGAGAACAGAGTTACTCATTTGCAACAGCAGCCACCATGATAACACTGTCTGTCCGGCTGTACTCTGGTAATTAGTACTAACAGATGGTTCACTGTGGTGAAATATAGAGAGCTGAATCATAAAAGCTCTGACCAGAGGCCTCCAAATCTACAGCAACTGAGTATACTTTTGAAGTAAGTGACATTTTAATAAAATATATAAACATTTATATGGTGAACTGTAAACAGGCATCTACTGTCAATATTTCTAATTTTTCTGTATATTCTTTAGCGTGGCCCCTAGGTGCCCAAAGAGCCTGCCAAGATAGATTTTAAATAAAATACGAAAGGTTTTCTTGGGCATCTGGTGGCAGTTTTTGCATCTGGGACACAGGATAAATCCACAAGCCCAACCCCTCCTAACTGACACTTCTAGGTTTTCTGTTTATTTTCTTCTTTTTGGTGTGTGTGTCTATGTGTGTGTGGGCAGGCAGCATGTGTTGAGCCTGAAGATTTGGTTTCCAGCCCTTTCAACATTACCCATTTATGCTCTTGTACTATTCAGAACTTTCACTGCATTTAATTGAACATATACATATTACCTCCTTTCTTTTGCAAACTTTTTATTATTTTTGATAAACAATTATGGCGCAGTATGCTGAAAAGTCTTATGTTTTAAGCAAATGATACTGTCAATAATTTCAAGTATGAGACATCAAAATGGCTGGAGTTGCCATTTCAAGTTTACTTGAAATGGGGGTGGGGGATAGGGACAATGAGCAATAGAAAAAAAATCTCAATTTTTTTTTACCTTGTTCTTTGATTTGACGAATCTGCTTCACAGTTTCTTTCAAGATTGCACATTTGTCAGGCTTGAAGTTAAAGTTGTCAATATCATTAAAATTAGCAAAAATCAGCTCTGCTAGCTCTTCTATGTACTTATTCTCTTGCTCACGATTACGTTTTTCAGTGCTTCTTTTAGGACTGCAAGAAATTAAAGAAATTAACCTTTTACAGACTAACAGAGCAAAGTGGAAATTATAATTTGTTTATTTATTTATTCGATTCATATTCTGCCTTTCTCTCCTAAGGTGATGATGTAAGGCGAGGAGAATTTTTAAAAATCCTAATAAAACACAATAAATTGTATATATTCAAATACATATCAAACTAATTATAGTATCAAAGCACTAATTAAAACCATTTTAATAACAATTATAATAAACAAATAGTCAAATATTTATAAGCACACCTATTCTAAAACCTCTGAGCAGGAAGTCAGTTGCAGAAGACCTTTCTTGCCAGCAGACAAACAGCAAGGAGCTTAACTAACCTCCCACAGAAGGGAGTCTTGTAATATAGGAAAAGGCACCAAGAAGGCCCTCTCTTATATCCATGCCAAACAGTACTCTGAAGGTGCTGAAATCTAGAGATGGGGCTCTCCTATAGATTGGAAAGCCTGGGGATGGCTTATACAAAGCAATATGGCAGCCTGGACCCAAAGTATATAGGTACATACCTATGGAGTAACTCCATAATTCCTTGTTTCTTTTGAAAGACTGAAAGATATATTTTACTTTCCTATTGTGTGCCTTCAAGTTGTTTCTGACTTATGGTGACCCTAAGGTCAACCTTCCACAGGGTTTTCTGGGGCTGAAAGTGTGCGATGTGCCCAAAGTAACGCAGTCGGTTTCCATGGCTGAGTGGGGAACTGATCCCTGGTCTCCAAGGTTGTAGCAACACTCAAACCACTACACCATACTGACTCTCACATATATATATATATGGAGGACAAGTAGCAAATGCTTTTTGGTTCTATTCCTTTTTCCTTGATCTCAGCTCTCCACTTTTGTTATTAATTATTTTATATATTTATACCCATGTTCAGAAGCAAAATTTTCCCAAGGTGGCTCTGAACTCTAGACACCAAAGGCTAACACACACGTATTCTGGGGTCCCATAAAACCTATCAGCAGTGGAAACTACTGGTTCCTACCAACCCTAAGATCCAAATGATTTTTTCCTCTTGCTTCTAATCCATATCATGGTTGCTCTATGAACACAAAATGCCAGCAAAAACTACAGGAACTCTGGGACTTGAAGTTCTCTAAAGAGAGTATCACACAAGAAATCACACGTCTGTCTGACAACTCATAAAAGAGAAGGGAAACTTCAGCCTTCCGGTTTTGTTTTTTATTTTCTTGGCCTACCACTTCTACTCTCTTATCATGCTAACTGGGGCTGATAGGAACTGAACAGCAAAACATCTGGAAGGCCAAAGATTCTTTACCGTGCCATAGACTCTTCAGATCAAGTACTATCTCACTCCTGTGCAAACACACACCCTCTCTGTTTTAGAGACAAGTCTAAGCCATCAGACCACTATACAGGATGTTATTTTTTTTACTAATATGATGGATTATGAACAATCACTCTCACACATCTGCTCTGTGAAGAGGGTTATGCCAGCTAGTTCCACCTTCCACTGCTGATATAGTAGATAGCCAGACATATAACTGGTTGCTTGTGTACACACTGCCAAATGTCTACACCAAATCTTAATATAAGAAGCCCACTGGATTAGGCTAAAGTCTGTCTACTTCAGCATCTCCTTTTGCACAATAACCAATTAAATGTCTATGGAAAGTCAATAAGCACAACATCAGTAAAATAGCTGTCTCCTGTTACTGTTCCCCAGAAACTGATATTCAGAACTATGCTTCAATTTGGAAGTAGCATACAACCATCATGAAATCTTTCTGTTCCACAAATTTGTCTTATTTTGAAATCATCAAATTATATACCTATTATTGCATGCTGGGGGAAGGAAATCCAGAATATAAATACGTGCTATATGAAACAGAGTTTAATTTGCCCTGTATCTATCTCCATTCAGCTTCCATGGCTGACTCTGGATTCTAAAATTATTAGAGACAAAGAAAATTTATCTCTGTATACCACACAAAATTCTGTCATGTCAGCCCTTGCTCACAAGAACACTGAATATAGCAACAGGGAAATGAATTTGCATTATCTTAACCATAATATACAATTCAGCTACAATGTCTTCCTCATGGTAATGTGCCTGCAGCCCAGGCCACACTATCCTGGACCTACACGCCCAAGGACAATCTGTTTTATTCATCACACTTGGGTCAAGGTCTCATATGAAAAAAGATGGGCCCTTGCCCCAAAAAGTTTACAAAGTTTACAAAGAGTTTGTGATTATGGAGGAAACAACAAAAAGGCAGAAAGGAAGGAACTGGCAATGGTAACAAAGTACAGCAAATAGACAACCAGAGTAAACGCAGTTCAAAGTATTTAGTTTTAATTTCAGTTAGGGATAAGGGTTTGAAGTAAGAGATTAAGCAAACCCACTAAACACTGCTACCTAAAGGGACGGTACATTGACAGCTTCTGGTCCATGAGCTATAAGCTGCCCATCGGCAGTGAGATTCCAGGAAAGAAAGAATCATTTGTAGTCAATGGACATGAACATGGTGCAGGAGACAGTGTCAGAAGATGAGTCTCCCATGTTGAAAGGCACCCACTCAGCTGTTGGGGCAAAGCAGAGGACAAGTACAAATAGTGCTGTGGCTAATGATGCAGCTGGATTCAAGACTAAAGGACATTCAACTGCTAACATGCTCAAATGTGAAAGGCAAGTCCAAAGCTACACAACCCAAATAATAGGAACATGGAATGTGAGAAGCATGAATTAGGGGATGCTAGACATTGTAAAGGAAGGAATGGAATGTATAAATGTTGCAATACCTGGAGTGAGTAAAGTAAAGTGGACTTGAAATGGGACATTTTTTAGTCAGATAATTACATATTGTTCTATTCAGAAAACAAAAATCTACCAGTAAACATGGTGGTACCGATAGTGAGAAGAGATGGAAGATTATCAGTCAGGGAACACAAATACAAAGCCTGACTTAATAATATCAATAAGATATGAAACATCCATCAGTGTAAACATAATCCAAGTTCATCATCCAACAACAGAGGCAGAGGAGGATGAAATTAAAAGATTTTATACTTGAGTCCTGGAGAAAATTGATCATACAGGACACGTTGATAATCATAGGTGATTGGTATGCAAAAGTAGGAACAGAGCAGAACCATTCACTGCTGGAGAATTTGGCCTAGAATGAAAACACAGAGCAGGGGAGTGAATTTTGTTGTTGTGAGGCCAACAGGTGTTTTTTTTAATTGCAAGAATATTTTTCAGAGAGACAACTGTATATATGGATGCCACCTGATTGCCAATATAGAAACCAAATAGACTACATAACTGGTAGCAGAAGATGAAGAAGCTCCATTACAAGAATAAGACCAGGAGCCAATTGTGGCATCGACAATGGATTGCCTACACACACACACACACACACATATATATACACATACTTATACACACACAGACACATGGAACACAAAGCACCAGGGTAAAACTAAAGAAGAACACTAAACCAATTGTCGTGTCAAAATACAACCCAAAGAACATCCCTGTACAATGTAAAGATAATGTAAAAATAGATTTGCATTATTAAGCCTAATTGATCAGGAGCCAGAAAAACTCTGGACTGAATCCAGGGAAACTGTGAAAGAAGAATGAAAAAAAGATATTATCTCTAGCTAAAAATAAAGAGAAAGTCATTGGATAACAGATTAATCTTTCCAAACATGTAAGGACAGATAAGAAGCAGAAATAAAATGGGACAGAAATAGGATCAAATCCTGGATGCAACTGTTCTGTGACTCTGGACAGAAACAAAGAGAACTACTATAATAATCAGTGCAGAGAAATAAAAGAAGATAACAAGAAAGGGAGAACAGGAGACCTCTTCCACCAGATCTGAGAAATCAAAGTGAAATTTAAACCAAGAGTAGGGATGCTATATGACCACCAGGGAACATGTTACATGATTAAGAACAAATAAAAGACAATGAATGCAATACACCAAAGAACTATACAAAAGGGATGAAAGGGTGTCAGACACATTTAAGAAAAACTATCTGAAGATGAACCCATAGTCTTTGAAAATGAAAAGCTGTGCACTCTGCCCTCTGACTTAAAATTAAACTGACTGTTAACATCTCCAGAAGCAATATGTTTAGTTAAACTCTTTTTCCTTTTATGGAAAGGCATGTGCCTCTGCAGTGGGAGCTTACATAACAGTGAGGCAAAGTGAATGTATGCACTCAACTACGCACATTTGACTTCCCCCTCCTCATAAATCTTTATAAAATTCTTCAGCCTCTCCGGTTCTATGAACATTCTAACAAACCTGGGTCCAAGTTGATCAGGACATTCCTTGCGTTTTCTTGACTCTGCCCGGGCTGGGTCAGAGGAGTTTTCACCAATCCCACTCATCTTAAACACATATCAGCAACTGAAAGAGAGGAGAGAGAATGCAATGTTAAGGTATATTTCTTCAACACTTTTGTTAACTTTGTTTATCTTAGAAGAAGCATACTACTTTTTCTTTTACTTCTCTATGACAATTCCATACGTATACTAAAGAACTCGCATTATTAATAAGATTGTTAATATTCTTTATGAATATGAAAGTTGGAATTTCCAATATGTACCGCAGAGTAAGCTAACAGTTTGGCAATTTCCTTCTCTAGCTGTAACTTCCCTCCAAACATTGTGGGATAATTTAACCCATACAGTTACATGTTCCTTTTATAAATGTTCAGATGTTGCATACCTGCTTTGTTTCCCTTTCAGAAGAAATGTGACATTCAGGAAAAAAAACTCAGTTCCAAATAACACAAAGACTTACCACCTATCGGAGTTTCTCGTTTATTTTCTATTAAGTCAAAGATTTATAGACTGTCATATACCAATAAGCTTGATGTTAATGAAAATTTTTAAAGGAAAAAAATATTTTTCTCTTTTTAAAGTACAGTTCACATGTCCTGTTATTACAAACTAGTGAAAGCTTTTGGTAACAACATAAAGTACAATCCTGTGGAAAGTGTTACTCTGCAATTAAGCCAGCTGAATTAATTGAAACCAGGTAGTGCAGGTACATATGAAGCATCAGCCTTAAACACATATGATAAACACACATAGTTTTGTGGCTACCCAATCCCCTCCAATATATTTAAATTTAAATATAGATTTGGAGCTGACTGAGCATTAAGTACTTTTTAAAGAAATAGTTTGCTTACATTCATTAGAAGAACCAAATTCAGGATATGTTCCAGAACACCAGTTTTTAATTTTTCTTTTTTAAAAAATATAATCTGTCACTGACAAACACATGAAAGATACTGATGGCTAGTACATAACTCATCACACAAGCTCTCATTTTTTGCCCTTACTAGACATACAACACAGTCACGATTAGAATTTTCCACTTAAGCAGACTGGGAGAGGGATCTGGTAAGAGCCATGGGGCTATGAAACAGAGTATTTCCCTACCTATGTTTTCCTCTTTCCTCTCTACTCACGTTTCCTCTGAAGCTGTTTTGTTGAGGAGGGGGATCATAAAGATTCTAATATTGTTATATGCATGTATGTGTGTCCAAGACGCAAAATGCAGGGTGGGGTAGATATAAAACCTGAAAAAATGGTGAAGGAAGAAGCCTTACCTCCTCTCCCAAGTGTCACTTGTTTTCATTTAATTATAGTAAATGGAGATGGGGAGGGAAAAACAGACATAGTGATGTTAACAGTTCCTACTTCTGGTTTTCAGGTATCTCCCCTTCCACTGCTGTCTTGTACAACAGGATTCTACTTCACATCAACAATTAAAAATGATTTTGCTAAATCAGCTGAATCAGGTAACACTGTTAAAACTGATTTTGTGCAAATGTGATCACATACATATCGTATGCTAATTTCTTGATACATTAATGCATGCATGTGTCTTCAAGTCACCTGTATGTTTATAGAGACCCTACAAATTTCATAGTGAAATTCTTAGGCAAAAAATTCTCAAGAGGTTGTTTGCCATTCCCTTCTTCTGAAATACCGCCTATAACTCCTGGTGTTCCTTGGCAGAGCCTCCCCTCCATGTTCTAACCAGGCTAGACCCTGCTTAATTACCAAGATCAGATGCGACCTGGTTCGTTCTAGGTAGGTGACCATCAAAATGTCACTCTCTTTCAGCCAAATCTACCTCACATGGTAGCTGTAAAGCTGAAACATGATCAGTGAATCAATGAGGAGGAGGAAATGTCATAAAAATTCAAAGATTTGTTCATTATAAGACAACAGCACCTTAAGGAAGATATAAAAAGGAAATTCACTATGCTATTGGAGTTGCAACTATTCATAATATAAATCATGACTCATTTTTTTCTTATACACAAGAATTAAGAATCATAAAAGTACCCCCCAGGTGAGATTTTGTGCATTGCTGAATTGTTTTTGGTATTTCAGGCATTTTGATTGACATCATGTTTGCACAAAATGAATGTGTTTGGTTGAAAAGTTTATAGTGGAATCATATTCTGTACTTGGGGTTCAACTACCAAGAATCCTTCTGTGTAACATTATGATATGGAAATAGAAAACTGATATACTGAATATGAAAGATTAGAAAAAAACAAGAAAAGAAAGAAAAAAAGAGAAAAAGAAAAAAGGTGGTCTGTGAAATATGTTTGTTAGAGCTTGATGAAAGATCTGCATTTTCAATAAAAATCTTGCTATGGTATAATGTTTCTGAAATCTATTAAAAATGCTAAGCTTCAAATGAAAGATAAAATGCAAGCTCCAAATGCTTCTTTGAAAATTGCTATTTTGACTATTAATTCTGAGAACAGGTTTACCACAAGCCCAAGGTCACAATGTCATTGTTTATCCAGCTATATATCATGCTCAAAGATTATTTAAATGAGAGGAGAAACAGCACTAAAACAAACAAATCCATAACAATATACCAAAAGCCACAAATCAAATATAAAAAAACCCCAAGATCTTGGTACAAAGCTGTAATACATATTAGATTATCAAAGCCTTTAAGAACTGTGTGATAGGAGCTATCTTCACACAGCCACTGTAATCTCTTCTGTTCCAGATCTGGAGTGGGAGGTCCTCGGAGTATTCTGCTTTGCCTCACAACCAAGGCCAAGAGGTCAAAATTTGAGCAAATATAAGACTCAGGAAGAGACAGTTTATTCCTATCTTCTAGGATGGAAGGTCTACATTTATGAAAACACAAATTTACTGCAAAAATAAACAGCTTTACGCAAAACCCCGTTTAAACTGTCTGTAACTATACACAGAAATGTATATAGAGAGGACTATGTTGGTAATGAAAACTGATATATAACTATTCTAACATTATATCATTACTCAAGAACAAAACCTTAAAATGTTTCATCAGCATTTAGCTAACACAGTAATTATGTGAAGTCTCTTTATTCAAAATTGATTTGGGGCTTTAATTATTACTATTAGAAGTAATCTTCTTTGTTGATCTACTTTCAACCAGCTCTTCAAAAGATTATTCCAAAACAATCCTACACTTGTTCACTGAGAAATATGAAGTACAAGTTTATCATGAATCCATGAGCCATTTTCCCTCCGTCTCTTCACTACCACCTCTTTCACTTTCATTATAATGATAATACAAACCTACCTGAGTAAATTGTTATAAGAATTAGAGACCCAATATAAATCATGGCGAAGACTTACAAATATGCTAAAGATTCTACAGTCCTCCTCCGCATTTGCAGGCTTGAAGCACGTGCTTGCCTCCCCTCCATTTTCCTCCTCCCATCCCTTGCATTCCTCACCCCAGGCTTGTGAGGCTTGTGATTAAAATTGACATTTTTCCCTATTGGGTATGCAAAGCTTCCTCTTACTGCTGAAGGTGTGGCCTCTCTGCTATGTGGTTGCACATTCTGGTCTGTACTGGCTGCTGACTGCTTAGGTGCTCTTTTTGCTCCTACGCGCTTCCTTTCTCAAGATGGCTGACAAAAGTAATTAGAACTCCAAAACTACCCTCTTCTCTGTCTGAGGGGAAAATACCTATAAGCCTTTTAGGTTGCTTTTCTCCCACCCCCACCCCCCAATGCCGGGGCCAGAGGCAAAGGGAGAAGTTCTGGAAGGGAATGGGAGAAGAATCATGAGTGGGAGGTTATTGGTGATTTTTCCACTTTTGTGAGGGTTTTTTGCCGCTAACCCTCGCGAATGTGGAGGGGCTACTGTATACAGATATTGTTATTTCTCGTACTGGAATAGTCATCCATGCCACCATAACGTGTGCCCTCATTTACTGCAACCTCTGTGTATGTCATTTCCATCTCATGTGATGTGTCGTGCTCTTATATTTACAATGGAAGTGATGTGCGTGCATGCACACACACTGCTACATCACTAGTGCTTGCAATTCTCAGACGTAGTTGACTGAACTTACATTCAGAGCTGATACAATCAGTCAAAACTGTACCAGTACATTTTATTCTTTCATGGTTTTTCTTTTATGTGGGTTCCTGGAACAGAACCTCCGCATATATGGGGGCTGCACTGTATTTCAAATTTCCATGCAAGCTCAACAGTGAAGAAAGCTAACAGGGGAAAAAAAACAACAACTCATCTGAACTGTGGTGCTGCAAAAGAGTCCTTTGGATACCTCAGACTTCCAAAAAGACAAATAAATGGTCTCAAAAGTAAATTAAGCCTGAACCTTCATAGCCAAAATTACGAGAGTAAAGTTTTTGTACTTTGGACATACCATGAGACGACATGACTAGTTGGAAAAGATGATCATGCTTGATAAAGTTGAAGGCAGGATGAAAAAAGGAAAATCACATTACCAATGGTTAAGAAGCCACAGCCCTGAGTTTGCAGGACCCAAGTGAGGCTGTTAGTATCTGAGGCTCTTGGAGGTCTCTCATTTTTAGGAGTGTCAGAGGTCAAGGCCAAATTGACAGCAAAGAACAACAAGAATCAACTACAGCCATTTCTTGGAAGATTTTAGTTCTTTGTTGATCTGTCTCATCAAGTACAAAAGGCCAGTTTTACCCAATACATACATCTTCCAAACTTGGTATTTGGTGTTTATCCAATAAAAACAGCCAGTGGTGATTATTAGCTTTGATCTTTCAAATATAGACTAGTGGAAAGATTAACAAACACATCACAGAATAATGTTTTAAGAAATTAATTCAGTAATACTTTCGCGAGATGATAGATAATCTCCTTCACACCAACCCAGAAGTAAGGATTCAATCTATATTAGTAAATCTGTTTTTCTGAAATGAAATAGGAACTACAGCACATGTACACACAAATCTTATGAGTAAATTCCCACGATGCAATCACTGTCACTGAGAACAAAATAGTTGCTACCAAATGTTGGGTAAAAGGGCAGAACTAAAAAAACTCTTTCCATTCTCTCTTTCCTGTCATCAGTAACAACTACTTCCTGCTTTTGCTGTGACAGCATACCGATATTCACATGATCTAAAAGAACAGTAGGAGAAGAGGTATTTAAGCCTACGTATGCAATACAAGCAACAATAATCTGTCAGGAAATTTTAAACTGAAAAAACTTAAAAATAAAAATGCAAGGAAAGAAACAACTAAAAAGAAAGCAACCAGAAAAAAGTAAAAGGGATCAGTAGCATAAATGATACATTCTATTAGAAGTTTGTATTAAACATGAACAGCTCACAAGTGCTTGCAGTTCTCAGGCTTAGTTGCCTGAACTTACATTCAGAGCTGATCCAATCAGCCAAAATGGTACTAGTATATTTTATTCTTTGCTAGAATGTTTTCCCTAAGTCACGATTCAAAGATAACAACACCATATCCAATCCACATGTAGTCGACTGTGGCTCTTGGGCACTGCAGGGCATTACCTAACTATTAGGTGCACAACAGCTCTCTCACTTCGGTAGCAACAGGTACAGAGCAGCAGCTTCTATTATCCTGATACACCACCACTTTCCAAATGGCATTCACACCCGTAACATGCCCAGTCAGATTCCCCATAATGAATTTGTCATCCAAGGACTAACATTTTTTTAAAAAATTAAAAAGCAGCTAACAAGAAATTAATCTAAATTTTCAGTGGCTAGGTTAAATTCATTGCCTCTTCATCCAAGAAACTTCCCTACCTAATCAAGACAACAAAGACAAATAAGTTGTTGTTGTTTGCTTTCAAGTTGTTTTGGACTTTTGGTAATCCTACCACAAACCTATCACTGGGTTTTCTACAGTTAAGCGTGTGTGATGGGTCCTAGGTCACCCAGTGGGTTTCCATGCCTGGGCAGTGAATTGTACCCTGGTCTCTAGGTTCATAGTCCAATGCTCAAACCACTACAACGGACTGTCTCCCTGCATGTCCAAAGGCAAGGCTAACAATCCATTTGGTTTCATTCTATTGAGAGCTGAAGCGTATACTTAGGCTTACTGCATTATACTTAAGCGACCAATACAGGAATGTGAACAAGGCAACCAACAAGGAGTTGTTTTGGGAAAGAATATGAAACTTCAGCTTAAATAAAAATCAAAGATATGAGGTCAGATCTTGGTCTTCTCATTTGTCTTGCACCAGGTTAGGTTCAGACAAGGATAGACTCCACCCTTCCAGAAGTTAGTACATCTTAAAGATGGAATGACTATTCCTCAAGTAATATTCAATGATCTTATTTTTACTTTGGAATCTTTGTTGTAACAGTCCCTACCTTATCCTCAATGAATCATTCTTGATGATTTTACTGTAATGGACAAAAGACTGCACAGTTCAACATTTAGGAAGAACAACACTCTACTGGTCAATACCAAGGGGAAAGATGCATTGAAAGGATAGTGTTCTGCCGCACTACTGAAAAGGAAGACTGAGATCACAAGAGTTTATAAACGGAATGAACAGGGCATACTGAAAGAAAGAAAGAAAACTTAAGAAGCCATGTACCACTTATTTTTCAGTTCACAGAATTCGTACAGTTTCCAACTTGTGGATTCATTCACACCATTCTGACCTTAGCCTATCTGCAATTAGCTTTAAAGTTTTTTTGCTTCTGATTTACCCTTAAGATTTTTAGAGAACAGGAAAGTCACGGCTTCTACTTAATTCTTAATATTCCCTATGCTCCTTGTAATATCTAGCCTAATGAAGAGATCAGTTCTTGCAAAAGCCTGCATGCCATTTTATGCCTTATTTTAACCAATCTAATAACTACTCTGACATGGAGTTTGGATTTGTTACTTTGTTTTATAGAAATCAACATCAGTGCTTTACCATTTCATGGCAAGAACACATAGTGTTCATTCTGTAGTGAAATATCGGATTTGTTAAATATATATGTTGATGTGTGCATCAGAAGTATCTTTCGCTTTTAAGGAACACCTGTCTACTCACACTAACCATGGAACAGATAATATGAAGTCAAGACTTTGGGGAAATTGTTAAAAGGAGAATGAGTTAATGCAGTGTAAATTAAGGCACAACCCATGAAATGTGTGTTGTTTGGCCACCAGAAAATGTTTTATACTAAATAATTTAATGGGCCACAGTAGATTAGATGACTGAGCTGTACAATTCCTACACAAGTCTGGCCCTGATCATGCTTAATTTTATGTTATGTTATTTTATTTCTGTCCTACTTTCTGACAGAATTGGGATCCAAGGTAGCACACATGTTTGAAAAACAAGTAAAACACATAATGTCAAATGTTAAATACAATTTTAAATGTTAATTGAGTGCCTTCTCAGTGGCTGCTCCCAGACTGTGGAATTCCCTACCAAAGGAGGCTAGGCTGGTCCCTTCCCTGCTCTCCTTTCGTCAGCAGACAAAGACCTTTTCATTCAAATAGGTTTTTAATACTTAATTGCACATAGGTAGCTTTTGGGAGAGGACAGGTGCTGTATTTATAACCTTACTGGGTTTTTAAAATATTTTTTAAAAATTAATGGTGCTTTAACGTGATGATTGTTTTATTTGTTATTGTCACTTTTTTAAATGCTTACATTGTTTTTAGACTTTGTAAACTATCTTGGGTCCCATGCTGGGAGAAAAGTAGAATATTAAATAAATAAATAAATGAATAAAGTTATAACATTTAAACATAGTTGAATGAAGTTTTAAAATGATATGGTAACAATTACAGAAATTAATTAATTGCTATTAATTATTAATTACTAATTATTAATAATAGTAATTAATTACATGTCATTAAAAAGCACAGCACCCACTTGTCAACAGCCTTAGCTTAGCAGCTTCCCAATCGTGTGCCAACAGCCAACATGAATAAGAATGTCTCTCTGTAGGCAGCAGAAAACAGGGATTAGTGTAGCTTAAGCATCTCTTGGAAGCATGATCCATGGCATGGAAACAGCCACTGAGAAGACCCTGTTTCATATCCTTATAAGTGGGACTTACACTGAGACTGGCAAAACAAAGAGAAGGATCTCAAAGCCTGGGCCAGGCTTGTCTTGGAGAACATGGTCTTTTAAACGCTTTGGACCAAAGTCATATATGACTTTATAGATCATAATCAGCAATTTGTATTGGCCTCTGAAACAGAATATAGGTGGTGAAGACACACTAATAAGGGAGTCATATGTTCATTGTACTTGGCCTGGATGATTTATCTGGATCCAGTATTTTGGATCAGCTGAAGTATTCAAACTCTCTTCTAAAGCACCCCCTCCTATTTAGCATAATATGGTATTCCAGAAGGGATGCAACCAAAATGTATGTCACAGAAATGAGTGCAGCGAGTGCACCAGTTTTAATTGGGTAACTACACTCCTGACCAGCCTCAGGCTTGAATCTAGAAGTGCATGCACCAACTGTGAAACTGTACTGTACAGAACAAACCAAAGTACAGGGAAAAACTACACAGACAGATTTGCCAAGCAAGAAATTTCAAGAAAGCAGCTATATTAGTTAGCCTACAACAGCAAAAACAACAGAGTCTTGTGGCACCATGAAGACTAACAACTTTTACTTGGCATAGGCTTTCATGGACTCCACACTTATCCATCAGATGTATTTGATGAAGTGGACTGAGTCCATGAAAGAACATGCCAAATAAAACTTGTTAGTCTAGCAAGAGATTATTTCATTTTCCTACAACTGTACTGTACAATTGAAATCTGTGATTTTTAAAATCAGCCATAAGTATCTTTATATTGATATTCTCAAAACAGAACTGGAATATGGAAGATGCATGAAAATAATAGCCTTAATCTCCTCCTTTTGTTCCAGGAAAAGAAAGTAAAAGAAAAATGTAACACGTACTTTCTTTCCACTGAAAATTCCTTCACCTCTGCAAATGACAGCCAACAAACTATGGAGGGGGGAAGATTCTTGGATAAAGATACCACATCATTTTGTTGTTGTTGTTGTTTACTAGACATTATCAGCAAAGAAAGAAGGAGGTGAAAGAACCTGCTGCAGTCACACAATCACTGAATGTTTATTTCTGCTTCAACTGCCCTATTTCATATACTGCAATGGGATAAAGTTAGTGCCTGCTGAGTAGACAAAACAAAACAAAAAAATACATAAATAAAACTCAAATAAATAACTGTGTTAAAGTGAACTGAAGAACATAATCTAATCAAAGAAAATCTTGAAATGCCACATTGTTAAGAAAACAACGCAGAAAACAAGAATCGGACATCCATCAAATGCCCCCTCTTTTGGATCAGACTTGTGCAAATAACACACAGCAAAACCATTCCTTTCTATCATCTATTTTAACAGAAAACAGATGCAAGTTCGGATGCATTGTCCAATTCAAGATATAATCCTGCCAGTACAAGCACAACATCCAATACCAACGTTACTAGCATTTCCCCTTCATATCCCAAGATGATTATTTAACATTTTATAAAGAACAGTCTATGAATTTCCTAAAATTTTACTATTATTGCAACATCTGTAACTACTCAAAACCTCCACTCTACACAATCATCACTATTCATAGAATGAAAATAAAGGTTCATTGCTAACAGCTTGTGTCTACAGATGCATTTATAAGTACACACAGCCTACTGTTCTCTACACTGAAAGTAAAAAAAAAAAAAAGTTTAATATTCAAGTCAGAGTACAGATTCAGCAAACAGGTAGCTCTGGACAAATACAGCTCTCAGCTGGATCTTATAATCAACTGGCACAAATTTTATATGCACATCTTGGTACACAATGCTAAGTACACAATTGTCATAACTGTAAAGTATTAAATCTAGATGGTGTTAACTTTATCACTCAGTCCAATCACTCACAGAATCTGTGTGCGGGGAGGGGGAGCAGTGGTGTCAGCTTGCTTGCAACATGTACCTCTGACCACTGGAAACCACTAAGAAACGGACTTGACCTGAAGAATGTAGAATTTGCTAAGTCTTATCTGAGCATGAATCAGACTTTGCTTTGGCTATCCATGACTTTGTAACCTTTTGTGTAGAGTAAGGCAACACATGCTGATAGTCTGGAAACTTCAAGTAGTTCACAACATACTGCAATAATATTGTCATCTAGGCTGAGAAGCACAAACATACCACATTCATGCTTTTGCCAGATTCATGGTTCCCAATTGACTGCTAGGCCCAAATCAAAGTGTTGCTTTGGCTTTTAAAGTACTCCACACCTTGGGACAAGGGTATGTAAAAGACTGCCTGTTTCCATATGCATCAGCTTGGATTTTAAAATCTCTTGAGATCATTTTCTCAAGTGTTCCTCCACCAGGTGATGTGTAAGACAGCTAGAGGAGACAGACCCTTTTCAGGGATGGTACCTTATCTATGGTCTAGAGGGACTGTAGTGAGTCTGGCCTCTGCTACCAGGCAGATGGGTTTTAGAGCCCTTGCCAGCAAAATGGCCAAATCTTAAAAGCAGACCAGTGGCACACAAAAGAGTTATTTTGTCCTTGGAAGGTTTTGTTAGATAATTTGTGCTATAGCTTGATAGCTCAAGGCTGAGAACAAATGGGAGTGGACTGAAGTAATAAGCTTCCCTTTGTTACCAGATTACTTGTAGTTTTCATAGCTATTAGGAAGAGGGATGGTTCATACCTGGACACTTCACTTTTTTTGTTTGCGTCTGCATTCTTAGAAAGCCATCTCTCATCAGCCTCACTGGTGGGAGGAGAGTTGCACCCTAGCTCAGAGACCTTGTTTAAACAACCAAATGGGCCTGGACTGCCCTCCATAGGATAGTCTCGGTGTAATTAGTTGCCTTGAGTCCATTTCTACCATTGCCTGTGGGGACTGGGCTTCATCAGTGAAATGCTTCTCAGCTACAGGCCACCAGCTGCAACAATTACCACCAATAAAGCTTATTTTATAACAGTAATGTGCCTTAGTGGCAGGCGTATGCCTGGAACTACAATCAGTTCTGCCTTACAACAGAGGCTAACATGGCACCTATCCCGTTGTTATTTTGCTGCAAGATAAAGTCCTTTCTATTTTTTTCAGACTTTTCAATTTCTTCTTCATTTAAATTCCTTTTATGCACTAGGTTTTTAATGAGTTTTAAATACATTCTACTGTTGTTTTTTTACATCTTTGTTACAGGTCAGAGAATATGGTTACAGAGCAGAATAATCATAATTCTAATCATAATAATTTTTTATTTGTTACCTCTCCCCAATGGTCGAGGCAAGGTACAACACAGATACAATTAAAAAGAAATTACAACTAAAGTACTCTAAAAACACAAAACCATTTAAAACCCAAATATATCCTGATCAAAATATATATCATAATTAAAAGTACAATTAAAAGTACAAATATAATTAATTACAAATATTTTAGGGAGGCAAAAAATGATTTTGTCAAAATCTACAACTGCATCCCAATATGGGTTCCATGTAACTTTGAGACAAATTTACTTCTGTTGCAGTATCACCAGAACTAATGAAGTATGCCAGCAGCCTACTTCCTTAGTTCTGATATGAGGAAGACCGGTTTCAGCTTCAAGAATATATAAAATTAAGTATTTTTCCATAGAGAAACAACATTTGACAAAACTGATCATGGGTAATTTTTACTGCAGATTATTTTAACATATTTTATGTGAAACTAACTCTATTCTTCTTTTCACTTAGTTTCTATCCCTTTCTTTCCAACAAAACTTTGTGGTGAGATCCACTACTCGTAAAGCCATGCCCTCATCAGCTGAAGTCCCTGCTGCAGTAAACACAAAACATTAACAGTTTGTTGCAAATCAGTATACTTCCACAATGCTTTTCATATAAAGTCAGTTTAAAATAATGTATTAGCAAAGTGAACATGCCTTCCATTGTCTAACTAAAAACAAGTATTGCTCATGAATTTTTGAGCAAACACACAAATGCCATTGGGAAGAAAAAGTAATAAGCACATTAGGCTGCAATTGGGCAGCAGGAGCTCTTTACTACATCTTGTAACCATCAGATGCATGGCTAAGATTCATGATCAGGATTACTGATACTTAAAAGCGCATCTCTGCCTTTTTGTTGAAAGGCTTCGTTTCTCATGCCAAGAACTTCAGCTCTGGCTAAGTATCACTTTGCTGTTTTAAGCTATAACTACAACTCGGGAGGAAATTAGTTAGTCTGACATCAATAGCACAAAATGGCTTCTAGTTTCTGTATTCCTATACACTAAGGTTCCTAATATAGCTATTCACTGAGCTGCTTACACATTAGATTACGTCAGCCACCTCCATAAGCCTGTCTAATAAGTCCTAAAATAGCAAGGTAAGGTTTCAGCACTAGAACATAGGGAAAAACGCATTCTTTGAGGAATGTGTAAGAATTGTGATTTTGTTTTTACTCATTATGTCTTGTTAGTCACATATCTATACATACAACTTTTTTCTATTGCTGTTACTGACAAGACATTTCAGATCTTCATTATTTACAGTGACAATAAAACTACAGCAGAATTATAGAATGGTTTCAGCTAAGAGTCAAGGAGTACTACAAAGATTAATATGAACAGAGATTTCATTTAAATCTTATTACAAATATTTTCAATATACTCATATGTATCAAGAATACTGAAATAAAGTATTTTCCCACTGATTTCCAACTGAGGTGGGAAGAATAAGGGATTTAAATGCTTATAACTTGATGTGTTACAAGTTACTTAATACAGCTTTTACTGCACAGCAGAGCATGAAAGTGAAACCAAATGCAATATGCTGCAAAATTGTAATTATAATTGCTTTATTAATGACCATCAACTTCTTATATCACTCAATGCTAAAATACTTTTCAGACAAGTTACTGGAATATCCTATTCTGTCCACTTTCAACATAACTCAGCTTTTCCTCACTAGTTTTTACCTCACATGATGTATGAAAATACAGAACAGCCAAAGGAAAGACAAATTAATTATGCAATAGAAACAGTAAACCTGGCTATATAAAATGTGACCTGCAAAAAAAACCCAGAACATCAACTTGATGAAAAGTACACTCTGGAAATCCAATACAAAGACTAAATTGTTTTAATTTATAATTTACGACATTTCATTAAAAAGTCTTTTGAACCCTCTAAATGTGACATCTTGAATGTATATTTCAGGTAAGCACAATGCATTCATTCTATCCTACTAACTGCCTGGCAAATTTGTCAAAATAAGTGATAAGAAGAGGTCATCAACCCATGTTGCTCAAATCAATATAACAAACAGGAATTTCTTCCTAGGTGAGGCACTTATCAAGCAATGCAAGAGATGGTCACCAGGTCTTCCGCACTTTGAAAGCCACCACTGTCAACATGATATGGTGATTTCAGTGTCAGACTATGAATATGAAGACCAGAATTTGAGTCCCCACTTAGCTATGGAAACCCACTGGGTGACCCTGGGCAAGTCACACACTCTTAGCCTCAGAGGAAATTAAAGGCAAAATCTAAACAAAGCTTTGCAACAAAACCCTATGATAGGGTCACTGTAAGTTGAAAACGACTTGAAGGCACACACCAACAACAAGGACATGCACAATATGCAGGTTACAGAAATAACCTGGCACAGCTGTGAGTTAACATTAAATGAAAGCATACTGCATAATCTACAATGTGGAACTTATGTTTCAAGTATATTACAACAAACTATTTTTAATTCCACAGAAATCTAATGGTTAACTATAAATTTGCATCAGATTTTTTAAAAATGAAATCCATTTGTGCCACAACAATTTCAAATATGAGTTACAGTGTGCTATATTAAGAACTGAATAAAAGGCACCATCTTTTACATCTAGTGCCACAGTACAGTGAATGAGCTTTTGCTTTCTGTCTCATTATAAACCTCACTGTGAATTCAGGTAACACAGAGAAGACTGACACCTTACAAACCTTGCAGAGTGATGCACATATTTTGTTTTTACACATAGTTATAACTTAGACTTCAGAAACCTTACTCTTAATTGTATCATTGTTTACAGGATAGCTGCTATAGCACTTAATGTCTGATTTTCAAGTAAAAAAGAATGTGCACCATCACTTTAATGCTATGAAAGGCCATAGAGACAAATTTAAAAGTTTCTTGATAGTCTGGCTTTATGATAGTCTATGACCTTAAATAGTCTTAATAGTTTATGGCCTTAAATCTCACTATCATTACCTGAAAGTTTTAAAATTAGGACAAACCTGTATTTTTAATGTATTATCATTCTGTTTTTACAATTATTAAAAATGCATTAGCATGTTGTAGGAAATCTGAGTGGGGGAAAAAAACCCCTGAGCAATGACATGTTGTCTCATACAGACATCTACCAAAGCTACTGTCCATCCATCATCAGCTGCCTCCATATTGATACTCTATATTATCTGAATTGTGAGTTACCAAAATATGTGAATCTAATACATTTTCCACCCATCAGCAGTCAAGATCAGCCTTAATATGCACACATTGGCAAGCTCCAGTTCATACCGAAAATATAGGGGGAGCAGAGTACAGAAAACCTGGATAGGAGGAGAAGAATATGCCACTGTGGCTAACAGCTGAAATAATTCTGCTTCCCCTGGTTCATGTACACTGATTCTGTTGAACTCCAATCTGCCAACATTGCTTGCTCTTTCAAGAGTCTCAGAAAATGTCAAAATGATGTTGCAGAGCTCTCCACTGCATATTACCAGATACTCTGCCAAACATCTAAATGTGCCAGATAGCCCCACTTGTGTCTCATAGAAACAGAGGCTGAAAGGCCAAAGCCATGCAGGAACCCATGAGAAAACAAGGTAAATTAAAAGGCATGGCACACTTATTGGATTCCCCCCTTTCCTCTCACAGCACAGTAGGAGACTGTTCCATAAGCACAAGCTGCTGCCACACCCACTGGTCCCATTCTCAACATCTCAACCATATACATCTGCAAAGAAAAGGCAGGGCAACAGCAATGTATTTTTTACATAGTACTTTGTAGGGTAGGTGCAAGGTAGGACAAAGGGCTGCACGGTGGTGACAGGGCAGTAGGTCTGTGGGTCACAGGATGTGAGCACACAGTACAGGAACTGGTCTGCTCAGCCTACAGCTTTGCATTGCTGGTAGTCCCATTCAAATCGCTGTACTCTTGAAAGATACCATGGACCAAAGAAGCTACATAATCCCAAGCACAAACTTTCTCAGAACTTTGTTCCTGATGGTTCTTCCTCTCTTCAACAGGATCACAATTTGATTCTGTCAAGAGCCATCCCCTTGGAGTGGAATCATCCGTATCAGCCAATGCATGTAGCCACTACATTCACCAGCATAATTCTGGAAACGTTCTTAGGCTTCTGCTTGGTCTCAAAAGCACTCCACATTCCTTGGCAATGGGGCATGTATAGCTTTGGTGCCAAATACATGTATGCATTTGGCATGAGTATGCCTATAAGTGGAACTGACTGGTGTTTTACTCTCTCTCAGGCCCTTTCCACATGGGGGTTAAAAAATGGTGTAGAGCGACCTCTGACGGAGGTTGTCTACACCGTAAAGTGGATTGGGGTGGACTACTTTTGCGTAGTTACACACCTCAATCCGCGCTAGGGCGACCGGAAGTGGCGGTGCTGTGTGCTTTTTAAAAACCACTTTTTATGTGGTTTTTAAAAGACATGGGGCGTGCAGTCCCATGCAGCCACGTCGCAGCGCCCAGTGTGGATTTACAGGCGCGCGCAAGGGCGTGCAGATCTGCCGGGGGTGGGATTTACAGCTGGCGAGGTTCTCCGGTTGGTGGAGAGCCTCTGCCAGTCATAAGCCACCATTTTGGATGCTGCCAGACGCCGCGGGATGCCGATAAGTGTGGAGCAGCGAAAACGGGCTGCTCCACTGGTGACGGACTCATCTGGTTTAAGGTAAGCTCCGTTTCAGCGTGTTTCCGGCCGTTTCTTCGCCTGCGTGTGAAAAGGGCCTCAGTGTGTGTGTCCTGCATGATTGCCTCTTCTCCTCACTTGTTCTTCTTCTCACCAACTCTTCCCAGCAGACTCACTTTGGCTCCTCTCAGAGCTGTCACAGTATCCCTCCTCTGCAATGAGTTTGCCTGGACTGCCCCTCTTTACTAGTGGCTATGGGAGTATGACCACTGAGTTTCTAGAGCTGAGAGACAGAACTTATCTGCACTAGGTTATTTGAAATTGTAATTGTCAGAGGTTGCTCTACACCGTTTTTAAACCCCCATATGGAAAGGGCCTAAGAGTATTACAAGTGGACAAAGTAAGAGAATAACAGCCATTCAGCAGGTGCTGAAGACAACTTGGCAAACTATGTCCCTTTCAGTTTATCAGCTCATGCCACCATCTCATTACCCTGCCCCCAGTCTACCCTCCTACCCTTATTTAGAGGAGGAGAGGAGACAGCACCAAAAGCCATCTCTTTCAGAAGAGAAGGTTAGCTTGCTGGATGCTGAGCTGCTCAGAAACCAGCAGGACATCTTTTTCTGGACACAGAGAAAGCTCTCACTATTGTCACCTGCCACCACTACATACCACTCTAAAAAAGTGTCTTAACAAATCATAAGGTATCAACAGGATTCTGTCCAAAAAACCCTCATGTATATGAATGTCTTTTGTAATCAGAGTTTTAAGTGGTTGATGGCTGACAACAAGGTGCCTTTTCCGATTAATGGTCAGGAGTAAGAACCAACTCTATCATGTTACACATCCAGGTTGTGTGTGTGTGTGTGTGTGTGTGTGAGAGAGAGAGAGAGAGAGAGAGAGAGAGAGAGAGAGAGAGAGGGGATAGTTTCATACTATATTGTACAATACATACATACACCTACAGATGGGGCCATTTACAACTGTCATCCCATATAAAGAGCTGAATTTACTTGCAAAATACAGCAGTCCCTCCCATACCATGACCTCTGCATGCATTAATGTGAGGTTGTGCAAACTGTCGTGTCTCAATATAGTCAATGGATACAGTGGGCACACACATACCCCTGCATATACAGAGCGTACGCTGAACTCATAACTGGGGACAGATTCTTTTCTCAGTTTCTGTTGATGTGCATTTCTCATGCAAAAGTTGCTTTTCATATATAGACATAATATTCATAAATCCACATGGTGTTCAGGACAGGATCCTGAAGTATAAAATTGCATTATTGATTATTAAAGTTAGGATTGTCCATGCCATTGTATTTTCAGTTTCTATATATGGCTGCAAAAGCTGGGCACAGAAGAAAAGCTGTTAGGAAGAAAATACGGTAACTCATCTGAAACATAATGCTGGAAAAGAGTTCTACGGATAACCTTTGATTGCTAAAAAGACAAATGAGTGGGTCCTAGAGCAAATCAAGTCTCAACTCTCCCTAGAAGCCAACATAGATAAACTGAGATGGTCATACTTTGGACATATGAGGAGACAAACCTCCCTAGAAAAGACAGTAATGCAGTAGAAGGCAGTAGAAAAAGAGGAAGACTCAATCAAGGAAGCTAGGGCCCTGAGTCTGCAAGACCTGAGCAGGGCTGTTGATGATAGGATGACTTATAGACCTCTCTTTCATAAGGTCTGCATAACTTGAAGTCGACTTGACAATAGTTAAGAACAACAAAACAAATACTTAGCACATATATTTTAGCTTTAGAAATCAGTCCCCAAGTATGACTCAGATGAAACCTCATGAGTAGCGCACGTATATATAGAGAATTGTCTTAATTAAATCCATGAAGTCTTACTTTGGAGAAGAGTAAAGGCAAAACAAAAAACAGGAAGTGAATCAAGACAATAGGCAACCTTATATTTCTGAATAGGGTATTTAATCCAGTTTTTGTCTCCCACAGACAGAGAGTTCCTTTCATACACTGGAGGCTTCTAATCCAGCAGAGAATTTCTGCTGGTGGAATGAAGGACGTAATTTTTATCTATTCACCTCACCACCACCACAGTCCCCTATGTCTACAGAAGGCTGCTCCAGAAGGCTAGGGATCCTTTGGAAGTGTGGAGGAATTTGTGCTGTGCACTGCAGGAGAAAGTTAAAATTGGCAAATTTATTTGAGCAGTCTGAGGTCATTGATTAGGGAATGGCATCACCAATAGAAGAAACACTGAGGAGGAGCTTAATCTGTCACCACTTGAAAAAGAATAATCCACATAAAGCTAACCTACAGAAGGGGAGGATCAAGATTTCAGAACACTCTTTGAATTAGCCACCTGAATTATAAGTTTTGTATGGTTATAACAGAGCTGTACCTCACCTGGATACCACTCTGTTTACAGAGAGGACAAACACAATACTAAATGGAGTCCTCTCTTTCTCTGACCCTAGGTTGCCCTCAGCTCACACTTGCTATTACAGATAACAGGAATCCTGCCTACTCGTAACTATATATTCACTCAAGACTTTCCCATCTTGCAATTATTCTTCCCAGCTCATATAATACTGAAATCCTACAGTATCAAGTATAGTCCTCGGAGAGAGAGTCATACGTTTCCCATTCTGTGCATGGTGGAAAGACCATTTAAAGTGAACAAGGGAGGAAAGAGGGCTCAGCCTTTGGTCTATCATTTCTGATGCAAAGAGCTATACAATTTGATAATAAACTGTTTCTGCCACCATTTTATGTATGTGCGTGCAAACACACAAACATTGTAACAATATTATACACTAGACCAGTGGTTCTTAACCTGGGGTCTGGGAACCCCTGGTGGTCTTCACAGCCTTCACAGGGGGTCCATGAAACCCTGCTATTGGACATGATAACAGCAGCAGCAGTAGCAATAGGGTTGTGGCAGTGGGATGCTGTTGGTTGAAGGTGCTGAAACTGTTCCTTTGTTTGCAAAAGGAAGAGACATGCTAGTAAGAAAGAACCTCCCCCTCCATCAGCATTTGTTGCTGTGTGCCTTCAAGTCACTTCTGATTTATGGCAACCCTAAAGTCACCCTATCAAAAGTTTTTTGTTGTTTTTGTTTTGAAAGATTTGTTTAGAGGGGTTTGCCTTCATCTTCCTCTGAGGCTCACAGAATGTAACTTGTCCAAGGTCACCTAGCGTCTAAGTGGGAATTTGAATCCTAGTCTCCAGAAGCCTTTAATAAATAAATAAATATTGGAATATTTAAATCTAAACTTAAGTATTTCAATCTTAAGTCTTAAGGGTCTCTGGCAAAAAATTATATTTGTAGGGGACTCCTTGATATTTTTTTTTTAAAAAAAGATTAAGAACCACCGCATTAGAGAATGAGAATCATCATGCTACAATATCAGTAAAATAAATATGATTACATTCATAGCAATTGTTTATATGCATGTCCGTTACAGATATAGGGAAACTGATTTGCTAAGGGTGATATTTTACAGGAAATGCATAACAAGCCCTAAGCTGTTCTCTGAAGAGCCGCCATATTCTCACCACAGCAATATCTGGATAAACTTATCCTTTTGTTCAGATATACTGAACAAATTCTATAATTTATTTGTAGTTAAAGATGCATGAATGAATGAATGAATGAATGTGTCATGAACTCTGGGAACACAGTATATTGAACACTAATAAAATATCCCACTTTTTATTTTCCAAGGCAGTCGTTCTTAAACTTTTGGGGGGAATTTACAGACCACTTTGATAATCTAATGACAGATATGGACCACTTTTCCAGGAAAAGTACTTAAACATAAGGACAAAAAATGGAAGAAAAAATAATTTGTGCCTGGACCTTTGGAAACACATCTGTGTACCACCTTGGAAGACTACAGACCACTGGTAAAAAAACACCTTTCCCATGGGACTCTTTGATGGGCTAATTAGATGGGCTAATCTCCACATCCAAGTTTAGTACCAACATCTACCAAAAGCATTAAAAAGGAACACTACACTAGATGTTCTTTAATATGAATGACTGAATTTTATTTTGCATTATTTTGGTTATTTGTTTCATTATTTTTGTTATGTGCCTTCAAGTTGTTTTCTGACTTGTGGTGACCTTAAAGCCCTAAGGCAAACCTATGACAGGATTTTCTGGGGCTGACATGCCAAAGGTTACCCAGTGGGTTTCCATGGTCAAGTGGGGATCCTGGTCCCCAAGATCATAGTGCAATGTTCAAACAACTACACCATGCCACTTCTCATTCATTTCATAGCCCAGGTCTAGTGACCATGCAATTAAAACCAGTTGCCTACCAGCTATCTTCCAATATACTATATTAATGCTTTTATTATTATTTCGCTCCCTCAGAAAGATCCCACCTTCACTGAAGTCTTAACATAAGTAAGACCATTTTCTGCCTGTGTGCTAATCAATAATTTAAAAGATGCTAAGCATTAGAGAAGCTATCACCTCCTTCTCTACATTATATACCCAGGATAACTGGCAAAGTGCTTATTTGCACTACAGTAATGGCTTGGTCCCTCCCTTAACTTAAAGAGAGTGGAGGAGGAGACTGCAAAAGTTAGGTTTAGCTACATTTGATAATATAAAACATTCATGAGTATAATGCTGAGGGAAGAATACTACTACTGTTAATAGGAAAAATATATATATAAAACAGCATCAGCACGGCACAGCACTCACTTGACAACACCCATTCTCAAACATTTGCTGTGATGAAAAAAGGCTTACAGCATAGGCTACTCTAAAGTAAGTCCTGCTGAGTTCAATGGCACTTAACAGATAAGTATGTACCCAGAACTACAGCCTAAGAGATACAGTAGGTTAAGTAACACAGAGAGCCTATTGATATATATCAAGCTGAGATTTCTACATATTTCTCCTTCAAGGTTAAGAGAAAGGTAGGAGTTGCTAACATGGATAAATGCATCAGAATGTACAACATCAAATACCCAGGAAGAAGTTTAACTGAATGCCCTTGTCCATACACAATCACACAGACGGATGCTCTAAGGATTAGAAAATGAAGTTATTACATGTAACTGTGTTTACTACTACAGTATGTGACCTATTTTAAGCCCTGGGTTTAAAAACATGAAACATAAACATAAAAACAAAAAACAAAAAAAGTGGGCACATTCATTTTTCTTTGGATCTATGCATAAGAATTAGCCATTAAAAAAAAAACCACCTATGATATTGCATAGCAATTAGAGCAAAGCGAGAATGCATATCCTTGAGCTCCTTTTTTCCCTGAAAAATAAAACTTACATAAACAATGCTCAGATTGTGTTGCAGAGCCTCATAAAAATGCTTAGCTTTGACATTTTCTACTATCTACTATGAATGAATTCATTTAGCTTCCAGTTCAACTGTTAACAAGGCAACTGCAAGGTTATCAGTAGTCAGTTTCAAAACAGAAGAAAATAACCAAAGTACACACATAGACACCCTTCTTCTATTTGCTAAGGAATGCTGTTACTCAATTGTCATGCACTGCATCTTCTATGTTACAGTGGAAAAAAATGAACGTACCAAATATGAAGTCATTGCACCTCAGAAAACACACCTTGTAATCTTCCACAGACTGCAGTTCAAAGTGGAATCTCATCAGTTTTTCCTTTTATCTTCACCCAGTAGTATAAATAAAATCTACACCCTGCATGCTGACTGTTTTATTAAAGCAAGCAGGAATGAGCAGAAAACGTATTAGAATATCTGCCCTGCATTAACTTAAAGCAACATTGTCTTGATGTAAACTAAAACACATGCTGAGTGAGGATGTGCGCATATAGCAGCTTATCTCCTCTCTCATCTGCTTCTAATGACAGCTGATAAACTAGCCACAACTAATCCTTTTCTAGCTGCTGATCAAATAGACAATCCAGCATGGTGGAGCACTCGAAAATTCCTCCTGCTTCTGTTCTACTGCTGCTCTAAAAAGCAGTTTCCTTTTCATTGAGATAATAGCCTTTTCTGCAGTCACATGACTCAGAACCTACATTAGCACAGCATTATGATAATAGACTTCCCTCCCCCTTCTCTACTGCTATTAAGGAGGGTATCTATCCTAAAAACCCACTTAAACATTTTGCAGAGTAAAGTGCCAAAACTATCTGTCTCTTTGAAGGAAAACAACATCAATGAAAGCATATTGTAAGTATAAGTATATTGTATATACTCTACATATAAACAATTAATATAGAATTAAAACCATATTATTCATGACATAGAAGAATTAAGAATTAAGTGATTATTTGGTTGCAGTCCAGGTTTTCAGCCTTAAGGTTGATTGTATTAATTTTTTTTCTCTGTAATGTTCCTCAATAAATTTACTCCTTTCCACACCCAGTAAATATAATACACTACTTATCCACTAGCTTTCCATTGTAATTTATGGTTCACATCCCTAGTTAAATTTTCTTTAAATTCAGAAGTATGAAGGGTCTCTACAAACTTGAGGTTTTTAAGGGTGTTCCAACCACTGACTTTTTGTCCTGTTGTTAGCCTGAAGCATAAGAGCTGAAACCAACTCAATAAAGAACTTTCCTTGAATAAAACATTCTGCTGATATTTGTGGTTGGATAATGTTAAACAACTGTGTGAATAGACCTCTACAAGCAAATGGTAACTTTTCTTTACATATTATTGTTAATATTGTTGTTGTCATCACAGCACTATGAAGAAATTGTTTAGAAAGCAATTGAATACTTTCTGATGGAGCACTCCCATACTATGGTCTTCAGTCTTTCATATAATCTATTGCTCTTGACAAAAGTTTGGAAGTAAGGTAGAAGCGGTTTCATTTCTCCTCTCTTACAGTGAGTTCTTTCTCCTCAATCAATCAATCAATCTGCTGCAAGCAATTAAATACTATTCATTTACACCAGCTCCATAGCTGGATTTCTGACTTCAAAAGAGGATACTTATGGACTCCATGCTATACCCTATCTAAGGAAACAGGATTGCTTTGTTAGTGGGAAATTCTTCATTTGAGATTCAGTTGGGCCAAAAATAGTTGGAATTTGAAATCCATATTGCCTGTACCCTATTGAAAAATTAGGTTTCATCTATGCATGGCAGGAAGTAGGATAAAACTTACTGTAGGGCAACATCTCCATAAAATTGTACAACAGTCCTTCAGTATTCTGAAAAGGAAAACAATTTCTATCATTTACTAAATGGAACTATGTAGTACTGATGAAGATGATGATATATTTTAATATTTAACAGTTATACAGATTTAAAATATTTAAATGGTCAAACTGTTGGCTACACATAATCTGTTAAACTCCTCACAAACCCATTGGGTAGATCAGTATTATTAATCCCTATCCTGCAGATAGGGTGGGATGTAAAGGCTGATAGACTGTGCCTTGCTTAACTCTATGAGGCAGGTCTACGGAAAAAATGAGATTTAAAAAAGGGACATCTCAGTGTGTAGTTCAGTGCCTTATCTATTGTGTTTCACAGTTCTACAGCAAGTTGTGTAAAAAATAATAGTAATTCTCAGGTACTGCATCAAAGGCACCAACCTTGTCAGGAGATGAAAAATATTCCAAGCTGCTAGGTACCAGAAACAAGTGAGAAAATATAGTTTTTTGAAGCTCTGATTTAGAATGTCTCCTTGAAGTCAATTTTAATGCAGGAACACTTCATAAAAAGAAAAGAAAAAACACTTCATGCCTTTAAGAAATTAAAAAGTAATATTATTTACTCTCCGTGATATTTGAATATTACAGTACATATTATATTAAATCGGAGTGGGTTATTAACTGTGATACCCCTGCAATCCTGAAGCACAGAAGACTGACGGATGGGCTGAGTAGCAATATTAACTGTCATATTTCTTTTATTTATGCAAGCCACTTGCTTTTCAGTCCCCCTCCCATATTTATTTCTTATCCAGAGGAAAGGGTGGCAACCACACTGATTAAATTTGCAGATGATATGAACATGGAAGGAATAGTGAACACCGCTGAGGCAGATCTAATATTCAAGAACAGAAAGGCAGTGAGAAATAAAATGAGCTTCCACAAGGACAAATGCAAAGCAACCCACTTGGGAAGTAAAAATTAAAGGAGCATGTACAAAATGAAAGCATGCTGGCTAGACAGTGGTACTGAACTGCAGACGGATGTCAAGTTCACAGCGGATGTAGATCTAAGACACCACAACACAGCAATATAGCAGTAAAAGCAATGGAAAATAAAGGGAGCAGAAATAATGTAAATAAAGAGCCCAGATAAGAGGTACTAGCATGGCTAAATGCCAATAGAACTGAAAATAAATAGCATTCACAATACACAGCAGCACACATGAGATGAGGAAATGAGTGAGGAGATGCAAGAGGAATAACTACCCAGTTATCAATCTTTGGTGAAGCTGCGGCATGGCTAGAGGCCCCAAATAGACTTCTAGTCATGCCTCATTTAGTCTTTCAATGAACAATCAATAACAGGGACCAGGGGACCACAAGCAGAAATTGTGGCTAAGAAAAACACCGAGCCCATTCAGTTAGAATGTTTTTGTCATTCTTTCGCCAAGCTCAGAAATCTCAGCTTGCACATTGCCTCTTCCATCTCCTGCCCAACTTTGCTTGTTTGCTTCCTTACCTCAGGAGGCAAACAACTGTTTTTAGGACATATAGGAAGCTGGAATGCTGTGTGTGAAAGGAGGAAATGGAAGATACAATCTGAGTCTGAGGCTGTTCCTGGGTTCATCATATAACACTAAACAATGTTGTGGCATTACGTTCAAAGGCCCATTGCTAGCAATACAGGAAGATAATAGGAATCTACTAGAGAGGATAACTTTAACCTATAACACTTCATTAAAGATGATCACATTTTAAATATGATACCGACTACCCTAAAGAGCTTCTAATACTTAAGAAAGACAAAAACACAACAGAATTTGCAGAGGACCTTGAAACGATTAACACTCACCACATACATAATTTTGTTTGACAGAGTAACATCTACATTGGGCTGGCAAGACATAGGGCCTTTTTACACTACACTGTTATAGTGTTATTATTCCGCTTTCAATCTTCTATGGAATCCTGGGGTTTGCAGTTTAGGGAGGGGCCTTTAGAATTCTCAGCCAAAGAGCTCTTTAGCCTCAGTACACTACCAACCCCAGAATTCCACAAGATGTTGAAAGTAGTGGAACAATAGTGCTATAGCAGTGTAGGACAGAAAAGTCCATAGTCTCAATGTGTCTTCATTGTGTAATGAGTACAAAGTGTCCGCTAAGCCAACCACTAAGCATGTCTGAGACCCATGGCATAGACCGATCAATGTTGTGATAACTGCACTAAAAGGACCCAGAATCATCACAGAGTTTATCTGAGAGCAGGAGTGGGGTCCATGTGGCCCTCCAGAGTGATGTGGAAAGCCACACACACTCCCCATCCCTGTTATAAAGAATAATCCATGAGCCAGGAAAATCCTCTTCCTTTTCATAGCATTAAGCTCTTTTTCTCCCATAAAGGCCTCACAACAAGGCTTAACACAATAAGGAGGCCTTAACAAAAGGCCTGAACACAGTAATTACTGTACTGTTGATGTCTCATTACAAATATTTTTGATACCACAGTGGAACATCTGGTCTTAGACTTTTCTTCCATGACATTATTTAGAGTGTTGAGCCCTACATCAGCAACACACAAACCATAAATTGCTATACTGTACATCTCTCTACTATTTGTGTTTAGAGAGATTCAACAATCATAGTCTCATTTTAGCTCACTTTTCAGGCCAACACCAAGCAAACATATTGTGTGTATTAAAAATGTATATGCAATAGAGTAATACGCCATTATATAGCACCTGCACTACACAGATCCTACCGTAGCTCTGAAAAGAAGAGACACAAGCTTGAGTTTATAGCTCATAATGGTTTATGATAACAGAAACTCCTAATTCTCCTTTGTTCTCACCCAAACACAGTGCTACCCCTTCTGCAACCTAATATCAATATGTCACCTGGCAGTGCTGGTTTTGAGTATCTGCTAGCTTGCCCCTGCTCCCCAGATTAAGACATGATGGGGACACAGGGTTTTTAAATCAGGTTTGTTTTCCATATCCTTACCCTGACCCTATCTGATAAAGAAATCTGGAGATCTCAAAAGCTTGTACACTATTTTTTACTTTTGTCGGTGGGGGCTAACAGAAGTGTTATCCTAATATAGAGTTATCCTAGTAAGGATTTTGTTTTATTGTCAACATATCCTTCTCTGCATTACGTAAAAGTTGCAATGGATTTGCCCACATTACATATAACTTCAACAAGTACCATAAAGAAAATGGTGGCATCGTAATTCTTTTATACAAGGCCAACAATGAGAGGACCACAAGGAGCTACCATGGGGAGGTAAAAGTGTTTAACAAGAGGCCACCTTATGTCCTTTTGCACTCCAACAAAAACAGCTACTTTTTGTTGGTGTATACAAGCTACTTTTGCAACAATAAAAAACAACAACCCTGTTACATGGTCAAGATGATGTGAAAAGGTAAGAAAGAAAAATCTAAGCCTGCTAACGAAGATTGTTGATGTCTAGGATATACATGCAGACTGAGATTCAATTACTGTGGTACAGCTCCACTGCTAGCATTTGAAAGGTTGTCAGAGATTGTGGATTTCTCAGAGTCTGGCCAGATGATGTTATAACCAAGACAATTGTTTAGTATCTGCCAGTGGTTCAGCTATTAGCAACTCCCCTTCAGATGACTGTTCTTCAAGTGAATCTTACATAGAAGACATTTAACTACCTGGTGAACCAAGCCGCTGAGTGTACCTTGCTTCTCAAAAAGCTGGATATAGGCTTTTTTTCACTTCCAAATGACCTGGAGCACATTGTAAAATGTAATCTATGGGCTTTTAATTTATTTTTTAAAAAATCAGAATGTATGGAGGATGAAAATCTATATCCAGAAATCTAAGAATGTCTCCTTAATTTCAGAACCTTCCTAATAAATATGCCTAATACTGGATGTCCGGAGCTCTGGCCCGGCCGGCCCTCCCCGGCGGTGGTTCAGAGGCCGCCGTGGATGCGGTCCTCGGGCTGGAGGACGGCCCGGACGACGCCCGGGTCACTGAGGAGCTCCCCACCGCCGGGAGAGGCCGCCCGGATGCCGCGGAGGCCGACGGCAGCGGGAGGGACGCCGCGGAGGCCTCTGCCGTGGGGAGGGGCCGCCCGGACGCCGCCATCGACGAGCGGGATGCCGTGGAGGCCTCTGCCGCGGGGAGGGGCTGCCCGGATGTGGTGGAGGCCACCGCCGCCAAAGAGGATGCCGTGGAGGGCTCCACAGCTGTGGAGGGCTGCCATCGCCGAGAAGGACGCTGCGGAGGTCTCCGTCGCCGGGGAGGGCCACCCGGACGCCGTGGAGGCCAAGGATGCCGAGGAGGAAAGCCTGAGCAGACTGCCGGGATGGGTGGGACCCAGGCTCCATCCTGGGGCACCGCCCACCCGTGGCCCCGATCCGGAGGAGGCTGCCGGCCCTCCTCCCATGTTCCAGCGGCGGTGGCAGGACAAGGAGGCTGGCCGCCGCTCCCGACGGCTGCTGGAGCGGCGGCTGCAGGCTGACAGCTCTCAGCTGACTGAGGGCTCGCAGCTGTGAGCCAGCTGTGGGATTGGCTGCCGCCGACCCTGGAGCCTTACTTAAGGCCAGCGAGAGGCAGCGGCAGGCACGGGGCAACAACTGTTGGCCCTCTGTGGGACGTCCGTCCGAGCCTGGTTTCAGCCACGCCTGCCTACGAGCGTGCCTTCGTCCGGAGACCCTGCCAGCCCCGCCTTCTGCCAGCTCTGAGTGAAGTAACCCTTTCTTTACTTTCGTTATACCTGCTGCAAGGACTCTTTGTGTTTGCCTTAGACTGCTGGCAGGAGCCTCCACAGCTGAGACTCCTGTGTCTCCTGACCCTCCCCTGCTCGACCCCAGCCTGCTGCTGACACTGGATTTTAAGCAACATATGATAATAGAAGACTTGTTTAAGGACAAAAGATGTTTCTTTTACAGTAAATTTCTATGACTTCAATACATTGTATTCAATACAATACACCGTACTTAATTGACTGATATCCTCTTAAAAAAAAACTAGGTTTAAGCACCTGTTAATGTTACAAAATTCTTTCACTGTTCTTCACCATACATTGCAAAGCAAGTAAGTAGTTAACAAAAATCTGCACAGACATGTCCAGTGGACTTTGTTATTTGTTTTCCTCTAAGTTCAGAAGTTCTATTTACTATGTTTTCAGTGGGTGGGACTGCTTTTGGTGTTGTAACTCTCTAGTAATGACAAGATTATTTCTGCTCAGCTCTATGTTCAGTTGATTTTCTTTTCTCCTTTTCTTTTCTTTTTCAAGAATACTCTTAAACCAATGTTTGGTGTAAGATACACAGACAGTTAAATTATTTTCAGAATAGGTTCTAAATTCACTTGCTATTTCCAACTAAAACTGACTACTGAATCAAGGAAAACATGGAAAATCAATACTTAGGTAAATTCCACTGATTCAATTCATTTATTCTAGCTAGGATTAGGAACTGGATTGAGTCGTAGAACTAATTACATATAAAAGTGATTGGCACTTTTGGATCTCCACAGATTTTTTCCCCTCATTGAGAGAAACATATGCCCCAAGTACAGAAGTACACTACCCTGCAGGTATTGTTTCATGGAGAGCCAGAGTGGTGTAGTGGTTTGAGCATTCAACTCTGATCCTGAAGACCAGAGTCTGGTTCCCTGTTCAGCCATGGAAACCCACTGGGTGACTTTTGGGTGCATCTCACATACTAAGCCCCAGAAAACCCTGTGAGAGGTTTGTTTCTGAGTTGCCATAAGTTGGAAACAACTTGAAGATACACAAAAACAGCAGCAACAACTGTTCCATGACAAAAAATTTTAGAAAGGAAGTCTACAGACACTCGTGAGATTTTTCTGAGAACCTGCTTAGGGAACCACAGGCTATACTATTTTCAGGAAAAAAAATCAAAAAGGTGAAAAGATAACTCAAGATTGTACATAACTATGCACCACACAATAAGGTATGAGTCTTGTGCAGATATGAGTCTACCCCAGGTTTTCCCAAATTTTAAGATAATAATTATGCCACAAGTGACATAACACAGTTTATCTATAAGGACCCCAAACAATAACTATTCTACATCCAAGTGTATTGTTCTTTAGCTGTGGTATTGATATCCCTAGCAACTTCACTAGCAAATGTCTTTCTGACAAAGCCTGCACAAAGTTAGGAATAAGTACTTGTTACTTAGCAACATTTCTTTTATATCTTATGCATCAAAGTGCACAAGGACATAAAGGTAAAAAGTTGATTCACAATCTGCCATTCTTCTGGAAAACATGCTACTCCCCACTCTTCATATAATGGTCCCCTGGCCACAATTTTTAAAACCACCAGTTTATAATTTTGCCAGCCTTCAAGCTTGCACATTCTTCATCAGGCAAGAGCATTCAGGGCATAATACGACTAAGTTTGCATTATCAATAGTATCTGAATCAGATAGGTGCCTAGATGAGCTTTCCTTCAACACCTTAAATGAGGTTAAACAGGCTCACGTAAGGCAGAATACCTAGGATCTGTATGACTGCATTTGTCTAACAAAGTTGTGCTTTATTGAGTCAAAGCCACATTTCATTTTCCAATAACAGTGAATGCACAGAAGGTTTGTCTATTTAAAGAGGATAAAATTTTAGCACCATGAGACAGCTGGGGGAAGGCAGAACACAAGCAAGTGTTTAACTGTTTGCCTGGATATATATGACCTTGTGGAATAATTCCAAAATCAAAATTGGAAACAAACATATACACTGGTTAAACTGCGTAACAGTTGGAATACTGTTGCAGAGTTGAAAATATAAACTTGCGTTGATACATTTACACCTGAAAAAAGTCAAAAATTTGGTCCAGATATGCCTAAAAGACCAGCTAGTTACCAGAAGTATTTTGGGCAGGGGATCTGATCTGTTTACACAAATCACATCAAATGTTGATGGAATGAGGGAACACTACGAAATGGAAAATGGCACAGCATCTACAGCAAAATCTGTACAGGATGTCAAACCCTGGAAGGGGAAGATAGAAGCATTGGTTTAAAAAATAAATAAATAGTGAACAAAACAGTATATGAATTTATTATTCATCTAACAAATGTGAAAAATGTAGATTGAAGTTAGTAAGATGGTGGAAGATGTAGCTGGGTTTCTATAAGTGTGTACTGTATGATTTGGATCTGCCCCACAATTAGATCATTCTCTGCAATTAAATAATAATTTGAATCGAGGTATTTCCTTGAGCAAATTTCAAATTACTGTAATAGGTACTATGCTGTACTATAGTGACAGCACTATGCTATACTATGAAGACACTTTCAAAGTTGCATGGAACAATGCATGGGGCACCCTTTGCAGAAACAAGAAAAAGCCCAAACACAAATAAAAATAAAACTTGATTCTCCATAACTGGAAAAGCAAACTATTCCAAATATAGAAGCCTGGGCTGTAGAGTCAGCAGTACTGGCAACAGATGAAAGAAATGTATACAAGAGGAGACAAATTGATAGAATTCCAACAAATCTCGTCATGCTTCTTATTGTGTTATGCAGAGCAGCGCAAAAGAAAGACTTACAAAGATTGTATTAAGAAAGTTAAAAACCTCAGAGATCATAACACAGAACAACTGGATACAACAAGGCATGGCTTATTTTACAGTAATTGCAACACTGATGTTGCAAGAATGAGGAAATAAAATAAAATATGGGGCATAGGAATTATCACAATATAAAAACCAGTGGGATGCTGGAATGGCATATGACCACTTTATCCCAGAATATGACTTTTGGATCAATTATGAAAATAGTAATGGAATTCTGAAGAATAGCTGTATTTAGCTGCTCTGAGTCTGCATAAAGTGGAAAAGAAGGATATATATATCCATATCCATATCCATATATATCCATATATCCATCCATCTAGTACTCACAAGCAACACAGCAAAGTATCCTAGCACTTAAAACACTGGGTGCCAATTTAAAACTTAATGGTGATCACACAGAGGCTTTAAAAAAAAACACACACACATAGGACTCTGTGTGGTCAACATAACAAATATTCTCAGCTGCCCCTCATAAGCTAAAACAGTAATAACAATTTAGCCTCTGCATAACAGACCTACAAACAATACAAGTATCTTAACATTTACGTGACACACATGGAGCACATGATTAAATGGTTCCCCCCCCTTCAAATGGCTACTGTCAAATTTTAATCAAACATACGGTTTGGATTCTGCAGCTGAACTGTGCATTTATTCACACTTGACAACCAATCCACTTTACAATGCATAACCTATAGGTAGCTAATGTGAGAGCTATCCTGACAATTTGCCCTTCATTACTGTTTTTCTATGGCATATTTTATCTTTTGAAAAACGAAAAAGGAAAACATTCAAATACCTTTTTTAATCTATTTTTTTCAGTGGTTGATGAAAGCAACTATCATGATTGTAAGATCTATATTTAAGGGAATCATAGTACATACAGAAACACACACATATGTATTCCAGATATAAAAAATTTAGGTTGTGCAAAGAATTTGACATACTGACAATGGCCAGACCCACATAAACTTTCCAAACAAAATCATTGTCAAAAGCATACAAAAAGGACCGCTTTTAGAGGCCCTATTATTTGATGACTAGCTCTTTTGATGCTTCCAAATTAAGGACAAGTTCCATTAATCTGACAGGGCTTATACCCTTTCATCAGTTCTTCTTGTCTGCAGAGGCTTGCTTGGGATCACTCACATGTGTGTGCTACTTGCAAGACAAGCTCAGAGGGGAAAAAAGGAGCACCAAGTCAGCTGAGAGACTCTGCAAGCAGAGTGTGGTTGGTCAGTTCCCAGTGAGCCTCCATAAATCCTTCATGTTCCCTACAGTACATGGGCTCTGCTTTTCAACCAATTCCATTTTCTGACAGTGCTCCAGTCTCTGTCAGTTGGGTAGGAGAAGCCTATATCAGAATTAAGTATTATATACAGTTATAAACTGATGTCTTATCTCCATATGTGCCTATCCATGAGGTGAGGTAATCCTTGGAAGACCTCTGTGACAAGCAGGTAGACCTCAGAAGAGGAGACGCCTTCTTGGTGGTGGTGAGTCAGTAGGGAATATGTTTCCCAAGGAAGCCAGCCTGATTTCTACTTTGTTATCTTTTTGTTTCAAGGCAAAGATCTCACTATTTCCAAAACTCACTTTGTGATTTTTAAATGCTATTTTACCATGTACTGTTGTTTTACCATTTCACTGCTGTTTCATATGCCTTTTTTTGGTTGTTGTTCTATCAACGCATTTACCTTTTTACTGTAAAGCTATGCTAAATAAGTTTCTTTGAAGAGTGTTGTGTAAATGACTGAAACAGCCAAAAATAAGTAGCAACTGATGTCACCAAGATAACTAACTAATTAATTAATTAATTAATAATTGTTATTACTGAAACTCTTCCTGGGGAATTGCAGGTTGACTGTAGCAGATATCTAGTGAGATGCTACTAAAACTTCCTAATGAAACAGTTTGCCAGAAAAACAAACATATAACTACAAGACAACAAAGATGTACACAACATTTTTCTGAATTAAGATGTGATGCATTTTCACTTCTATATATATTCTATATTCTAATTTTATGTAAAATGCATAAAAGCATTTGTTAGTTAGAAAGGGAAATATATTTAACTCTTTCCCTATAAATAATGCTTTACTAACATCCTAAAATATCGTAGTAGTGATATATTAAATTTGATTATTAGAACTTATTAAATTATTATATCAGAAGACCATATATCTCCATATAAACATATCTGCAACAGCATTCTTCCAGGATTTTTGGTGGTAAACATGAGAGGCAAAAATTCCACCTCATTTCAGACTCTGGATGGGAAAAACAGACTTTCAAACATAAGAAAAGACATATTTTGAATCTTCAGCACGACGACGAGGACTGTTATGAGGATTGCTAGCAGTATTTTGTGCAAGGACAGAGGAATTTTGTTCTAGAAAAACAAGTACAAAATTGTATACGCAACTATTTTCTACTAGTGTATTTACCTGGTCTTGCCCAAGATTTTATTTTCCTCTTAAGAACTCACCCAACTGTCTACTCCAGTACCCGTAACTTTTCTCCATATTCCCCAATCCAATCTATATTCAGAGTTGTTAACATACACAGTTTGGGTTCCTGAGGGAATACACTGTTCTCCTCCTTGCTGCTAGACCTCATCTTCATAGCAACCAGCTTATTCCAGTACCTGTAACTTCTCCCCATAATCCCCAATCCAATCTGTATTTGTATACAGAGGTTGGGTTCCTGTGGGAATACACTGTCCTCCTTGTTGCTAGGCATCATCTCCATAACAATCAGCCCATTCCAGTACCTGTAACTTCTCCCCATAATCCCCAGTCCAATCTGTGTTATCTAGCAATGCTGATGTACTGGCTTTTTTTCTTTTTTCTTTTGCTTTCTGTTGAATTTGTACAATGGCTTCACATTTTTCTGGAAGTATTTTTTGTTTTGAATTTCAGCTTTAAGATTCCTCACGTATGGAACCCATACAATCTACTGTGTTGAGCCGAGAAGATGTTGTAACTATGTTGTGTATGTCACTTTAATTTTTCTCACATATGCCTCCCAAATGTTTTCTGGCATCCTTATCGATGGTAGGCCTTATCTCCATAGCAACCGGCCTGGGGCCCTAGAGCTCTTGGCTGAGAATTCTAAAGGTCCTTCCCTAAACTGACAACCCCAGGATTCCATAGAATCTTCACAGCCAGCCAATCATATGAGGTCTTCTCACCTCACTCAGCCAATCATATGAGGTCTTCACCTGCCTGACCCAGACAAACAGACAAACTCACAAACATTGACTTTTATATAGTAGATTATCCTATTATCCTCCTCTATCTTGTATTACTCCATAGTATTTCAGCAGAACAAGTCTTGCTGAAATCAGTAAGGATTGCATCAAGAGATTACTGAAATTAATGTAGTTTGTAAAAATCTCAGTATGAGACACACCTGGTGAAGAATAATGTTGTTCTTTTTGAATGATATCATGCAACACATGCTTGAGCTTTCCAACTGTAAATTAATTCAAAACATCAATTAGTACTCCTTTGTGCAAGTCAGATCTTTCAGTCAGAAAAAAAAAGTATTTGCCTCATAGAAATTTCTCTCAAAGAATACATAAAAACATTGTCAGACTTCTGGATGTATACATAACTACTTAAATATTCAAGTGCAATGAGCAGAGCACTTCTTAAAAGAGCTATGACTTTGATCATCGCATGGCTGGAGTGTGCAAACATGTGATACCAGCATCAAGGGCAAAGGTAAACACAAACATAAGTACCAAGAGATCTCTCTAGTAAATTTTTCAACTTCCATTATCACTAGACATAAGCACTGAGAAATATCTAGTGCATTTCTCTTTCTATCACTAGACTTGGGGACATTTGACCATTACTGTACCAAAAATACCTCCAAACTAATTCTGCCATTACTTTCATGATAACTGGCTATGGTTATAACCCTATTATCTATAAACGGTCACCATCTCCAAACATGACCAACTGGGTTTTGCTAATCTGTACACTAATTCTCACTGGGATTGACTGACATGAAGGCAAAACAATGAGACAAACATTAAAGGAATAAAATAATACTGCACTTTCATTTCCTTTGATCAGGACACTGTAATCCTACCATAGTTTGGAATTAATTAGCCAATTTAACTCATTAGATCTTTCTGCTAACATTACTTAACTTCACATATTTTGTAAGCAATACTGAAGTTCATCCTAAACTTTATTTAATTTTTAGAACATTTTAATTTGCTAAGGTGGGTCAGTGTTCCTCTGGAAAATTCAGTAAGAGAGGAAGGAGATGAAGGATCAGGCCCTGAGGAAATATATCATATGGATCTATTGCTATGCAGGCTTGTTGTCTCTGGGATCAAAGAAAGTTTTGCAATCCCAGTAGAAGAATAACTGGAAAGCCAATGAAGAACTGGGACACAGGAGGGTGACAGACCTAACCTCACCCCAGGGGGTGTGCTGTGCCTGCACCTGCATCCATACATCTGCAACTGGTAAATATTTCCTGAGTTTACTGAAGCTGAAAATACACATTTAGGTCTATTCAGATACAACATTATACTCCATAGGAGCTCTCCATTCCCTATTCAAAATGCTTCAAGTGGAGACTCTGAAGATGGTTACTTCACCAACTCTGGGATGCAGATCCTCTACCACCACCATCACCCCACCTCACTCAGCTAAACAGGCCACAGTCCTCAATTCTACTTGTCACTTCTGGATTGAGGATTAGATAAGTAATCCAATGTCCCAGTCCTGGTTACTTTACCAGGTAGGCCCTCTGACTTTTGGACTGAGGGCCTCTTAAATGTTCTTGTCCCCCTCTTGCATAGCCTCTGCTTCTGTTTTTTGTTCCACATTGTTGCTGGTCTTCCCTGAAGGCTCTCAGCTGTACCTCTCCAAAAGGATTTTCCTTCCTTCTCCCATGGCCAGGATGGCTGTTCGTTCAGTTTCTTGGATATTTGCCTCACTCCTCCCTAGCAAACCCCAGAAGAGCAGCAGGACACAAGCTCCTGGTGCCCCATCTATGTTCTCCCTCCCACTCTACAGCTATCCCCCTTCCCCACCTCACTGCCTGCTCTACTTAGCTGCTGGCTCAAATCAAGAGAAGCAAAGCTGGTTTGCATTCCTACAGTTGTGGATGGGTCACCTCCAGGTCCATGTGGCTTGCTTCCATTGCTGTTACCACTGCCACCACTATTTCTATCTCTCTGCAGCTTGCTGCCATGGCTGCTGACAACTGTACTTTGTAGCTTCTTGCCGTAGTTGTTGCTACCATGACTATGACAGCCACTGCTGCAGCCCTCTTCCTCCTTTTCCTTTCTGCCTGAGCCTTCTCCTCCCCTCCTAGTATCTCCCCTTTCAGACTTTCCACTGTTTCCTTTCCTCTTCCACCTAACCCCAGAAGACTTTCACCCTGTGCTGCACTTGACTGAAGCATGTGGGATCCCCCATTTTCTCTTCTCTGGGTGCCATTGCCTTGGTCAGTCTACAACCAACCCATTCCTCTGTCTCCACCTATGGCAAGTCCCCTGCCAACACCCTTTTGCAGCTACAGAGAGTAATTAAAGAATGGAAATGAAAGAAAAGGTAAGTCCTGGAATGGAACAGAATGGAAGGGAGTGACCAGTCTGCTTAGCCTTCAAGCAACCATGACCTTTAGTTATTAATCTCTGTAGGCCCTGAAAGGCTGGTGTTCTTCCCTCACTCTTCTGCATACCTTTTTGGAGGGTGAATGATGTGCTATGACTCTTTTTAGTTCTTGTCCCCTATCGATTTTATTGTAGTTTCCTTGTATATTATTTGGTGGTGGTTTGGAGGTTAGCCATAATAAATTCCGTTGTTGTTGTTGTTGATGATGATGATGTTGTTGTTGTTGTTGATGTTGTTGTTGTGAGCCTTCCAGTCATTTTCCAGCTTATGGTGACCCTATCATGGGGTAACATTCATACAGTGTTAGGCACATGGATCATAAAGTGAAATATTCTCCTCAACCTCAGTCTGCATTTCCTCTTCTCTTTGGCTTCTCACTCTCTTTCCCTTCACATTCTGCTTCCATTCACACATTTTTGCAACATTTGGTAAGACTGGAACTATCAGTTGGGAGCAAAAAAGTTTTATTTATCTAAACCCATTCCCTCACCATGTCTATTTCTGACTAATATTAACCCTTCTGTGTGCCTCCGTGTGTTTTAAGGATACAGTGGAGAATTAAACTGGATTTCCTCAACCCCCTGTTTTCCTTATCACCTTGCTTCTCCCACTCCTCCCATTCTGTTTTTCACCCAGCTGTTTCTTTACTGGATCACACATTTTGGGGGATTTGATAAGGCTGGAGATTAATTTTGTCTTTTTTTAAAAAAAATCTATTAAGAACAAAGACCCAAAGAGTTAAAGGAGGACTCTACCATGTTTGCAGAGTTGGGCTGCAGACAGCATGAAGGGATACAGTTGTGCAGAAAAATGTTCTGCATACACCCAGAGACAATCAAAACATTTATGTTTAAGAATGCTCCACTCCAATCTGCTGACTGGTCTTTGCAGTCAAGTTAATGGTTAAGGGATAGAAAGAGAAGAAAGTTGTAGATTAGTAACAAAATTAAACTAAACAGCTTGTAAGATGAGATACTATACTTCTGGACAGATTTTCCCAACATCACAGTTTCTAGATGTGAAATCCCACGTAATAATAGTATTATTGCCTTCGTAATCCACAAGAGACTCAGAGTCTTTCTGTACCACACTGTTACAATGCTATTATTCCACTTATTCAACATACTGTGGAATTCTGAGGTTTGTACTTCACTGAGGCCAAAGAGCTCTCTGTCTGGGAATTCTAAATGCCCCTCCCTAAATTGCAAACCCAGGATTCCATAGGATGTTGAAACTGGAATAATAGCACTGTAACAATGTAGTGTTGAAAGGCCCTAAGAATCCTGAGGTTGTGAGAAAAGAGCATTTTAGGAAGTGCCTGTATCAAAATGTGTCCCCAGGTTCAATACTGACCATTTCCATGACAATCTCTATACTTCCCAAATCCTGTTCTGGAAACCAACATTTTAAATAACCAATTAACAGTAACATAGCTAATTAATTAATTCAATTATTAGTGTTGGAGGTAATGAATACGTTTACCAGTGTCAAACATTTATCAAACAATTTTTCAAACCTAATGTCCCAAGTTCTGAGTGGGCCCTTTCCACACGACGCCATTGTTGCGTTTTTGCCTTGGCAGGTCGCGCTTCTGCATGACGTCGTCACTGTCCTGCTGCCATCCTGTCACGGAGCGTCACGCTTGTGCAGTTTTTGCAAAATGGAAAAAATCCATTTTGCGCCTGCAGTCACACGGTGCTCTCATCACTTCTGGCCATGTGAAAGATGAGGAAGCATATTGGCGACGCTTCCTTCCATAGCACAGCAATGGAAAAAGCCCAGCTGCGCTGCGGAAGGAAGATGTGGTGCCATTGTGTTCTCTTCCTCATGGACCAAACATCAGCGTTGCTGATGTGCTCCCTTCTGGTCCCGAGACTGCAGCGAGATGACACGGAAGAGCTTTGTCATGCAGAAATGGCCTTGGTTAGATAAGTAGTCCAATGTTCCAGTTCTTTCTTTCTCAGAACTCAGGATATTCCATTGCTCTCTCACAACACAGTAGTTCTCTCTATTTGTGGTCATCCAGATATTATGGACTTTGCTACCCAAAGGCCAATGGTCTGAATGTCTGGAAGTTCAAGTCTAAAACATTTACAGACCCAAGGCTAACCTGCTTAGAATTCTAGGTTATACAATCTATGATAATGCAAATCTGTAGTAGTTTGAGCACTGGAAAGCAAATCCCCACATCTTCACAGAACTCACTGGGTGACCTTTGGAAAGTCACACTTTCTCAACCTCAGAGAAAGGCAAAGGTAAATCCCCTCTGAACAGATCTTGCCAAGAAAATCCCATGACAGTTTGCCTTAGGGTTGCTGTAAGTCAGTATCTACTTGAAGGCACACAACAACAATTCACGTTTACCAAAATGAAATTTACTGTGTCTGACTAGACTAATTACCCAGTAAGTGTGATTAAGACTGCACTGGAAGATTATAATCCAATGCCATTTTATCAGGGGGCACATACAACTGAAATTAGTGGAACTTACTTCTGAGTGAATATGCATCGGGTCCACCCATAAATCAACCTAAGATGGATGAGAGGGATTTCTAGCTGCCACCATGAATATATCTTTGCTAACAAGATATGTTACAATATTATGGTGCATATTATTGTGCTAGACATTGATACAATTCAAGTGCTTTTCCAGGAAAATCCTCCAGCATTCTGGAGAGTTTGTAACACAGGGAAAATAGGCTGGTGCATTTTAAACCAACGTATTCTTTTTTTTAAGCCTCACATAGGAGTACTGTTTATATATTTACTCTCTTAGCTGCTCAACACCAGCAGTTTCTCTGGGTGATATACAGTACTGCAGTAGTCAGCTACAGAATTTCAAAACCACAGATGACCGACAGTGAATCCCTTATCTTCAGATAAGGCCATAATTGTTTTATCTGAGAGAGAAGATACACTGCAGGCCTCGTTACTGCTATTATCTGTGCATTCAGAAATAGGCCAAGGCCCAAACACATACAAAGGCTATATACATTTGCTAGACCAACATTGAGTTTACCTCAGCAATCACCAGCTGATTGCCTACTTCTGGAAACGAAATTCCAGCCAATATCACTTCTCTTCTGCCTGGAGTCAGCTTCATTTTGTTTGCTGAAGCCCAGACAAGAACAGCCAGACACTGGATAATAACCAAAACAGCTTTTCTGAAACTGTACCATATTAAGACTACCACATTTCAAAAATCTATAGTCCTTCAGTGATTTTATAAAAATGTTAAGAGCATGAGGGGGAAACCCCCCACACACAAAATATAACACAAAATCAGTCAATCAGAGGACCAATCCCACAAAATTACTCTTACCCAGTTAGGGCAAAATAAGGCCAACATAAGCCTACATGCCTGACTCTCCAAATGTTATGGTCTCGCTAGCAGCAGACACTGAAAGGTTGCATGGAAAGAAGTACAAAACCATAACAGCATAATTTTTACTTTTAAAATCTTAAAAGAAATATCACATGGGGACTTTACTTCCACCAGTCAGCCAAATCTATATTCAGAGCAAGTATGGGGCCAACTGGCACACAGTGACACAATAAAAACACTTGGAAAGTTTCAATAAATTCCACTGCAAAGTATTTGTAAATGTGTAGTTCTTTATCACTTGCTTATTGGCTCGAGATAATTTCTAATTTCTTCATCTTAAAAAAAGTTGGGTTTTCCTCAAAACAAAGGGAAGAATTTTAGGTTCACTGAAATAATTTTGTAGAAGTTGTCAGTAATACACATTTTTAACAACATTTTCAAACTGATCTTCCTAATGGTGCATTTTCTGTAGATCTGAAATGTACAAAAGAATGCAATATATTTTGGGACTGTATTCTTAATATTCCTATGACAAACGCTGAAACAAATGCTGAGCTTTGAGGAGTGTATCTCTGGAACAGGTACAGACATGGCCAAAATGCACTGATTTGTCTCAGGAGAGATGTTTACAGGAATTAAACTAAGTTCAGTACAGGCTTCAGCATGAACTGCTTTCTTTAAAAAATTCCTTTAGTATCTGAAATGAGACTTATTCATAACCTCAAATAGATCTTTCAGTAGAAATAAAGCAAGCAAAAGCTGTTAAACCACAGAACTTACTACCTATTTAATACACTGTACACCCAACTCATCTTGTACCAACATTTGAAAATTTTAATTACAAGGGGGGAAAAAGGGAGGGGAGGGCTGAAACTAGCTGAGTCATTGACAGAAGAGACTATATCTTAACATGTCAAGGTAATTAAAAATGTGTAGGCTTCCCTTAATTTTCTTAAAGATGGCCATTTAAAATGTGTAGGTGGAAGAAAAAAGGGTCACAATGTTCTCTCTGTTATGTACAAACAGCCTAACAAACACATGAAGACAAGTATGTAACTGGTCAAACATCTGCCAAATATAATTAATTTATTCAAATACTTTAACACTATTTAGCATTGTATACACTCCCAATTACACACTATTAAGTACCCAGAATATTATTATCTCAAACATATTTATAATGGCTAAAATCAGATTGATTCTAAGAAGGTTTGCTTCCAGAACAATGTGCTTACAATTTTTGGCTGCAGAGTTGGCAATATGTTATTTATAGTGCCTCTCCTGCACATTTAACTGTTCATGCACCGTTTACTCATGTGTTTATTATATCAGCTAAGGTAAGGTTGCTATATCACCCAGATAGCTGAGTTTTACTTGTATTTTTAGCATGTCTTGATTCCAAGATTTGACCTTTTTTTTTTTAAGTGTCTAGCCCTTGTAGAAGACATGATATAGGGCAAAGTATAGAAGAACTCTCTGTCAAATTTTTCTGCAAGAAGGAAGTTCACCCATGAGTTTCAGATGTGAAGGAATTGATATGAAGGCCTAAGAAAAGCAGAGTTCAAGCAAGGAAGGAGTGTGCCATGATGGTGTAAGATGAGGCAGGGAAGAGAACTAGGAGAAATGGGAGAGTGAGTGGTATGAGCAGAAGCACACAAAAAGCAAGCGAGCTAAAGGAGGGAGTAGGAGAGATGGGAGAGTGAGGTGTGCAAGTGGCACAATGCAAGGAAGGGAACATTGAAAGCGTGGGAGATGAAGTAAAGAGAGAAAATAAAAGTGATGGGAGAGTCAGCAGCGTGATTAGCAACACGGAAAAAACAAAAGAGGTACACACAACAAGGGCATAAAATGAGATGAGGGAGGACAGAGGACAGATTGGAGAGCCACCAATGCAAGCAGCCGTGGGCAAGAAGCAAGCAAGGAGTGCACTTTGAGGATGCAGGGTGAAGGGAAAAAGAGAGTAGACGTGGAGAGAGAGTAGCACCTATTTACTTACTTATATTTATTTATTTATTGAAATATCTTTGAAAGGGAGGATGGCTGTGTTACTCTTTCACAGCAAAAACAATGAGATCTAATATTTATCCTGATCTACCCAACAGTATCTGCCCTTAAAGACTGACAAATTTTATTTGGCATAACTTCTTGCAAACAACTGCAGCTCACTTTATCAGATGCACGCCATTCTGCCTCAAGTTGGCAGACATTTACACACATGGTTGGAGTGGGAGGATATAACTAGCAATGTAAGAGAGAATAGAAAAGGACAAACAATATCAAACAATAATTGGGTGGGAGCACAGACATCCTAACATAGATGAACTGCTTATCATGTATATTTTGCAGAAAAGTCATACATGTGTAAACCAGTTAAAGTAGACTATGCTCTACTAATATTAAAATATTGACTCTGTATCTCTGAAGGAAATGAGACCATTCTTCCTCCCCCACTTTAATTACTGCTATTTGTCCTTACTTTCCTCTGTATCTCACCCTGTGAATCAGATGGCAGTCACTCGCAAGGGTGCTGCTATCAGTGAAAAACTGAAAGAAAGAAATCTGATGTGAACACCACTAGAAGTAACTATGTATGACTGGATGTCAATATTGTTGTTATTCTTTCATTTGTACATGTATGAATGTATATGTCTACTTTACATGGTTTCCCACTTCCAACTAATTATGGCAGCAAGCCTGTAAGGCAGGTTTGTTGAGAAACAGTGGTGCCCTACAGTCACATGATGAGTTCCTTGACTAAGAAGAGATTTGAAACTGGGCATCCCTGTTTCAAATCCAGCACTTTGAACTTTATTCCATACTGGTTTTCTCAGATCAGTTGCACAGTGTGCCCTCCTTGTATGTGGGGATTCCATTCCCTGTACAAAGCAAGTAATGCGAAGTGTCGCATTCCATTATAGTCCGTAAACATGAAGTGTGCATGCAATGCTTTGTGTGACCTTGCATTTGTGCACACAGAGGCTGGAGTAGGGAAGGGGGCCCACTATGATTGTAAAAAATGGTATGAAGTCTGAAACAGTGGGAAAAATGAACAATTAATGTGCACAATCAGAATACAAATAATAGTAATTTGGATAAGTAAGTATTTGCACAATACACACATTTTATATCTGGATTTGAAGAAGTGAAATATGGCAACTCTAAAATAAGGGAATTCAATGTAGAGTGCACCCTCCTCACCCACAACCTCCACATATGCGAATCTGCCCCTATACTTAAAATGGTGGCAACGTGCACATAGACACACTGATATGTGCGCATATATGTTGCCACCATTGAATATAATGGGATACGAACATTCACAAGTCCCATTATTGACAGGGATTCCTAGAATGGAAGCCATGCATAAATGGAGGGCCCGCTGTACAACTTTTCAAACCACAGACTTCTGGTTTCCAAGCATCTATTGCTTAAATAAAATAGACAAAGTCACAAATATTGTTTCTCTGTATTAAACCAGGAATCTCATTAAAGCATCACTAAGAACTAGTTTTAAGTAATTTCTCAGATCTCTGCCAACATTTGGACTTGCAAATCAGTTGGGTGAAGAGCATGGAACTGAAGTTTTTTAATTAAAAACTAGTAGTCCACTTCATTGAATTAACCTATAATCTAGAATGGTCTTCTATTCAGTGGAGAGCTTGGCAAATTAACAAGGACATAATTCATTCTACAGTAGTAAAGGATTTTGGTTTCTGTCACTTGTCTCTATCAAATTTATGGGGTTGCCATAAGTTAACAGGTAACTCGAAGGGACATACACACATACAAGCCTCTTAATATGCACAAAAATTAAAACAATCTACTTGAATATTCAAAACTTTGAAAAGGTATACTGAATTACTGACTTTTTCTGAGCATATGATATAATACAATCATAGCAACTTTGAAAGGATGTTAGTTTGACAGCATGTTAAATCCTGTCATCTGTAGATGTTCTATATAGCTGCAATAGCAGGAAATATGCAAAATACATTGTACTATAAACAATATACAATACTCATAATCAGACACAAAAATTCATGCAGCTATACATCCACATCCAGTCAGTATACTGAATTTGTATCTCAACAGAGGGAGTCTAGTAGTATTAACTATTCATCATTCTCTCTTTTAACTTCCTGGGATCTCAAGAGCTTGACCATATGTACCTACTCACAAGCAAGATAAGCTGCATTCAGTGGGACTTACTTCCAGGGAACTGTGTACAGGATTGAAGCTCAATGCTACAGTCTTATATCATATACCTAATGGTAAGTCCCACTCCGTTAGATTTACTTCTGAGTAAACACACATAAGATTAAGCTACAAATGGCTTTTTGAGCTTCTAGATTAATGACAAAATATAGCTGAAAAATACATTTTTATATTACAGTTTTACAAGTGATGGATGGCTACTCACCTAAAAGGAGCAGGGCCTAATTAGATGAAGCTTATAAAGAAAACAAGAACTAGATAAAATAGCTAAAAATTCACTTTTATTCTTCATTTACCTTCCTGTTTTATTCTTCTAATATTTTGTTTTATTCAGCTTTTTCTATTATTTTTATTTTGGCAGGACTTTCATGGCTGTTTTACATTGTCAATTCCCCATATGTAATCAACTTTAAAAATTAATTCTTCAAAAATGAATTCATCATCATTTCTTAAAAAAATCCAGTTCTAATTGTTTTTTGTTAATTTTTAGCCACTTACTTGGATTTTGAAATGAAAGTTAATCTGAATGAATCTATGTTCTCAGCAGGGTGTACAGCCTTAAGAACAAGAAGCTGAAGGTCTCTATCAAGAGTGCCTTCAAGAAAGTGAAACACAAAGATGGTGGCATTTGAAACACAGGCTATAAAGAACAGTAAGGGCAAGGAAGAGAAACAAATAGAAAACCTACAAAAGTAAAGACTAGTCAAATACAAGTTTTATCCTATCTTTCTGTTCTCCTTTGATCATCTCTTTGCTGCCAGCATTGCGTTCAGTGGTTTGAACTGAATTTCAGTGGCTCTTTTCCTATCTTATTTGTGGCGAAGAACCAGAGGCCACCAAAAAAAGAGCATGGTTTAAGGTCATCCAAGGGCTACACTTTGCCCACTCATGGAACAGACAGACCTCTGGTTTCAGACACTTCCTTTGAGCAATAAGGAGACAAATGAAACTATACTACTGTGTCTTTGCATTGCCCAGGATAACAAAGTTTGCATGGCAATAAACCATGTTGCTGATTTCTGTGGTGTGAATTCATTAGAATCAAATTACAAAGATTTTTCTAATCAATTGACCAGTTAATAGACTAAATTTCCATATGAATATAAAGACTCAGTCTGGGGAAAACCCTTTCAGATACATGTCACAACAGGCACCATCTTAGAACAGACATCTCCTCTTGCACATGAGAGAAGCAGGAATGTCTTTCCTAAAATGGTGCAAGCTGCCTGCATTTTCCTGGAAGTACTTGTTTTAAAAACAGGTTTTTAAAGTTTTTTTTTTTTAATATGTGCAACCTAGTTAATAATAAGAACCTTTTTATGTGATCAAACAAGTTTTCTTAACGTAAGTAATTAACAGAATAAATGTTGCATCCATGTGTAAACTCTTATAAATCTTTCCTCTCCAAAATCTGACTAGGAGAGTTGTACTAGAGAATTAAAATATAATTTGAGAAAACGTGAGTCAATGAGCTTGGGTATATGCTGTGTCAAGAGCTTGCTTTACAATTCTCTTTCCCAGTTTGTCCCAGCAGCCCTTCTCTAAACATCAGCAGATCTACAACCAAAGAGGAAAAAAAATGTGTCAGGAAATAAACGGAATACGTTTTATTAATATAATAAAGTTGTAGAAATCAAAGTAAACAAATAGGCTGCATATTATTTCTTTAAAAATATGTAAGAGTCTGGATCAAATACCATATGTGGTAATAAATATACAGGATAATATTCAGCAGTGTAGATACATTATTCATGATTATTAAATGGTAGCAACTATACACATTATCTTTTCAAGTAATACTTGAAACAATAAACCACTAAGCTGGTTAACGCCTACGATCCTGTAAATTTTTTTCCATGGTAAATCTGTGTGCCATTTTTATAGGACAGTTTATTTATTATTTTACTTAAGATATTTATGAATTGCACTTTTTCATACACAAGTGCCTAGAGAGAAGCTCAATAAATGAAACATTATAAAATATGAGATCATAACTATGAATAAAAATAAAATAAAAACTACAGACTATACATCAAGGTAATACATGCTTATACAGTTATGATTCACTTAAGTTAAATGCATCTATGTCACAGAGACTAACTAGTTTGAGGTACTGGATCGTATGCACATCCCTTTGACCTGCAGTAGGTGGGATGCTGGGGCATGTCCACACATCCTCATATCACAGACTTTCCAGCTGAAGTGACAACCGGAGATTCTTCGAGCCACTATTGTGCCCAGGGATCTTTGCTTTCCCTTGCCTGCTAGGATAAATAGAAGGAAAAGCTGTACTCATTCAATTGGTGTGAGGCAAGCTGAATAAGCCCCAAGGTTGAGGCTCAGTCAGCCCTTCAAATACTAAACAACTGGCTTCCTGAACTGATTGGATTTCCCATCCAAGAAAGATGGTCAGAAAGGAAATTCAGACTCCTTCAAGTCAGTGTTTGGGCAGCAGGTTGAGTCCCAATCTATTTGGGATTCCATCTCTCAATATTAGCATAGAACAGCAAGAAACCTCTGGCAAGCTAGATTTGGACCCTGTGTGAGTTGGATGTCTACATAAAAAAAGTTATTAAAAGAGCCGTGTCATATTCTGATACAAAGCTACTAATGACATAAGTACTAAAGTAGGCACTGGGAACCTGTGGTCCTACAAATGCTGTTGAACCCCTATTCATTATCCTCAGTATGGGATGGCAGAAACTGTAATCCAACAACGTCTGGAAAAGCACAAATTTCCACCTACAACTGAAGGTGATGCCTTGCTAAAGCCTACTTTCAGCTAACATCTATTTATTTGTTTATATACATTACCTTTCCTGCCTCAGAAGTGCTCAGAAGCTAGGCTACATCCAAATACATGGATACACATAAACACACAAACTTTCTTTAGGCTTACAGCATTAAACATACCTGCAAAAGAGGCCATTAAAACATCCCAGTAACAGGAATAGATAAAAGCAAATTATGTTTAGCAAAACAACATCTTCACCTTTCATTTAAGTGCCTCACGAAAGAGACTAAAACTACTCTTTCAAATACTCTGTTCTTAAGCTGTTTAGGGCCTTCTAAACACCATGAACTGTCTCTGGAAACACATGGAAGCCAATGCAAACTAAACACACCTAGAATCTCTTAATAGTATGTCTCAGACATTACCCTGGTAGTCACATTTGTATCAGGTGCAATTTAAAGATATTTTCCATCTGACTCTGGCCTTCTTTTAGATTATTCTCCCTACTCCATCAGCCTCAACCTTCTAGAGAGGTTTTTGGACAGTCACAAGTAGTCAAAGCGAATTGGAGAGAAACTTTTCTTCTGTGAACCTCCTTAATGTAATTGGCTAGAAGCCAATGTTTCCACAGTTGCTTTGCTTTGCAAATCATTTGAAGCAAGTTAAATCTGTATGTTTGGGAGTGGGGAAGCTTGTTTAAACTGGGTGCAGCCATACTTAATATTCCCACACTTTCCAGTCAACATTTTGATCCCTTTATTATGCACAGTATACCATGTTTGACAGCACACAGCTAACCTGAATTTGATTACTTGAAGAGTTATGAAAAATTCAAATTGATACTTGTTAAACTTCTATTAATATGCTGTAAGCACTAACTTAGCAAAAATTCACTTTGATATTTACCTACTTAAGAGAGGCTCAGAAGTTAAGTCTGTATTATCATCTCCTATGACGTATTTGAACCAACAAACCATGAGCTGTGAGTGATCACAAAATCAGAATCTGAAATGACATACTTTCAAGTTGGTCTGCAAGCGAGTCTGAGCAACTCTGGTTTCGTATTTAAAAAGACAAACCATAGTTTCACATACAGGGAAGGGGCAATGTTTGCAATATTTTCTGGAGACTTTTAGGGAAGTTAGGAGAAACTGAAAAGCCACCAACAACATAGTTTACCTGTTCATTTGGTACACAAGTGTGGTTTGCAGTAAGTGTTCCTTAATATTTCAAATGATAACTGCATTATATACCAAAGCCAACTCTAAGCCCCGTTCATGTAGCAATGGATCTGTAGAACAAGATTAGAATTGTTTTCTTTACAATACAGAGGTGTCATTGGATCAGAAGTCTTATCACACACAATCCATATTGCAGTGGTCAGAAATAATAGGTATTACAGCCTAAGAAAATCTCGGGACAAAACTTTGGGACTCTTCATTTAATATTAAAATAGAACATGCTGCACGAGAAACAAAATACAGATAATCTGGCGCAGACCCATGAATTCAAAGTTTTAAGAATCTTCCAAGTTTCATTATACCGTCTAAGAATATTGAAGCATTGTGCTGTATCAGGCAGATTCATTCATAATTTAAGGTTTTTTTTCTCCTTACGTTGTACATCTTTCTTTGTAGAAATCACAGTACCTCTTATAACTTGATTATCATGCTCTGTGAACTCAGACCAGCAAAACCCCTCCAAGTAAAAACACTGTCAACATTTTCTAGGCATCTGATAGACCCACTTGCAATCTCTGTGTGATATAGTGAAGCTAGGAAAATAGGTATAGAGTTCCTAATTCAGGTCAAATAGTACTTTAGCATGATTTGTTCACATGTTAACAATGAGATATATAATATCCAGTAGTTTTGAAAGCACAAATTATTGTATGCTATCATACTAAAGCAGGGCAAGTACTCTGTGCTACTACGATTCACCGGTTTATGGTGAGAAAGAAAAGTACAATAGCAGCTAGTGTCCCATGAATCTGATAGCATGTTTTAGCCTTCTAGAATGACCAATGCCTCAATAAAGACCAAATGTTTCATCCTTCTTTTCCCTTCTCTTCTATCGCTAAAGACTAAAGAAATGCGTATACGGTGCCAACCAAAACGGACCCTTCAATTTAACTGCTGAACGGTAAGCCAACACCTGTGTAAATTTAACTGATTCAGCTGATCTACTCTGGTTCAGCAAATAAAAGTAGCAGTTATTTTTAGACCAGTAGTTTCTAAAATATTGGAGTCATGATCAACTTTGAGAATCTGATAAAAACGAGGAACCCCTTCCTCAGAAAAATGCACATAAACATATAAAAATACTTTATTTCATTGGAAATGGATGTCTGACACATTGACAAAATATAGAAACAACCTTTTAAAAGAATCATTATCCTTACATGAGTTACATCTTGATTTTTCACATAAAAAGTAATGGCCACTTCTTTTAAAAAGCAAAATAAATCCCAAAAGAAAGAAAGAGAAAGAAAGAAAGAAAGAAAGAAAGAAAGAAAGAAAGAAAGAAAGAAAGATAGATAGATAGATAGATAGATCAAAAGTAAATTTCCATATTGAGGGTGTTGCAGTTTGCTTGAAGAAGTTGTTGAAATTCTGGACTGCTCTTCAGCATGGAGCATGAATGTCATCTCTGAAATTATATCCAGCTGACTTTCTGATTATATCCAACTAACTTTCTGACTTAGAGTTTTTTCTGTTTTGATACCAAAAAGTGCTGAAAATCCTCAGTCACAAAAGCATGTAGCAGCAAACAGAATCAGAAGTCCTGTAAGCATGATTATGGTCATACAAAATTGTTTGCGACACTACCAGTACTACTTTCATTTTGTAAAGGGGGGAAAACCACCACAATCACATTTGATTTAGCAAATTGCATTTAATTTCTGTTAACGATAGTAAAAGCAGAACATTCGCTTCCTGTAACACCAATGGGTGTTAAAACTTCTTTTGCAATAATTCCGAAACCAATAACTTTGTGTGGGAAGAATATGCAGTAATAATCTACAATCTGTTAACAGTAGCACATCTGCATCAAGCTTATCTCTCTCACCAATTTACAGGAGAACTGTTCACAGGCAGACTAAAAAATTCAGAACATGCATCAATGCAAAGTTGAAAATGAAGCCAGTGGTTTATATGCTCCCTGATTAAATTTTGTACCTTGAGATGTTTTTATTATTATTATTATTTATTTGTATCCCACCTCTCCATATGGATCGAGGCGGCGAACAACTTACAAATAGCGTGTATCTAAGTCAGAAGCTTGGATTAGCATTTGTAGTTTTGTTTCGAACAAATACAGCTATGAATAAGTGTAACTTCATTATTTCACTCATGATCCAGAATCCATGGTACTCAAAAAAGCAAGAGCTGACCACAGATGCACCTTCTATTACGTTGTGAATGGGGCTAGAAAAACCAAACACTTTCAAAAGGAGGAAATATTCACAGGAAAGCAGTAAAGTTGGCCGTGGAGCACAGGTAATGTGTACAGCTGCAGTATATTGGGTGGTGCCTGTCAGCAGAGTATTTCCAAAGCTGAATAGCTAACATCAGTTGCTTTGTATCTTGACTGCAAAACCCCATGTAACCTGAATTTCTGTTGAAGTCACATTTTCCATTAAAAAGATGAGGCTACAAGGAAAGCCAGCATGATGTAGTGGATTAAGTGTTGAGTATGACTCTGGAGACCAGGGTTCAAATCACTGTTTCGCCATGGAAACCCACTGGGTGACCTTGGGAAAGTCATACCCTCTCAGGCTCAGAGGAAGGCAAAGACAAACCTCTCTCAATTTTGCCAAGAAAACCCTGTGATAGAGTCACCTTAGGGCTGCTGTAAGTTGGAAATGAATTGAAAGCATACAACAGAAATCTAGATAAACATTTACTGTGAATGCTTAACTGAAAATAAAATCAAAAACATTCTGATTATTCTGCTTACTCAAAAACACAACAACATAAACAATAACATAATGATGGCTTTCAGAAATACCAGCAGGATGACACTCTACTGCTAAATCAAGCTCTGGTTTTTACTACCATGTAAAATAATTTGAAAGTGCTTCCTCATCTACCTTACATACATGCACATAAATCTGAAGGGAACAGAGAGATGTGTTGTATTCTCTTTAGGCAAGAACAGAAGACCTTTTCATAAGGTGAGTTTTTTTTAAAGTAAAGAAACGGTCATCACTTAGTTCAGAGGGACAAGTCTGAATAGGAGGAGCCTCCTCTGTGCATAGGCACTGTCATATGGAGTGTGAATCTATTTTGAGGGGCTTATGATGGTATGGAGAGTGTTCACGCACAGAAGAAGTTCTGCTACTCAGATCCTCCATGTGAAGAGAATGGTGGAACTAAAGACAGAAGGAGTGGTGCTAGCGGTCTTCAAATGTTGAATCAGTGCATTTATATAATGAGTGAATGGAGCTTAAAAGGATATTACAGAAGTCAACCAAATTGTTCATCAAAACTAGGACACAGGAAAAACTCAAAAGCAAAAGTACAAGTTGCAGAAAATAACTGAGTAGATCCTTCTCTAAGACCAGAGAATGCTGTCCAACAAGATTCTGTATAACAACATTTCTCTCACCCCACCCAAAGTAGCAAACAGTAACAATTACAGACTAGAGACACTACCCTGAAACTAGGACACAAGGTCATTTTGCAATTGGAGAATAGAGATGCAGCACAAATAAATAAGCAGTATAAATATAAACTGTATCAACAAATCATATTACCTGAGAATGACTGTGAATTTAAGAAATGGGAAAGAGAAAATTAAGCCAAAAGAATCTCACCTCATTCAGAGCCCTCTTAGGAACTTTATTTCCCTGCTAATGGAGTCAAACATGACTTGAGTCAGAAGATGTGGGCAAGCATATGTAACATTAATAACTGAAGCAGTCTATTGTTGTGCAACCTCCATTCATTTCAACTGAATGTATTATCAGTGAAAATGATGGATACTGTATCTGCTATCTAGATACATGACAACATTGACATATATACACACTGGCCACAAGAGAGAATCTAGCCATCTGACAACCCACTGTGAACAATTTCCCTATCTACTCAGCACTCCGTAGATAAAATTGCTTGGATTCACTCTGACCTAGATACTATAGTTGATGCAGACATTGTGGGTGTTTTAACTCTGGTCCCTGCTTGTCCAGAGATAAAGGATACTCTTCCGTTTATACAGCCTGAAGATGTGAGCAGGTTCCCTGGAAAACTGCAACATATGTGCTAGACCTTTACCTTTAGTGGTTCATTAAAAATACTACAAGAAGACTGGCTGAGTGATGAGGGAGCAGTCTATGCCTTGCTACAACAAGGAGGGATTCTAACATGACTGAAGAAGGCAGTTATAAGGCTTATGTTGAAAAAATCCTGTCTGAATCCATTTCTGGGGAAGATACTGGAGCATGTGCTAGCAATCCAGCTTCAGAGGTTACTGGATTAACTGAATTATCTAGAGTCATTTCAACTTGGCTTCAGGTCTGAATATTGGACAAAGACACCTTCGTAGACAACATATACAGGGAACTGAACGGGGGAGTATAGCCCTGTTGGACTACTGGATTTTTCAGCAGCTTTAAATACTATAAAACTTGGTATCCTTCTTGGCCACCTGGCTGGGATAAGACTTGACAATACCATTTTATAGTGGTTTCATTCCCCCTAGAAAATTAAGTCCAGATATTCAATCCCTCCAGTCTACGGGGTCCTCTCAGGGTTTGGCTTTATCTACCATGTTCTTTAACGTATATACAAGAAACCAGCTAGAGTTTTGTCCAGAACACTGTAATTTTGGGGTAATTCTGGGCTGTTTCAGTTCTAAACCTGTACCTGCCATCAGTTATAGACAAGGTGAGCTGAAGAAAAACAGTCAGCCCTATACATTTGATATGGTTAGGGGCACAGGACCCCTGCAAAAGTGGAAAAATTGTAAGTATCAAAACATGTGTCTGTGGGAAGGCAGCTGTGGCATGGTGGGGAGAGGGGGACCCAGGGTCCAAACCAGGAAAGTAGAGGAAAGGGAATGGGTTTGTGTGGTGGCCCTATATTTTGGCCATCATCTTCCCTAGGGGTATGGGTGGCACTGGGAGAGGATTTGTGGCGATGAGCAATTGGGGTTCAATCCATCCTTGGTCGGTCAGGCAGTGGCCGGTGAAGAAGGAGAAGAACCAGAGGCAGGTTTTTGTAGGGCAAGATGGCTTGATCAGGTCTGCTGAGAAAAGAAGCATCTGACCGGGGTGGATAGGGCTTGGAGAAAAACTCACAAGTAATCAAATCCATGAGAACTAAGCCCACAAATGTAGAGGGCTAACTATAGAGAATTAATCTAGACAAAAAAAAAAAATGGTGTTCATGGTCAGCTGAAAGGTAGATCAGGAAGTACGGGTCCAGCCCATGCTGTATGGTGCCACACCAAACCTACATATACATGGGTTTATAACTTGAGTACACTCCTGCATTCAAGCCCGAGTCCAGAAGCTCAAGTTTCTGCAGTGATCAGGAGTGTGTTTGCACAATTAAAGCTTGTGCATCAACTGCTCCTGTTCCTACAGATGTGGATAGATGTGGCTACATCTGGCTAATTTACATCCCCTTTGGATTACTGTAATGTGCTCTAGCTGGTCAGCCTCTGAAGAATGTTTAGAAACTTCAGTTGGTCTAAAAAACTGCAATCAGATTGTTCTGATTACAGGGAGCACAGGAATTCTTTCTTGTAACAGCTCCACTGTTTACTAATGTTTTTCTGTGCACAATTCAAAGTGCCAGTTATAACCTATAAAGTCCTGTAGAGCTCAGTCTCAGAATGAGCCTCCCCCAAAGTTTTGTGATTTTTTAGAAGAGTCCCTCCTCTCTGTCCTATCATCTTTAAAGGCATGTCTCATAAAAATGCAGAAGGGTGTCTTCTTGGTGGTGGGACTTTCTTTCTAGACAGAACTGACTGGTTTCCTCCATGTGTAACTTAGTGGTAGATGATGACTTTATTATGACAGCCCTTTGAGAATTGATAGTGTTCAATAAAATTGTTTTCATATTGTATTATACTTTAAAATATGCATTTACTGATATGAGCTTTTATCACTCTCTGTTTAATTTTTGAAAGCAACCTTGAGTCTTAGGCTTGAGAAACAAGTGGAATATAAACAAACACACAAACAATACACCTCTCTCCTCCTCACATACATAGTAAGGGTACCCTAAATGTTCTATCGTAACTTTTGAGTCAAAGCAATTAAGGATGCACATAACAATACCTTTTCTTTTAAAATACTATGAAAATACTCACCCTTTAAACAATTATTTTTCTGCCATTGTTTTCATTTAATTTCTAGTTCTACAACATCTTTTTTTTAAAAGTCTCATCATAGCTTTTTCTTACATAGCTTATATTACACAAGTAGTCTTGGCCCACTGGGGATACACAGGCTGATACAGAGACAGAGACAATGGCATCCATGTCAGTATCTTTCACCTTTGGTTGCACAATGATGTGACTTCAGCTAAACGAACTCCAATATTTCCAGTAGAAGAGAACACTTTCAAAATAATCACCTAGAAAATTCCCCCAAAATGGGACACCTTCAGTAGTTCCAAACAAATCCATGAACAGCATAGACTACTTTCAGTTCAGCCCTACTATTGACCTCAACAGAACAGCAGACAAAGAAAGCTGGATAAATCTAAGCAAATACAAGTTACATACTATTTAGCTTAACTTCAGCTAAGAATAAGGACCCAGGTCAGACTTGCATGTAACATCAGATCTATCTATACATACATATATACATATGCTTGTTTTTTTAAAAAAAAAACTGGTGATGTATCCATTTGTTGTACTTTAATCGATCCATAGGAAGAAGCAGATAAGAAGAAATTGTTACTGTTGTTACTACTATTATTACAATTATTATTGAGGTAGTGGTGCATATATTCTTTTCATCAGTTTCATCAGCTAGAGTGCCTCGCTGGGGTGTGGGAAGGAAGAAGTTCTTTAAGTCTAAGCTTGACTATGGGAACTTTCATAGCGCTGTGATGTAGCAAAACGTCAAAATATATTCCATCTAAGCTGTAACAAACATGAGGCTAATTATGCTTCTACATAAACAGAATTGTTTTAACTCAGAGAAATGTATGAAACACGCACAAAAAGAGACACATCCCTGAGCTAACTAAAAATCAATGTGGTGTTTAACCCAAACCTAGCATTTGCCAAAGCAGACTAACTAGTTTTAAAAACCACACCACAGCAGCTTTTTTGTAGCATGATATCTTGGATGGCCCCACCCATATGTGGCAGGAAGCCCAAACCATACAGGCAGCATAATCACGTCTCATCACACTATAGACAGAAAATACTGGGGAAAATGGGTGTGACAATGAGCTATGCTATGCCCAATTTAAACACATGAATTCAGCCACAGAGGGACTATAAACATTTGATTGTTGGGGGAGAAATTACTGAATGTATTTTCCAAAACACATGAGACATTTCTTATTTTAGAAAATAGGAGAGGTGTCAAATCACCTTTCATCCTTGAAGCTAACAAGATGATCATGGTCTACTCTCTTTGCCTTACCTTCTTCACAGTGTTGTTACAAGAATAAAATGGAATAACTCCTATATACACCATGTCCTGAGTGTTATTTCTACAACAGAAAAAAAAAAGTGTCCACTTGACTACTTCATATCAAAATGTTCATGAAATTTATTATGTGAAACATTTTCCGTATTCAAGGGTACCAATAAAATGAAAATAAGAAGAGCCACAGTACACAGATATAGATTGCTAGAATTCTAGAACACGTAAGGAAAGAACAAAATATCTCAAGAGGATCACTAATATTAATGTCAAGATGATTCTTCGAATTTTAATATGGGCTACGAATCTTCTCTTGTAAAATTTTGCTGTCCTTCAGAATTAAGACTCACAGAGCATAACCACCCCAGTTTTTCAATTTAGTTAAAATGTAGTTGGCTTAAACGTTAAAAGGAAGAGAGAAGAAATGGACTGAGTCGGCTGTTTTCTTCTTTATACTGCAAGAGGGCATGTACGACACTGAGTCAGCTCAAGTTAAACAACAAATATTGCCAGTCCTAAAATTGTTGTATCTAAAGAATCACTGTTATCCACTCCCCTAAACAAGCCTGAGATTTAAGATATTTCTGCTTTATCCCAAGTGTTCTATTTTTATTTATTTTAAAAGTCTGAGAGAATTAGCTGTTCAAGAACAGCCCTCTAAATCCTGGGAATGTAATCATTTTGTCATGTATCCCAAAAACATACAACAAAAATGCAGCGCTGGTCCCTTATCAGCACTTTACAAGAAACTGTTTCTATTCAGTGTCATTCACTTTATCTACAGTGGGAAGGTCAGAAAGGGTAAACATTACAATAGAGACTGTCACAACTTCCCATTCATTTTGTTTCATGAATATCCTCATAAAAAGAAGTAAAGAATGTAAGTTTTAACACACACACTTCTTTGTCAACCTGGTGCTAGTACAACTTTACTCTCTAGCTAGCTTTAATACCACACTTTTTTTTCATACTCTATGTTAGGAAAATGACCTCTTGCTTGTTGATGTTACACTGCCTTCCTACTGATAGCACAGATATTCTGCCTTTGCAGGAAAATTTTGGAAAATTGTAGCATAGCCCTTCTCCTCCAAAATCAGAGGTGGAAATCATGTGACCAGGTATCACCCAACATTATTCACCATATCCTGTGCTGGACAGAGGGAGACAGGAGCTTCAGTCCAACAACATCTGGAGGGCCACATGTAAAAATAAATTTATCCTAAAGCTAACAGGGACCAAGGGTTGCAAGCACATACTGGCAGCACACAGGTATAAAGTGCTCAGCCAACCTGAGATTTAGGCTGAAAGAAATATGTACCTCCTCTGACTTTGGTTTACTCTTATTTCACCCTTCTGGCTTTTTTACTGATCCCAAGCACAGGTCCTAAAACAAAGGGGTAAAGGGAGGAAAAAAATGATAAAATTTTGCTGATAGATGTGTACTCCCATACATACTGTAAAATAATGTTTCTATAATGTAAAATAATGCTTTCTAATAGGTGAGTCCTATTAAGTGTATTACAAAACGTATGCACAATACAAATATGAAAATACTTTTATTCTTATGGCATCGCACACTGGCATAGTGTAGAGTTGATGATCTAGATCAGGGAGATTCAGTTTGAATCCACAGTGAGCCAAGATATTCACCAATGAATGTGGACCAGTCATTTTGTCTCAACCTAAACAATGTCACCAGACTGTTGTTAAGAGAAAATTAGATAGCCATCATACATGCTGTCTTGAGCATCTTTGAAGAAGAGCAGGATGTAAGTGATGTAACAAGGCAAGGTCTATCTGTTTTTATAAATAGACTCAGTAAATATTTGGAATTATCTGAAGTGCTATTTCAGCAGTGAGAACACATCAGCTATTACTGCAAGCAGACAACATGCAGATTTCATGATCTTTGGCGATTTCAGTAAAACAATGAGCCCTATCCTACACAAGTCCACATGTCTGCATTCAGTAAGACTCATTCCCAAGCAAATATGTGAGGTTACAGTGTGAGCATACCACATTTTAAGTTTCTGTTCCCTGTGATTCGTTCTTGTTATTTCTTCTAAATATTTTATATAACTGCAGGGAATATATTTCCAGGGCAGTTTACAGACAGAATAAAACAATTAAAAGTGCAAATGGTTCAACATATATCATTAGGAAAATACGCTTCAAAATATGGTGAAACAAATGTATGGACATAAGCACAACCCTAGCTTGTTTTTTTCAACTCTTTTGAAAGCCACCTTCCATCTGATTAGGACAGTTTAGAGATCAGGCTTCAGCACTGCCACAGCATCAGGTGTTCCTAATTAGACACTGTTGTAACCAGTCCGTTGAAAGGAAGATCACTGGAAGTTTTATGTAAGATAATGTTAAAAAAAAATTAAGCCAGAATCCTAACTGAAGTTTGTAGTAGAATAACTGCACAAAGTGCATGCTTAATTGTTCTCCCCCCTACCCCGCTAGCATCTGTAAAGCTCACAAAATGGTCATGAATAAAATTAAAATGAGAAGATTAGCTGCAGTTCATGCTACATTCCTGTAGTGGCTTGCCTGAATAAGCTCCTTCAAAGCCTCAGTCATGTGAAAAAGAGAACTTGGATCAAGCAGTTTGTGTCCAAACTATGTGCAAAGGCTTCTGGCCATGCTCCCAATCACTGTCAGCTAGAAAGCAATGGGAAAAAAAGAACTGGGGAGGAGCCTGCCTGACAGTGTTGTGTTACCTACTGCCACTCTAGAACAGGAGTGAGAACTGTGATGCCATCCAGCTGCTGCAGAACGTCAGCTCCCAGCATTCACTCACCATTGGCTATGCTAGGTTTGCTAGAATTGTAATTCAGCAACAACAGGGAAGCCACAAAATGGGCATCCACACCCCTGCTCTAGGGTCTTCATGAGTTTTACCACTGTTGCACTGAATGTGCTCAAACACATACTGAATGTTCACTGGTTTATTGTTAGAAAAATAACTCTAGCTTTTCCCTGGGGTTGCATAATCCCGCTCTCCTCTCTAGTTGGCCCAAGGAAATGGGAAGCTTCTGTTTCCACTTTAAGTAACTGCAGTTTAGCATATCTTAATCCTAACTACATTTAGTGAAAAGAAGCCACCTTCATGAACTGTGATCTGAAACTGGCTTGTTTCCAGCAACCATAGTTAAATCACAGCTCACTCATGTTCAATGAGCACTGGAAGCTTCAGTTAACCAAAAACAGAAACAGAAGCTTTCAGTTTACTTCTCACAATCACACTACAAGGAGGGGAAAGCCCTTACTCTTACAATGTTAGTAAGAGTGTTCATAAACTAGTGCCTATGAATAGTAAGGGTTATATTCAAGTCATATATTCAAGTCTTTCAGTCAGCAGGAAACTGAGTCAGCACAACCAGAATGTACTGGAAAGCAGGCAGAGATAATGTGAATCCTGACTGCATTTATCAATTAAAATCTTAGGCGCTTTCCGCACCTTACCTTTCTTCGGCGCTGGGGTGCAGGGATCGCGTGAGCAGCCTCCAGCGAGAGGCTCTCGTGTCTTTGCTGCTTCAGTTCCACACAAGCTGCTTGCTCCCAAGCAGGTAGTGCGAGAGCCCCTCCTCTTCCTTCTGCAGGAAGCGTGACTGCCATGGATCCAGTGGCTCTGCACGCATGGCAAGTGTGCGTGGGGCACTAGAGCAGTGCGCGATCGCGCAGCATTTTTGGCTAAAAGCCAATGAAAAGGTGCACAAGCAACACCTGCTAGACCCTGGAGCATCGCGCAATTGTGAGTGCATCGTGCAGATAGCTCCTTACAATCGCGTGACATTCCAGGCGTCCTTTTGCATGGCAAATGCTGTGCGAAAAGGGCCTTAGACAGGCAAGTGTAAAAAGAAAGGAAAATAGATGCACCCACTGCACATCTTAGTTACAGCTGACATTTCATGTATGTATCATACAGTTAACAACTTTACCTAGTAAACACACAAGAAATGGAAAATGTTATAGTCGTGAAAGTATATGACTATTTTTCAAATGCTAAAACTAAAAGATGCATTTTAACAGCACACTTAAACATTTATACCTTCAGATGTATGTTGAAACGCGGTTTAATTGCTGTTAATTTTACTTCCCTCAGTATCTTGTCTTTACTTTTAGATTATCATTCTTTGAACAGAGCCAATATTATTCTGAATTTTATGGCACTTAGTAAGAAGAAGACTTTAGGGGAAAAATGAAAAGTGAAGAGTTCTAGAAAGTTTTCAAGGACTTCTTTCTCCAAGGAAAAATAACTGTTAATAAAGATTTTTAAAATGTTTAAAATAAGGAGTTCCTGTACTGCTACCTGCTCTTTATACTTGCCAAATGATTTCTAAGTCCATTTAACACTTGATATTGGAAAAGAACTTTCAAACTCTGCAGAATCCAGAACATCTTCAAATATTTGGCTCAGGAACATCACCTATGATTCTACCAAGCATAAACCACCTATAAAATTGTGACAGGGCCTTTGCTCAACACAGCCTCTGATTTGTCTTACTTCTTTCCTGCCACAGAGTCCATTTACCATGGAAGTGAATGAAATTGGTCTGTTCTCAAAAACACTTACAAAAAATCAGGAAATAAATTGGCATGTGACAGTATAAAGAAAGATGTGTTCATTTCGGCAAACCTTTAATTTATAGACAATTATGAAAATGATGAAATGACAAATCAGAAGCAAATACAGCTATGAGTGAAAGTCTTAAAAAATGAGATTGATTAGGCAAAACTGAACATAGCAAGATTAGAATTCAATCAATCTTGTCCCCGCATCCCTATTTTTCTCTCTTTCTATTTATGTCTCCTGGACAAAGTAGGAGGAATGCAAATATAGACTAGTTCATAACTTTTTTGTTTTACTATCATGCTTATATTTTCAGCTCTACCCTTTTGTCAGATTTTCACAAAATGGCAAAACACTAAGAGATGATAAATGCCTTATGAGTTCAGCAGACTGTAGTTTTTTGTAACGAAAATTAAAAACAAAGAAAATGCCTTTCATAAACTTGTAATTAAAATTATACCTGAAAGTATATTTTATTTGAATAAACAATAGTTCAACATCTCATGGCAACCCCATGAATTTCATAGGATTTTTTTAGGCAACGAATACTGAGAGACACTTTTGCCAGGTCTTTCCTCTGAAATACAGTCATATTGTTTAAAGTAGAGGAAAAATGTTTATCTCTGCCCTTTTGTTTATCTAATGCTTCTCACCTGTGAATATGTATATACTTTTATATCCAATTTTCTAGAAGACATGCTTAAGTAATTAAGAAAATCTAGTGTCCCCTGAGTTGTCCAATTATATCTTCCTGTCATACAAAAGGTGTAATATACACCATGGTGGGTGGATATCCACTTGTCAAAGAAAAATTATGCACACTGCACTGCCAGAGGCCAAATCTTCCCATTGTGATGCTTGCCATTTGAAGGAAATGGAAGGGAAGAGAAAAAGACAATAGGCTTTGTAGCACTTTCTATACTGGAAACAACAGTGCTTAAAAACCACCTTGTATTGTGTACGGTACCAAAGTAAAACTGAAGCAGTTCCCCTATTGGAACTGCATCTCTGATAGTCACAATGCCTTGTTTTGAAGTTCAACAAAATTATAATCTGCATGTTTAAAGGTCTGCAGGACAAATTACAATTTCTTCTGTTTGATGCAAGGTTATAATTAATATATGGAATTCCTTTGTGACTGTTAATAGTTTGCTCTTGTGTATATACTGCTAGGCCATGTGGGGGAAAAAACCCAAAAGTCGGCTTGCATTTCATCAGAAATTACTGTAAGACAAGACACAGACTTAAGGGTTGGGACGTAAGGGTTGGGAAACCTGTGTCACTGGGCCTCCATTTTCTGTAAGTCCCTGCCAGCCTTGTCAGTGGGTAGGGATGACAATAGCAGTAGTATATCAACATCTCACAGGCCACATGAGTCTCCATTCCTGACATTGGGTGTCATACTCATTTGCATGGGGGTGTATGCAGAGAGTGTGCCCCCAATTGTGGAAAACAGAAGTCTGCACATGTTTCTCACAGTAAACTCTAGCTTGTCCCCTCTGTTCATTTAAGGAATACAGCTGCAGATAAATTTCCACACAGACCTATTTGTCAACATATCCTCTGCAGCCTGCGTAGGAATAAATTTCATGAAATGGGCATTGTGTAGGGCCTAGCAGCACACATATTCAAGTGGAAAGGAAGAAAACAATACTGTTATTTTCTAAAATGATTCCAATACACAGATATACATATGATGGTATGATGTCTGATGTAACGGACGGGAACAAAAAAACCTTTTTATCTATAAGACTTAGATCAGAGCAATGTCTTTTATAATTCAGAACACTGTTCAATATAATATATGACTGGATTATATTAAAGATGCAATAACACTAGGGTCATGTTAATTGCTTACTGTAACATGTATTCAGTGGACAGTAACAGATGAAAGTCATCTAACAGGAGTTACTGATCTGGGACGTCAATAAGTAAACAAGTCACAGAACAGTTTAGCTCTGCAAAGTGATTCTACTACTAGTAGTGAGCAACTTCAACAACCTGGAGGTTGAGAACCTGTGGACAATAATAATGAAAAAATTTTTGCAAGGTAATTTGTTTTTCATGTTTTTCTATCTATTTCACAGGTAAGTGAAGTAGAATTCTTCAAGATCGAGCAATATGTGATTTGGTTAAAAAAAGAGGGTATTTGCTCAGGGTAAAAATGAATTGATTAAGTGTAAATTGAAGCATTAAATACTAAAGCTAAACAAACTATGAAATGGCTTTGAATGAGTGCAAAATGAATCTTCTAATTGGCTTAGGAAGCTAATTACTGAGAGAGGCTTTAGGTCTTAAAAACTAATGTAAACTCCTAGAGCTTTTCAAGAGCTACAAGGGGTTCCATTAATGATTAATATGAGCAAACGAAATAATTTCAGTTTGGAAAACTACAAGCAATGCAGTTCAAAGGTCATTAATTGAAGCTATGTTAGGCAAGCGGGGATGTTTATTAAACAGTTATCATTTGGACTAGTGACACAATATAACCATATGGGAATTGCATATTATATGCAATTAGGAGGAAGTTATACTTTTAAAAAAAACCTGGGGAGAAATTGCTCTTTTGGGGAGGTCTGGAACTAAGAAGATTATTTGCTTACTTAGAAAACTACATTGTTAGTATACACACCTATAATCTCCTGTATGAAATAGTAAACAGGTTTAAAAGAAAAATCTTAACATTTTAAATTAAAAAAATGAATGCGGTCACTGTGTAACATCTGATATGTTTTTATGTAGACTCTTCCCAAACAGAGTCCTCATACCTGTGCACAATTCCCAGTTTAAGAACCAGCTGAGAATAGTAAAGACAAACAAATCATTGGATATAAAATCATTGGATACTAAATTATCAAGTATAAAATGAGTCCTTTATAGGTTCCACTTTTTTCCCAGTTTTTGTAAAAGGAAGTCATTACTACTGTTTCTCAGTCCAAAGCACAGTTTCAATGAACCTTGTTCAGATGTTCTAACTGTGGTCTTTACAAGAAAGAAGTGTGAAACAGCAAACTACCATATGCATGTAACAGCACAAGGAATTGTGGAAGACACATTTGTCTGTACCATATCCTCCCAATGATTTAAATTTTATATTTATATGATACTTAAGCATGATTAGTCTGTTTCTATAGCAGCTGGATAATTCCAGTAACAGTTCTAATTTGAGACAGTGTTTGTTTCTAACAACAAGAAGCTGTGCTAATGAAGAGCTTTGTTCAGATGCGTCAAAAAGTGGGCAAAGTATCTGCAGTATTTCAAGCTTTTTTACAGAAACTATAGACTCCTAATCCAAAACTTGGAATAAAATACAGTCTGCCCTCCATATCTGTGGATTTTGTATCCATGGATTCAACCAACCACAGCTTGAAAATATTTTAAAAAATCCAACCCCCCCCCAAAAAAAACAACCAAAACACCAAACTTTGATTTGGCCATTTTATAAAAGGGATGCCATTTTACTATGCCATTGTAGATAATGGGACTTGAGCATCTACAAATGTTTATATCCACGGTGATTCCTGGAACCACGCCCTAGTGGATACTGAGGGCCCACTGAATTGAAGCACACTCAGGTTTATATTGCCCATGTTCTGATGAACAGGCACTAAATCATGGTACTTTGGGGGATTTACCATGATTTTAAGTCACCTGTACTTAAATTAATCCATTTTCCTAACATCTTTATTTTTCCCCTTTTAAAACCTTTTGAAACAGAATAATTTTAACACAGTTTTAGAGCTAAATTTGTGAGCCTGATTAATACTGTCACTAGCCAAAACTATAAGTAAAAATTTGTAATACATACTGGGTAAGATCCACTGCTATCATTCCACTGATGGGACTGCTTCGATCAGCAGATCCAGGAGAAGTGACAATCCCCTCCTTCTGCCTGCAGCCCCACAGTGTCCTCAAGAATCTGTTTAAGATGGCCAGGGCACCATCTACATCAATTCTGGGGACAACGCAGACAACTAGCACAACACTAGATTCAAACACTGACACAGGACCAAGTGACCAGGAGCGAAGCAAGCTCTTTGTACAATCAGTGACTAGTATTGTCATGTTGGTTGATTTTTATACACAGCACAGCCACAGGCTACGTCCTACTGTAAGAAGTCTACAGAGCAGTTACAGACAGTTCTAATCACTATATACTGAGCCACTTGTCTTAACTACACAGGTGCAATCTCTAAGCACGAATGCTATAGTTTTACACAACCTCCTTTTATTTCAAAATGCAGTAACATCAGAACAGCCACACATGTCCCACCCAAATGAACATGGAATAATAATGCAAAGTGACACTGCACTGGAATTCATAAACTGCATGGAAATAAATAGGCTGATTACAGCACAAAGCTGAAAAACAGTTTCACTTGAGAATGAAATAATATAAACGCTAAGATATATAAGCTTTAACAAGGTAAAGTATACAAATGGAATATTAGTATAATTATAGGTTTTGTTTTTCTATTGGTAAGAATAACATAGAATTGTTAACCGGATCCTAGATATCTTTAATTACTTACTTTTATAATTAGGCTTAGTCTAAACAGCTATTTTAAAATGGTATATTATCTTAGTTTAGACAGAATAAGAGTGCTATGATATAATTATTAGCTGCATGCTGCTTTTGGGATGGGAACTAATTTTAATTAGGTGTTTATAATAAGTGATAGTTTGATATGTGTTTGTATTAGTGGAGGGGTATAGTTTTGTTGCTGTTGTTGCATTATAACAGGTTTGTTGTGTGTTGCTGTTTTGTATTGTTATGGTATTGTTTCATTTTGTCTTTGTCTGATGTTTTCCTTTTCTTTGTCATTTTAATAAAAAAAAAGTTTTTAAAAAAGCTGAAAAACAGTTTCAGCATCAAACCAGGAGTCTGTCCCTTCTTTCCAGCATCATTAAGGGATACAAATTTAGGCACACAAAGTAAAAATAAGATATTTATAGTACATATTAATATGGTCAAAGTTCAACATCCTCACATATCCCCTCATCAGAGTGTAGGGCACAGGAAAAAAAAAACACCTAAAAAAACCTCTATTATCTCTCACTACTACTGAGCAGGGAAAAGGAATGGTGGAAGTACATTGCCATGTCTTTTCCCTCTCAAGAGGTTGGAGCTCCAATAGATACAGGGCAGACAAAACCCACATGCCTGCTCCACCTATACTGGATTTCTATTGTGGGCATGGCAGAGGTGCTTTGGTTTGTCTCTGACCCCATAATGTGATTCAAAGATTCTACACAAAAGCAGGGACAAAAGTCTACAGCCTGGGGCACGTCCAGGCAACTAACTTAAGACTGTCCACCAATATTTTTTGATCCTTGAGTAAGTTCTTTCTAAATCTGGCTGGAGGTAGATTATGTAGGAACAGTATGCTGTCATTTGATAGAGCATTAGTCCTTATGGTCCAGACACAACACTTATCCCCATGAGCAGAGCACTCATATATAGAGGGCCCTCCATAGGTTTAACAATCTGATTTCTGAATATAAGCATACAAGTATTACAGCTGGATAATCTAGGGTACTGTTTGCACATCACTGATATCAGAGGACTAAACAGGAATATGAAAGGCATGCACCAGCTATTCCATATGTAGCACTGCCTGCCTGTCTGTGGTAGAGGAACAGAACACATCTCCCTTTAGGCTTATAGAAACCTCTTTAGGACTGAACATTGTATTTGCACAGGCAAGCATTATGCCCTACCTGCTCAAGGCCCACCCTGATAAAATAAGAGAAGATGTGTCACATTATTAACAAATTCTTTATACAAAGGAGACATCAGTGTTGATATATCAGACCAGGCTGGACTACAGTTGTCACCACTCCAACCTGCAGGTCTTGGTGGATGAGGATAACAGAAGTTGGAGCCAAACTCATCTAGGGATTGCCTTAGATATCACTCCCAGTAGCTTTTAAAACAGAATATATGGGAATGGTATAGTCATAAAGCAACCACTCAAAGGATCAGTAAAGATGCTTTATTTCCTCATGGAACGAATTCAGAAATTAATTCTGCGTCATAAAATATGGTCATGCATATTGATGCATGTATCATACATATTATATTAACGTGTTATTTTAAGCTAGGACAGGCCAACTGCATTTTAGAAAAAGATGCAGTATGTTATGGAAGCTGGTTTTGTGAGCAATCAGACCTGCCACTATTGTTGCAGCTAGTAATTAAATTACTCTACCTGACAGCTTTGACAGGTCTACAATCAACTCCTGACACCTCTAACACAGTGCAAGAATCCAAGAATAGAGCTTCAAATACCAGTTTTTGCTAATAGGGCTACAAGTCTCTGTGACATGGCTAGGAGGACTGATGAAGTACAGCTGACTTGTTTCCTTAAGCAGTGGTTTTAAACCAAGGAAGAATGTAATAAATATTTGAAAAGGACTAGCACTGGTTAAATTAAGAAGCTGAGCTAGCAAAGATCTCCTTCTCAGTCTCATTCCCCCATCTGAAACTATGCTTTGCAGCACCACAACTGTATTGCATCTTATCCAGAAAGGCATAAATAAACATTCCTCTGAATTTAAACTAAATATGGATTATCTGAGCACACTGCATCATTGCTTATCCATATAGACAGGTTTCCACTCTCTTCCCAGTGCAACAGGGCAACTATGATTTAATATGCCAATTTTGACCTGTTTCCACAGGAGTAGCCACATCAGCCTGTTGTATCAAAAACAAAGATTCCAACAGCAACTTCAAGTGTAACAAAGTATCTCATCAAAGTCCATAAAAATTTATTCCATAAGTCAAGTTGTTAAAAGTGCCACAAGACTTTTTGTTATTTTAACCCACAGAACTCTACACTGTTTCATCCTTCCTCCTTTTATTCCATATTTGCTACATTCCTATGAAAATGCCAAAACAAACCAGCTGCTCAACTGCTCTGAGCTGGCCAAGTTCCAGACTGTATTCATTCATTTTTACTTTCAACTTTCTGTTGTTAAGAGTCAAATAGGACACCGGAGTTGTCATATACCATAAATCTAACAGACAGGAAAGTTTCAATATGCAAATTGTTTTTGAAAAGCATTGTTTCTAGAGAAAGCTTTTGAGCTTTCCTTTTAATATCCTACTACATTTTAGCACAGATGGTAAAAATTTTAAGCTTTTCTACATTTTTGTTAGAAAGAGGCAAGAGGATTTCAAGGCAGATACATTCCTATCAAAGCCTTTCCTCAACACTCTGGAGGGCAAGCACAGAGAGGGAGCCTCAGCAGTTAACATATCACCGAAGAGACGAATGAATCAGGATAAAGTAGCAATTAATCCACATTTGTGAGCTTAGCTGTCTAAACCATGTGCTCTGGGAGAATTATCAGTAGTTCAGAATCATTACAGGGTTCATCCTAAATTAAACAAGTATACCTTAAAATAAGTGGAAAATTATCTTCCACTATACATTACATGCTAAGGCTTAGGTTCATCAGGCTTTCGTCTTTGCTGCAGCTTACTACAAAGAGAGGGATCACATTACATCAGCCTCTCAACTTGGTATATTTAAAAGTAAATGGCTGAGTGTTCAACATACCCTTTCGGCCTCAAGCCTGGACTTCTCTAGGCTTCTATCCAAAGGGGGCTAGTTCACCCATATAAAGATTCCAAGATATATATGAACCAAAGTTATCAACCTTTGGTTTAATTACCCAAATTGTAATAAAACATTTTACAAGCCTAGGAATGGGTGTCTGTGTGCACACATATGCAAAAGTGTGTGTGAGACAGAGCAGAGACAATGGAAGGGAAATGTTGAAAAATAAAAGCCACAAGTAAAAATATCTACCCACCCACACGCTCATTCACACAACACCCACTTTTGCCAAAGCAAATCAGCAGGGCCTGGGAAGATGAAGATTAACTGCCACAGGCCTTCTCTCGATTGCTCCAACCCTTGCTGATATGGGTTGTTCTGCTTGCCATACTTGGTTTCCACTGAAGTATGAATAATTTTTCCTTTGATATGGCATATGTGCTTTGTCCCCTTCATATGCTATTGTTGTTGTGTGCCTTCAAGTAGTTTTCAATTTATGGTGACCCTAAGGCAAATCTGTCACAGGGTTTTCTTGACAAAAAATTCTCTGGAGGGGTCTTGCCACTGCCTTCTTCTTAAGCCAAAAGAATGTGACTTGCCCGTTCCACAGCCACGTGGAGATTTCAACCCTAACCTCCAGAGTCATTGTCCAATGCTCAAACCATTACACCATGCTGGCTTGTACCCTTCATATACCTCTGAACAAAATGTTCATTCAAACAGCAAGCAAAAATCCCTGTTTTATAAACTGCAAGGAATATATTGTTACATAATACAATTTATTGCTGAATTTTTCATTTTACCATTCTTACAGCAGGTGTTTCATCTCATATCCAATAATTTATGAAATTACTGTCGTATGAAATTACTGGAATTCTAAGATCTATTGTAGAAGACTGAAAAAGCACGGACTGCAGAATCTGGTTGGCTATTGATTCTAGGCATTTTGACAGAGCTATACTATAAGAGCTATCTTTTCACTCTTTACATCTAATGTAATTGAGTCACTGGATTACATCAGAATATATTAAGACAAAATATAAAGCACATTTACCTGGCTGAGACCTTGACACCAATATGACTGATTTCCAAAAAAAAAAGTGCTGTTTTAAGATTACTGTGTTCAATTTGCAGGATACAGCTACAGCAATCTATCCATTATATACTCCATGAAAGGGTGAAAAGAAGTTAGGGGGTCAATATCATTCATTTCATTCTTGGCTAAACAAGTGTATGGCATCAAAACTAATCTTTTGATTTATGAAGGTTTCTGGCATTTAAATGCACGTCCAACATCAGGTTTTGTTGTAAGAAAGTCACTATATTTTGGTATGACTGTTCCTAAAGACCTAAACTAAGGTGTCTAACAACATGGATTTATTCAATGGTTCACTCAGTGCATTTACTTCAAGCATCTTGCTGGCCAGGGGGCCATGGCTGAAAGGAAAATAATAGTTTGATTTATTTTCTTTTTTACTTTTTTCCTGAATCTCCCAGTATCTGTGTAATCCACATCTTCCATGTTAATAGAGTAACTCAGTAAAACTGCATAGGATCAGTCTGACAGGGCTGATAATGGGTTCACAAATTAAAGATTTTGTGCTACTAACAGTTGTACTATATTTTTTATTTTCTATGTCACTACCTCTAAAATAGTTTAGACATGTAAACAAAAGTAGCCCTGTTTTATGAACTTTTCCAGGGCCCCAACAACCTCACTGTGACTTTGAAAATCACTATTAAAAATAATGAAGACTCTAGAAATTAAGGTTCAATACCTAAACAACATAAAATTAACTGAAGCAACAATAAAAACATAACAGTAACTACAATTAGCACCTCAAATTGGCAACAGAATAATTTCAAACAGCTTTACAGGCTAGATTACCTTCAACACAAAGATTTTTGCTATGCACTGAAATACTATAAGGGAGAAGTGAAGTCAAAAATCCCTCAGAAGCAACTCCCAGAGTCTTGCTGTGACTACCTAGGAGGCCCTGACCCTGATCATAGTTAGATGGCACTTCAGTAATAGCTGGAAATCATAAGAGAGTCTCTAAAGATGATAAAATCTCTAAAGATAATTTTAATGAAGTAGTGGGTTCATATGGTAGAATGCAGTTCTCTTCAGATATTCTGATCCTAAACTAGTAGATGGTCTACAGTGTTAAAATTTTTCACCATGAAGTTTGACTCAAAGAAGGACAAACACATCCCAGTGCGATTATTGTTTGAAAAAGCAGACTAGGACTCTTATTTAACAGAAGCCATATTCTGCATAGACATTACCACCTTACCATCTCAGGGAAGAGGTGTTTACTTGCAATGTACATTTTAGTGGTCTTCTGTGCATACAAGGAATCAGAATCTAGCCATTCCTATTCTATGGGCTCCCTGGCCCCACAGAAATGTATCTATTGTGATCCCTAACTGTTGGGGCCCAACAGAGAAGGCAGTACTTCAGTATCATTCCAGTTCAGTTCTTTCACAAAGAAATAAAACAGGAACAAGGGATGTGAAAATTTTTTGAACTGAACACTAAAAGGAACCATTACTTGAACTGATGTCTATGTTTAGACTAAGACCTTGGACAGCCACTGCCAACTACAACAAAAAGAACAAGACAATTTGCAACAAGAGTCTAGATAAAAGGTAGTTTTATACATTTATATTAACATACCATCACATATGTAAAATTCCATTCACTTTTGGTGCCACAAAATATTACCGGTCCTTACAAGGCAACAATAAAACATATTCTTTCCTCTTAAAATCTCCTACTTTATTTTTTTTATGAAAATTTTAAGATACCATAACACAATTAGTCCAGATAAAAATATATGCATACTATTTTCCAGCAGGCCTCTTTTGCAACCAAATCATTTGAATGAAACTTTCTACAGGAGGATCAGAAATATGAGGCTTTTCCCAAAAAAAAATCTCAAACACCACAGAATTTGCCCAGTCATACCAGTGATATTGAAAGTAAAAAGAAGAACTGCCAGCCATATGCCCTGTGTTGAAATCAGAGAAAACTCAAATTAAATTGAGTGGTTTTTTCTCTTGTTGCTGCTGCTTTAAGTTAAAGTCAGGCACTTACAAGAAATACCAGAAAGGGAAGTTTACATACTTCAAATGATTGTTTAATTTATGTACTTCCCCCTACAATATGAATGTTTAAGTATTTTTTTCTGCTAAATTAGCAACCTGCTAATGAGTCTAGTTCTAGTCCATGTAACTTCTACATGTGTTCATTCCAAAAACCGCATCTCAAAATTCAGACAACTGCAAAGTCCAGATTTTGAACAGTACAAGTTTGTACATATTTACTCAGATAAAAATTCCATCCAATTCAATGGATTTACTTTCAGCAAATGCAACCTAAATATATTTGTGTATCTCAAAATATTCAGTACATACACAGTAAACGTCAGATTTCTGAAGCTGTGAAAAACGTAATATGGATAATCCAAAGAAAACCAACATAATAATTTATTTTCAAAGTTTTTTAAAACACAGCAACAATATCTCAAGTCCAAACAGTCCAAATATTCATGGAACAAACAGTTTTATTTTTAGTGGCTGCTAAATAAATTTTATTTAAGAGGGTTTGGGACAGAACAGATTTCATTTCTCTTTTTTAACAACTCAACTATATCACAGTCACTTGAACATCAGTGGAATAGCCTTGTTTTCAAAGAACTTAACATGATTAGTACTATTATGCAGGACTAGACCAGTTACGGAATACAGGCCCCAAATTAGAGCCACGAATCCTTCATGCAGGTAGGGGCTTGAGGTTGCTTTTGCGGTGCCCAAGCACTAGATATCTGAATTCTTACATGTATGTATGATCAAGCTGCAGTAGAAATAAAGATATAAGAATGTATAGTACCAACTAGTTTTTAGTATTATCATATGTTCAATTTCTATTAATATAAAACCTTCTCAACAGCTATCAGTAATGCCCCCCCACCAAGTCAAGCATTCTGGAAACATACATGTTCTTGAAGTAGTTATGAGTTATACAAACCAATTCGCCAAAGTCTGGACTAGTATATACAAGGTCTATCTATATATAATCAATTGGATAGCTCTGCTTCCTCCTGACTTCTCTTCTTACCAGTAGCTGTTTCCTCCTTTTGACTCAGCAACTACTACTACAATAGCCAATTCTTTCCAATTTTTATGATTACAGCACCAGTGATACCAAAAGAAGGCACAAGCTGCTATTGTCTCCTCCCACTCTCCCTAAGCAGTGGGCAGCTTTCAGTGTAACCTGCTGCTGTTATCAACAAATATGTCTTCACATGTCTTCCATAAGCACATCTCTAACCCAAGTCAAGGGGGAAAGTAATGAACAGTAGAAACCAGGTGAGCATATACAGTTATAGTGCAGTACAGACTTCAGTATTACAGCTGGTACCAAACCCTTATTTAGCAAGATTCTGATAAGCACAACTTTCAGTTAACTACAAAGACCAGCCAAACTCAAACAAACCAAGGCAGTGTTTTCTAAACACAGAAGAGGCACCATCTTTAGCTAAGCAAGGCCCTACAACTATCCCTGCATAGGATATGTAATCCAATGCATATTTACATGGAAATAAATCCTAACGTATCAGCAAGACTTTTTTCTGACCTCATAGAATTATAAATTCTTTAACACTTTTCTAAGTTTATGATCACCTTATTTAATGCCGCTGAACTCTGGAGCATTAATATAGCATGCTCCTGAAAACCTAGCAAGCACTATGAATGTTCTCCAAATTAAGATATCTTAGTCATTCAATATTCAGTTTACTTTTAAAATCAATTACATTAAAAATATTTAAAATTAATAACTTAAATACAGCACTAAGAGGAAACCTGAAAATTCTCTTTCAACATCATACTACATCTCAATTGTTTATTACATTTACAAAATTTTATTAATATCACTACATTAGACCTTATTGCTGGCATTCTCTTAGGTATTTTACACCATTACAAACCAACCTAGGACCATGTAAAGGCAAACTGCAACAATGTACAACATCCATACTCTCAAGAAAGGAGCAGAGACATAGCCACGTCTTTGAGACTACTGCACAAACAAAGCGAGAAGCATGTCCATTGCACAATCAAGCTCTGTGACACAATGGACATCATACTGCTATGGGTCCCACTGTTGAACAGGACACTGTTGAACAGGACACTGTTACACTCCAATACTTACTGTTGCAATTTACTGGAAGATTCGTGTATCATATCAGGGATGTAACTATGTAATCATAAAGGTTTTTTGTTACAGCCTCTGATGCAAGATCTAAACTCCCATAATTTTTTTCATGTACTACAAATATATGGAGAGCACCTGACTACTCTAGCATTATATAGTGCACCCTCCATACACATGGGGTTTCCATTTCAGGAACCCTCATGTAAAACAAAAAACATGAATGCTTCACTCCATTATTATCAGAGGATGCAATGTGCACACACCCACACCAGTGCAAAGCCACACCCTGCTCCATCATTGACAATAATGGGACATAACAATTTGTGTGACTTTGAATTCATACGTGTGGAGGTTGTGGCAGCAGAAGGTGCACTGTATTGTATTCATAACATTTTTTCCTCAACACACAGATAATTATTTCTGGACCTAATAGATACTTAGCAGTATCAGATAATGTTGTTTAACTGTCAAAAATGAAATGTAGTTAAATATGCAAGCTACATCGTTCCTATATGACAAACCACAATTACCAATAAAAATTACAGATTTATATCTTAATAAGTTCACTAATAAGAAAGAAAATCATTTGAAGACTTTTAAGTCAGAATTCTAGCTTCCCAAAACTGGAAACAGCTGAACTAAACACTCCCTATGTTTGACTACGATGCCCTAGTGATGTCTGAGACTCCTGGGGCATTTAAGAGCCGTAAACATGGTGAAGGCTTTCCAACAGGTGCACAGATTTCTGTATCACTACCATAGAGATGGCCTGGGTTCTGGGTCAAATAAACTCTCTAGGGGACACTAAGCTGGAAATCAATGGATGCTCTCTTTGGGACTATATTATTTCAAGCACCAAAAAGGTCTCACTTCCGGTAGGCAATAATGAAATTGAATAATTTTGTATTAGAGACAGAACTGGGCTTTTTTGTGTGCAACTCAAAATTAGGATGTTACCATTAGCATGGAACATTGGTAATGGAGAGATTATGAATTCTACAGGTAGCACTAGCAGTCAGACATATTCTCTTGCACAGCTGCCTGACCATACCACACATAGAACACAAGACAGAAGATCTAAATAAACTTTACGAGAAGGAGAGAAAACAGCATTCACAAGAGGGAGGTGGGCAAAAAAAATCTGAATGTATGATTCAGTTCTATTCAAAGTTTAATCTAGACTGGCACAGACTCAAAGTACTGTTAAGCTACTGTCACCTTTCCTGTCCCCTCTCTTCTCTACCTCACGTCTGTTTTCTATCTGTTACATTATTGTCCTTATATAAGTGAACTGTATGGTACAGAATTAATTTTAGTTATAGTTACAAACAAGGATGGAAGAGGGAATACCATGGAGGTGCGGGTGGGTCATGGTCAACATGTTCTTACCAACCAACAAAAAATGAAATTTAAAAGAATGCAGGAATAAATTAACTGCATCTTCAACCTGTACTCCACATGTATTTAGGTTTCAGTAAAGGCTACAATTCTATACTCTTTCAGCAACGAGTAAACCCCACTGAGTTCCCTGTTACCTACTTCTGTGTAGACATGGAAAACACTGCACTATCAAATGATATTTTTTCCCTAGACTACACTACTGAAATATTTCCCATACCTGCACGCAGAAAACTACAATACCACTTAAGAGAGTTTGACACAGACCACTTCATAGTTCAATGTATTTCAAAAGGCAAATTATTCTTTTGTTTGTACTGCTTGGGGTGTAGGGGGGCTTTCCACTTTGAGCACATCTCAGTGGCATTTTGTTGGCACAAGTAGAAAGGGATATCCAATACAAATCTTCTAACACTGTCTTGCTTTTAGATTTTTTTGTTTTTTGTAATAAAAGAAACTTGAATTCTCCAAAAAACAAGCGATTACCCATCTTTCCCCTTCCCTTCATTCCTATGTATCCTTGTCACACATTCCATACTTACAAAAGAATTATTCTGCAATTACCACATCAGACGCATGTTTTCATGAGGAAAAGCTACAGCAAACTACTGAGTTCAATGTGCTTTACTCCTGAGTAAGTGGATATAGGCTGAAGTGAAGCCTGAAAACCAAAGTGACCCTGAAATACTTCGCCCTGAATTCTTACTCACAATTTTGTAGACTCTACATTTTTGCATTATTTTTTAAAAATAAAATCAGTGCAATCTTCTATATGTCTACTCAGAAATAACTATTATTAAGTTCAAGAAGGCTTACTCCTAGGCAAGAGGATTCATGATGGACTGTAGTCTGAAAGGATTTCTTCCATCCAGTGAAATAAAAGACTGAGAGAGCGAGAGTCAAAGCCAAGCATATTCTAAAATTTTAAATCTCTAAGATCCTGAAAATGGCTGCCATTGTCAATCATTGGCCAACCATTGAAGTAATCTCTCTCATTAAAAGGAATTATCAGTTAATATGTTATTTTAACTCATTAAGTCTATTTTTTTAAAAACAGTCTACCATGCTGGAACCTGATATCAGTGTTAGGCTGATCGGTCAGTAGCTGTGTGGATCCTCTTTATTCCTCTTTCTTTTCTATTGATTTTTAATTCTAACAAACTTATTCAAAAACAAAGTAATATACATTCAGAAAAAGAAAAGACAAAAAGAGGAAAAGAAGAAAGAAAAGGACATATAACTAGAACACTGTAGGATTCTTACCCCCAAACTTATCTGTAATGAAAATAAAAGTAAAAAGCGGAAAAAATTATGATTCTATCATTACAGATCCAACTAAATAATGCTATTAATAACCATAACCATAGTAAATCATTAATTTCTTATTGCTCAAAAAGCCCACAAACAGTTTCCAGTCTTTCAGAAAGTCTTCAGCTAGTTTATCCTTTAGAACTCATTTCAATTTGGCAATTTGAGCTAACTAAGCAACCTCAGCAATCCATTCTTCCATCGTTGGTGCTTCAGTCTGTTTCCAAGTTTGAGCAAACAATATTCTTGCCGCTATTGTCATGTATCAAAAAAGTGATCCATGTTTACCATCCAATTCTTTATCCATAACGTTCAACAAGAAACATTTCTAGTAAAATGATAAAATCTGTCTTTAATTTGTTTTGAATTAACATATAAATCTTAGGCCATTTCCGCACTACATTCTTATAGTGCGATTATTCCACTTTCAACATTCTATGGAATCCTGGAGTTTGCAGTTTCGGGAGGGGCCACGTAGCCCTTCCCGAAACTGCAAAACGCAGGATTCCATAGGCTGTTGAAAGTGGAATAATCGCACTATAAGAATGTAGTGCGGAAATGGGCTTAGACCAGTAACTCTTCCCCTTCTTACAAACCCGTAATAGATGAAAAAAGGAGTCCTCCTTGTATTGACATCCCTACATTGGTCTGAAAGATTCTGGGACATTTTTGACAACTTATTGTGGGTTAGTTACCATCTGTATATACATATCTTATACAAGTTTTCTTTATTCTTCTTTCTGAGGATGGGAACAACACTGACCTGCTTCCAGTCTATAGGGACTTCACCTGCTCTCAAAAGAGTTGTCAAAAATTATAGACAGAGATTCTGAGATTATTCCTGCAAGTTAGTTAGTAACATTAAATGTAGTTAGTAAATTTAGTAACATTAAATGTAGTTCATTGGGCTCTAAAGACTAGAATTCATTTAAAGTAGCTGGGTGTTCCCGTAATACTTATTCTGGACTGAAGTCCCCTTCCAGCATAATTTACTTTATTTTCACCAAATTCAATAGTACAGATAACGACGTATGTACTGTTACAGTGCTGTGGAGCCTTATTTTATGGATAAGCCTTTTAATATCACCAAACTGTTTCTCAAGTGTTGTTTCACTTCCCATAACAAATTCATGGGAAAACTCTGTACTGACAAATTATGTTCTTTAAAAAACTGAAAACATTTAATTATATTAGAGTAGAACTAAAACATGACTAACTCTGCCCATTTGTGAATTAAACTTACTCTAGATCCCATGCATTTCTGTCCTAGTTTCATAAATATGTTTTTTGGACCCATATTTATATACTTTACTCATGGTAAGAAGAGAAATGTTCCTAAATAACTACTGCATAAAGCAATTTCCCTCAACATAGGAACCTCCAGATATTTCGAACTGCAACTTCTTCCAGCTCCAGACAGCACAAACATTGGGAGCAGTGATGGAAATTGTAGCATAAAACACCTGGATAATACCAAGTCTGGAAAGATTAATATAAAGTACAAGGGAGATATACACGTACCTCTATCTGTCATTAAATTTGAAATCCTGTCTATACCTAAACAGCATACAAAATGAGGAATAATGTGAATTTCAGTACATCTGCAGCAGGAGGGCCGCATATACCCAGTTTGGAGATAAAAATTCTAATGTTTTTAAAAGGAAGTAATTACATTGTTCATTACTTTGGACATCACTTGTCATTGCTAACTGCAGGCCAGAAAGTAACTAGCTAAATTACTCAGCACTAAGACATTACCATTATTTGTTACTACTACAAGAATAAAAAAAATACAGGAAAATGTTCTCTGATTTCCCATATTTCTAATCATCACACGTTGTCTAGACTCCCCTTCCCAGTCACCTGCAATGGAATAGTGTAACATACATACACTACGCATGTATATTCTGAGCAGAAATGCAGAGGCAGTCTTCCTCTTTTCTTCTCCATCAGATCCCTCCTTCTCCTTCTTCTTTTCCAATCTCTCTTCCTTTTCTATCAATTGCTCTAAATTTAACAATAGCTAGAGGTACATGTATAGAGCCCTGGTGGCACAAAGGTTAAATGCCGGTACTGCAACCATGAGGTTGTGAGTTCAGTCTTGCCAGGCTCAGCCTTGACTCAGCCTTCCATTCTTCTGCAGGTCAATAAAATGAGTACCCAGCTTGTTGGGGGCAATTAGCTAACACACTGTAAACCGCTTAGAGAGCATTTAGCTGATAAGCGGTATAGAAATACACATTCTATTGCTATTGCTATCCTGTCTGCATGCAGAGAAAAAGCTTTTCCTCTCCTACTTACTCTCTCATAGTACACACAAAACTAGTCAGCCCAAGTGTGTGCCCTGGGCTGCAGTATGGAAAAGCATCATTTACTCACACTAAGGGCCTTTTCTCACTACGCTTTAGTTGCCACGGCAATATCACATGGAATCATGGGATTTGCAGTTTAGGGAGAGGCATTTGGAATTCTCAGACATAGAGCTCAAGTGCCTCACCAAATTACAAACCTCAGAACAGATACAGTAAATGATAACAGGCAGAAACTCAGTTACAATCACATGTTACAATCACAAGTGGTGAATTATAATCTTGGTATTTATTGGCAAAAAAGTAACACCATTCCAGCTTGTTACTGAAAAAAGTACCTAGATATTGAAGTAGCTCATTACATATAACAACTACTTCCAAGCTCTATCTCTTACATCCCCAAAATGAAGAATCCATTTGAATGTACCTTTAGACTGCAACAGAATTTTAAGACTTCTTGGTTACTCTTTGTATCTTTATGGGTGCAGTGTAGCTATTTCAAAGACAGAAGGAACATGACATGCTCAAAGTATTAACAAGTATTTAAAGTATTTAAAACAAATTTCTTTGTACTTAGTTGTGTGTCTTCAAGTTGTTTCCAGCAAATGGTGGCCCTAAAGAGAATCAATCACACCGTCTTCCTGAAAAGATTTGTTCAGGGAGGGGGTCACCTTTGTCTCCCTCTGAAGTTGAGAGTGTGTGACCTGCCGAAGGTCACCAGTGGATTTCCATGGCCAAGTGGAGATTTGAACCCTGATCTCCAGAGCTGTAGTCCGACGCTCAAACCAACTACACCACACTGGCTCACTTCACTTCACATTAACTATATTCTCTCTCTGGTGGTAGTGGAAAGGAGAAAGGGAAGGTTTACTCTGATTTCTAGTGGTGTCATCTTAAATGTCGTGCATAGTTTTTGGGGCTACCAATAATGAGCAAATATAGAATTATTCATTAGAGGCTAATATATAACTTGAAGAGTTCAGTTTTACTGGTATAGAATCTTGGTAGTTGTGGAGGGTTATTAAAACATAGAATGACACAGTCCCAATAGTGCCATGCATGTTGGAATACAAACACCATTTAAAGATAATTATCATACTCTGTTAATATCTGGCTTAGATTACTGTAACACATAGAGCTGCCCTTGAAGCCTGTCCAGAAATTGTAGCTACTTCAAAGTTCAGCTGCTAAACTACTCAATGGAACCAGGAACTGTGATCATATTTCAATTATGCTTAAACAACTGTACTTGACAGTCAATTTGACTGTCTTTCATTTGACTCTAATCTTTCAAACTCTGTTTCATCCAGACTGTCACCAAGACCACAAGCAAAACTCTGTATCATTCATAGATCAGAAACCAAAGTGAACTCTTGGATAATGCTTAAGTTGTTTGGATGTCGCTGAAAATTCAAGATGACTTCCTCAAACACAGACGAGCTAGATAGTGACACCAGATTTCACCAACCAGTGCCAGGCAACTATTTAGGTTGTCTGGCAACTTTTGTTCTTAAGGGAAAGCATTACAGCTTGAGTGAGAAATGTCCATGATTCTACAATCATCCCTTCACAGTTGCTAGGGTTAGGGCACAGGACCGTCATGAAAGAGAAAAACCTTTAATAACTCTCGGCCCTTCCAAACTATATTTAACACAAAAAATGTATGATCACCATATTCAACCCGTCATGGATTCCTATGAGGCATCAGGGTTCCTTCACAAGGCAGAAGCGGGTGGCTGGTGGGGCTTACTGCCTCCACTGCTGTCCCATACCATTTTTAATGAGGACTTACAAGCCTCATTCCAAGTTTCTCAGTCTCACAAGGCTTGCAGTCCCTATTAAAAATGGCATAGGGAGACTGCAGAGGTGACAGCAAACATCCATGACTAATCAAATCTGCAAAAGTGAAACCCACAAATGTGGAGGGCTGACTGTACCTACTAGCCTTTACAAGTTAAGAGTGACATTAATCCAAATCACAGCTTGTTATCACTCCTTGGTACACCATTCCTATGCAAGTGCATAACGGTAATTCAAAACTTATCCAATGTAATAAGCCCTTTAGTCTATAACCACAGCTTCTGCCAAGGTAAAATTAGCAGAACAGAAAACATGTAGTGTATGAATAACTTGATCTGGCAAACTGCAGAAGACTGACATTTGTGTCTATATCTAGATGGAGGTTGTATGGATTTAGTACCTCAAATATATTTTATTTGGTATCATCACACTTGAAAATATAACTTTCTTTAATAGAGGGGGGATTGCAAAATATTCTCTACAAAGAACATATTCTGAAAAGTTTATCTTGAACATATCATAGCTTTTCTAAAGAAGAGCACAGCACTATTCATTTGTAGTACCACTTATGTCAGCGTAACTTCACAGAGGGTCACTTTTCCACTTTACTTTTCCCAAGATGCCAGCCGTATGGAGTAGCTTGTTCTTCTCCTTTCCAACAACAAGCAAAAACTATTAAATTTCCTCTATGGCTCCTCTATAAATTCAGCACATGCAAAATGAGCTATTCTGTTAGGAATGCTACAAACATTTTTAAAAAGTTTCCTGACACTGCATTTTAGACTTCCATCTGTTCTGAAGTACAAACAGGAAGTTTAATTTTTACAAAAGGAGAGAAAAAGGGGGCCCAAAGAAAGGTTTGAAGAACATTCTCTGTTTTCCCCTTTTGTGGGAAAGGGCAGGAAATATTTGCCTCCAACAATAAGCCACTTTCTCCTCATTGTTACAGCAATATACTTACCCGGGAAATAATCCATAATACAAATTTAACAGGCTACTATGCAGTAATAAAAATACCACAAAAATTAATAGCAAACATACAGTAACACCATTGTTAAATTCTGTAAATACAATAAAATTTACTTTTCCTATATGAACATTGAAGATTTTTTATATATAATTAATAGTATTTATTTCACCCTTCTTAAGTATACTGCATGGGTTCATATGCCTTCAAGATCATCTGTTGACATATGGCAACCCCATGAATTTCATGAGGTTTTCTTAAGCAAAGAATAGTCAGGGACGTGGCTTTGCCAGTTGCTTCCCCTGAAACATACTGTAGATTGGCTGGTGTTCATTGGCAGCCTCCCATCCAGGTACTAACCAGGGCCAACCCTGTTTAGCTTCCAAACTCAGACAGGATCCGGTGCCTCTAAGGTACAACTACTAACTACTTATGAGCGCATTCCTAAATAAAAAAGATCGCTGAGACAGCCAACTTAACCAGCACTACACTAGCTCTCAACCTACGGATATATGAAATGGCTTAGGATTATCCAGGCCATGGTTAACTTGCTGCTAGCATAGTAGCTGTGTCCCCGGACAGCAAGGGGTTTGCATCTGACACAGTTCAGTTTCTCCCTCATCGCTCCCCTTCTCCACACCGTGCTTTTGGTCTGTTCTGCTGGCAGATTCCAGCTGACACAAGAGTCTTTTGCGTATTCCTAAACCCTGCATGCTGCACATCTTTGACTTAGAACTGCACTCCTTTCTGTTAGGGTACTCACACTGAAGTCTACAAAGGATGGGACATGAAAATGACAAAGAACTGAACAAATGAAACCCATGGGCTATAATTATTATATGAGGCAGGGATATTCCTTGTCCTCAGCTCTTCAAATATTTGCTTCTTTCAACTTAAGAGAGTTCTATGTTGCTTTAAAAAAGGAGGTACCATGGCATAAATACCAGTATTATACATTAGAAAATGAAAAAGTGTGAGAGAGGGAAAGAGTATCTGCCTGCCTTGTGTCTCCTTTCAAAAAGATTCATTTTCCTCTCCACACAACCCAAGCTAGACTGAAAACTAAGTGAGCTTTTTGGCTGAGTGAGGATTTGAATCTGTGTCTTTCCCAGTCCTGGTTAAACAGTCTAGTCTCATGAGTGGGCAGAAGGTAGAATTAAAAATATAAGCATGTATACCTACTAGGAATCACAGGAATACAGTTAGCTTCAGAAGTCTGGCCTTTTTGTGTCTGTCTTAAACGCAAGCACAAAGTACAAGCCCTTATTACAAGTTCAATCACAGGACACTAACTTGCTGGTATGCTACTCTTCTTCTGGAGTTCTCAGCATAACCTCATCTGACATACAGACACAGGAATGAGGCCAAATTCTTTGAAGTTATTTGAACTCCATGGGGAGAAAAATGGGGTTGGGGGTTGGGGAGATACTCATTTGGTAAAAGGCTGCACTTTTAGCATACCAACTGAATGGACAGATGGACACATTTACAGTAGACATTTTGGCACATTTTACCTAGTACTTACTAGGCCATGCTCCAGTCTTTTCAGAGATTTATTTCTAGTTCTAAACAATTCAGAACAAAACAAACCCCAGAAATGTTATGATATTAAGTAACAGAGAAATACTAAAGTGGAAACACTGTTTTTGTTTAGATTTCTTTTCTTTTTCATCAAAACATGGTACAAGTGTTCTCCATCTTCTATATAACATTTCAGCATGCAAGGACAGTAATTTTTTTAAAAAAATTATTCAAAAGCATTAACAGAGAAGCCTCACATTGACCAAAAGAGTTGAAATACATTCAGCACTAAAACATAAAAGAAAACAATCTGCTCTTTGCTTTGTACAGTCTAGCTTGAAATGGGAGGATGGACTAGGCTTGGCAATAGCTCAGTCTTAGACCACCTTACACTTTCTTCCTCTCAATGCTTAGGAGAAAGGGCAGGATAGTACACAAGTTGCTGACATCTATTCACTGTGTTGGGCAGTGTGCCAATACATTTTAGGATTCAAATGGTATACTGCTGTGTCTCTAATATAAACTTGCCTTAGCATTAAAAAACATACCATTCAGACCAGATCTCAAAACAATTCATTAACCAAATGGGCACAGAAAGTAAAGCATTTTGGTACCAAAGCAATTTGGGAGGCTGAATTCACTGAACCCCAAGGTCCATATTTTACGGTGAATTTCACTAATTAAAAATTTTGAAAAATCAATTTTCCTTTGAAAATAAGGCATATGAGAAAGGTACATTTTGTTTTACAGCAGAGTTACCCTTCCAGGAAGCTTCCAGGAACATTATTCTGCTTTAAAATAAGGTGTGCTCTCCTGACATGTCTTGTTTTCGAAGAAATATGCAGAATTTGCCCCCTTGTTTTGCCCCCTTGTTTTGGGCAAAGCTGTATAACCAGTCCAACAGGCTATGTGTTGTTCACTCCTGGACTGAAGCTACATATTTTTCATCTTTCCTTCTGAATAAATGTGCTTGAGAGAAGCAGTTAATAGCACACTATTTAGATAATTGTCAGAGCAAGGACAACCCTCCATTCATTCATGAAGTTTGACAGGACCAAAAAAATTAAACCTTCAGATAATAGAATTCCGCCACCAGAAGAAGAAAATGCTACAAATATCAGAACAGTTTTAACATAACATTCTCAGCTTTATTACGGAACTGATCTCCAAAGATCTTTGCTAACAAAGTATTAAGAGGACCGGCAGAAGAGGTGAAAGTGCATCATTTATTTCAAGACTGGTACTAACATTTGGCTTAAGTACCTTAAAGGCACCAGATCCTACCTGATCATGGAAGCTAAGTAAGGTCTGCCCTGGGTAGTACTTGGATGCAAGACCACCAGAGGAAGGAACTGGCAAAATCACTTATTTCCCAAGGGGTCGTCAAGAAGCAGCTTAAAGGCACATGCACGCATACTCTCTAAACATTTGCTCATTAGAGATACTATTCTTTATCCTAACTTTAGCAGATATACCAAGATGCATTTTCTGAACTAAGCACTGAAACAATTGCCAATGCAGCTTAAGGATCAGCAGAAAAAGCCAAGTCCTACTCTGAGTATGTGAGAGAAGTAATGACAGTGAAATGTTTCATTTATTTCTATGCTGCAGTTGATGTTTCCATGACATGCTACCATGAATGTAGCAGTATCACCACCCCAAGCTACAGCTGTGGAGAATGACATTAAATCCTAAGCTTCAAGTCATGAAAAGATGGCACAGGTACATCTCAAGCTTCAAAGCAGCAATGACAGCAAATACATACCCTATACAAAGAAACTACAAAGTACCTTCTTATTTAAAGATACTAGACTCGGTTAATTGGTGATTTAAAGTAGTGTCTCAATTCAAGCATTCTGAACAAAAACTTGAGATCTCTGACAGATCGTTACTTAACAAACCTACAGAATGTCATTTTATTTAACAGAGCACCAAATAAGAAATAAACATATACACATATTTATGGCAGGAATTTAAAACTAAAGGCTGTTTCCATAAGAAGTCCTTAGCAGAAATGTAAACAGCAAAATCAACAGTATCATCATATAGAATTGTTTTTAGATCTTTTAACAAGCTGGTAGATAAACAGAACTACAAAATTAAATTTTCTGAAAGGCAAGGCGAATCTACTGGCCTTCATCCAAGAATCAGTGTCATTGTCAGGCTTTGTATTTAATTAGAACTATTTACTGTCAAGCACTCACTTGGACAGATCTTTCACCATGCTCAGTTAGTAAGGTCTAGAGCAAACACTGGGGAAAAATCTGCCTTCATAAATTCATCAAGACATTTCTGAAGATATAAGTGCTCAGTTGCCTGTTCTTGGCCCCAACAGCACTTTCAGGCTACACCACACTGATATATCAATATCAATCTAAATTTAAAACTTATTTATTGATTTTCCACAATGACAGGGACAATCTTCATCAGCAAATGTAATACACACTCTCTATATATATGTTATGGCCATGATTTAAGGCAGTGGTTCTTAACCTGTGGTCCATGGACCCCCAGGGAGCAGCAATGTCCTCTCACGGGACCTATGAAGGCTCAAAGAAATGTTATGAGCTTTTGCAGTTAAAACAGAAATAGTTACTAGATCATCCATTGCCATTTTTCTTTCCTTGTCTTGTCTCCCAATCCAGCAATCCACCCTCTTTTAGATTAGGATCAGAGAGATGAGGTGAAAGAGAAAGGTAGAACTGGTGTGTGTGTGTGTGTGTGTTGAACTAGTTGGATGCAGGAAGAGGCTGAGAGAAGCACATGTGGAGAAGGAGGAGGCGGTCGGAGGATGAAGCCACCACGAAAGGTGTGCTCACTTGCTGGGCACATCCCTCCCCACCTCCCACTAGTGTGACTATATTGCGCCTGATACATCCCAGAGTCAGTTATCTGAATTGCGTGTAGCAGGAGGATGGGGGCTAGGATGGAGAGGGATGAATGGCAGCACACAAAGCGATCATCGGGGGAGGAGACAGAGAGCCAAGGTGAGAGAAACAGCAAGCAAGGGAGGAAGGCATATGGAAGCAGACAGCCCATCAGGAACATCGTCAGAACAAGTTTCAGCTACTACACTTAATAAGGTTTGTAAGTGAAACAGCTTCTCATTAATTAATTAAAATTAACAAGTGTTATGGTTCAATGTTCAGGTATTATCATCATTATTATTGTATGGAATCGTTCTAATAAAACTATTATAATAGGAATGTGCATGTTTACTATATTTCTCCCTCTTCTCCAAATCTGATGAACATCTTTAAATATTTGGTGAACTTTAGGGTTTTAAATGTTAAGTCTTGCTGGTCTATAGCAACAAAAGATATGAAAAGGGGGTCCATAGTAAAGAAAAGATAAAAAATCGCTGATTTAAGTAATAAAGAAACACATGTCTCATGAAGCTTAATGTAACCTATTTGAAAATGAAAATCTTGAACTACAATACTACCCTGTTACATATAAACTCATTCATAACATCTTTGAAATGAGTTATCAAAAGAAAAGGCAAAGGCAATGAGGGTGCCTATTATATTGTTAGCCCCAACTAAAGTACACCAAAGGAATCAATGGAACTTAGATAGTGTCGATTCAATAGATCTACTTTAGTTGGGGGTAACAATGAGACTTGGGCTTTTCCAATATTCTTGCTGTTGCTGTCATTTCCAACTTACGGCAACCCTAAGGTGAACCTATCACAGGGATTTTTTGGGGGGGAGTTTCAGAGGGGACTTGCCTTTGCCTTCCTCTTAGGCTAAGAGAGTGTGACTTCCCCAAAGTTACCCACTGTGTTTCCATGGCCAAAAGGGGATACAAACCGTGGTCTCCAGAGTCATTGTCCAATCCTTAAGCAACTACACCATGCTGGCTGTCTCCACTAACCTTAATTTCTTAAAATTCTTCTCCAGACAAACCTCCATCCTTCTTTAATGAAGAATGTCTAAAATAAATAACATTGCTATTTCATTTAATAAACTGTACTGTTACCTTATTACAAGTTTTGTCTTTACAGCTCAAGCCTCATCTTAATGGAGAGGGATATAAGCCTATATAAGAAATGTAAAGGTTATCATACTGATGATAGCTAGATTTATGTATGTAATTCACTCCCATTTTTATCTGTTTGGATTTTCCCCTTACCCAATCCCAGGTTTCAAATTGGAAAAAAGAAAAAAGAGAACATTCCTCCTACAATAACAGAGGAGAGATACACTAATATATTAAACTCTAAACCTTACATAACTGCTTTGGCTCTTGCCTCCTCTGTTTCCAATACTGAAAAGCCAGTATCTGTTTAATACTGAATGAGAAAGGTACTGGTACTTGAGTGTGTGTATCCATGTTAGCTTGGCTGGATGCACTGGCTGGAACATTAAGTTTGAAAATTAATTTGATAATATTAGAAACTGGAAACTGTATTCATTGCTCCTGACACTAATAATTTAAATTTAACTACTGCTATTTAATTTTTTATGTAAAATATTAGTGTCCAGAACAGGCTAAGGGACTTACAGAGAACAGCATAGAGGTTGTCACCATTGATCCTAAGGGTTTATGTTTTTACTGACACCTTCAGTGGTATTCTTCTTATGATCTTGAATTTGCCATCTCTGAACCTGGAATTTTTCCTGCAAATAGACTACAAACCCATAACACAATGGATCCTTGGAGATGGTGGGAGTTTAAGATGTTTTAGGTTGGGTTGGGAAAGGCTGTCCTAAGTATCTCATCTTATTAGGAAATAATGTATACTTTCAGTTAGATTCACCGCTCTATTGGAAATGAAGCAATAAGTGGCTGGCTAAAAAGACAGGGATGGAGAAATTTAATCAGTAAAGTGTTGAGTTACTCTGAGAACGTTTTCCCACAAAAGTACATGGTATCTACCTCCCTGTTCTCTATCAAAATTAACCATCTGCAAAAAATTTTGGTCTTTATTAACAAAGACAGATATAAACAGGATGGGAGGGCCTGTATCTTTGGCTTCAACCTCACCAACCTCTTCAAAGTGTGTGATCCACTGGGTAAAAGCAGAACTGGAGGGGGGAGGGAAGTGAGGCAGGAAAAGCCAAGTGAGAAAGAAGAGGAGAAGTTGAGGAAAACTTTCCAATTAATCATCCAAGTATTAGGCACTATGTGAACAACAACAACACTAGAGGATTACAAAGGAGTTCGCTGCAGCTCACTCTTTTCCTGAATAACAGAAGGAAACTAGATCAAATCGTTATAAAACAAGAACTGAAAAGAGTTGTTACACACCACTAATCCCCACGAAGACACCAGCGTTTCAGACCTGAAGGGCCTGATACTTTGCAAAACATAGGACTGATGGCTAAACAAATTAATCGCTGTCCCATTCCATTCCAGGACTCTTTTCCCTGCTTTTTCATTTTTCTTCCATTCTTCCTGGGTGGCGTAGCCATACATGTTTGTTTCACTCCCACATTAATTTCCTTCTTTTCAATTCTTCCCAGTCCCAGCTCTTCAACCATTTTCTAGTTGATCTTCTGCTGGGTTTCCACAGTCTTCTCTATCTCATCCCCTAGTCTAAAGAAGCCATAGTACAGCAAAATTAGCCTTCCCAACTACAGAGCAATGTGATATTATTTCCTCCAATACTAATTTTTCTTTGCCCTTCCTGTCTTACTGATCCTGCCACAGGAAAAGCCTCCAACCCTTACAAATTACAATATTCTAAAAATAATTAACTTGTTGAAACATAGTATTAACTTCAGCATTAATCAGCAAATCTAGTGAGTCAAGACACATTAGGAGAAAGATCTAGTAAATTAATAACAGTGAGTTGATTAACCAGTTGTTTTAAGTTTTTTATGACATGATTTATTTTAACCTTGAAAAAATAAATAAAAATATTTTAAGGAGTCAGATCATAGAATTGTATACTGGGGGTGTACAGTTTAGTTGGATTCTTGTTGATTCCACTACTGTTACTACATTTGCTATATTCAGAAAGTCAACACAAAGATCAATGTCACCACGCTACCCAGATATTCCCAGATGCTGCATAAGGCCTTCAGGAAGTGGCACAGAAAGCAACTGTCCCAGGCATCATATATGGAGGGAGCCACATCAATGTTGGCATAGCTGTTTTTATGCAAATTCATTTCTTTCAGAATCCCACTGACTTAAACTCCTTAAAACTAATGGAAAGCAAACTATACTCATGGTAATATTCTTTTGTCATAGCAGTGTGAATAAAATTAATATAGCCACAGGCCATGCTAACAGTACAACCCAACACAAGCACAGTCAGATTTTATTATTTATATTTATATTCCTCCTTTCTTCCCTCCAAGAAATTCAAGTCACCCTACACAATGCTTCTCCACATTTCTATTTTAACTTCACAACAACCCAGTGAGGAAGGTTAGATTTAGAGTCAGTGACTGGCCCAAAGTTACCTGCTGGACTTTGTGACTGAATGGGGACATGAACCTTGATTTTCAAAGTCTCAGACTAGCACATTAACTACTAAATTACAATGATTCTAGGAACGGGGTCTCAAGCAAACATTCTGCTTTCATTATCTTTAAAAGGCCCTGATGCTACACTGCAAAGATTATTCCTCATCAGGTACGTGCAAATTTTATCCTTGTCTTAGACAGAAAACTCTCACAATACTTCCAAGTATTCTTCCTTTTCCAACTGACCTTTTTTTCGTTGTTGTTCAATTTGCACTACTATAGCCAATTATTATTTCCAACCACACAACTATTCATTAACTCTTCTCAGAAGAAGTCGGACAAAATTAGTTCATAATCCATATGGCAGCTACCTTTACAAAGATTTTTCCCTTTAAGAGATAACCGCATCAACTTTATTAGATGAACCTAGCTTTCAATTCCTTATATCAAGAACAGGTTTAAATCCAAATTTCACACTAATTTTGAGTGACTAATTTTACTTACTATTGCAACAGACGTTATCCTAAATTGGATTAAATTGTAAACTTGAGGTAATTTCAAACTAAAGGAAGAGATTAAATGGTCTTCTCCAATTCAAAAGCCAATTCTTCTCAATTTTTTAAAAATGTACATATTTAAATTTGTGAATTTTCACAGAAATGGATGCTACAACAGACAGTGCAAAAAAAGCAACAATATGTACAAATCAAATGATGATTAATTTTCCTCTCATGCTTTTTTACAGAAAATGAGCTACCTTCTCTCTGGAAACCTTTAAGTATTTCACTAACCATCCAGCGCACCTAATTACTGAATCATACAATTTCTCTGCTCCAACAGCTCCACAGGCTGCCGGTTTGCCCCTACACACAATTCAAAGTTCTGGTTATGACCTAGAAAGTTCTATATGACTTAGGTCCAGGCTATCTGACAGACTATATTATTTTAATTTGTAAGCTGCTTTGAGCCCCAATGTTGGGGAAAAGTTATTTTTGTGTGACTTGCAAACTTTTACTTAATAAAGAAAAATGTTTTGTGTTGAGATACTCCCTCACAAAAACTTGAAAATTATTATTGTTTGGAAGTTTCTGAATAGCAGTTATGCATTTGCACGCCCCAGGAACCGCAGAATTTGCCATTATGAAATGCACTGTCTAAGTGAAGTTAGAGACAGTTTTATAATGGATTTACTTGTACATCTTTAATTTGCTTGTAGGTTTACAGTGCAACCCTATCATTAAGCTGGTGCATTTTGATACCTTCAAAACTTTATTGGGCAGAGCCAAAAATGAAGGTGGAGTACTTTCCTTTTTAAACAATTTCTCTCCCATTGCTTAACCTAGCTTCAAGGCTGTTGCCCCATACTGGGGGCACAATCAAAGGCTAAGAGGGCTTTGGATCCTGTAGTTTAATATTATACAACTAATACCTTTGTTCATACAGTCAATAATTCTCTTTGCACACTCAGATTCTGCCTGACTTAGTGGCCACGATTCCACGTGAACATTTGAACTGCGTTTCCAATCTTACTTTCCCTGTTTACAATATTAACCAAGATCTACAGATAATCTGCAAGGAAGAAGTATAACCACAAGATTCTTTCACGTAGCATCAAATCATTATTTTGGTTTACATCTGGATCAACCAAATAAGTATGATCTTAAAATATGTTCTCTATTACCCCAGACAGACATGGTTGTGGTTAAAAAAGCTCCAATTTCTACCTCAGTGATGGTGCTATATGGTCCACGTGAACATGTTTTAGACAAATTATTTTACTATAGCATATATACTAGGCCAAAATTTCAACAGGATTAGAAGACCTATTCTGGAAAGAGAACCACTGTCATAGAACAAGAACTTAATTTTCACAGCAGCATATAGTCCTGTAAGCATCTTGACAAAATGACATATTTCATTCGTAAGATATAGTCTTATTAAACATTCTCCATTTATAGATGACTTACCAACATGCAGGGAGGCAGGCAAATCAGTATTACACGTTGTATTTTTGAAAGCTTCTGTATTCAGATACATTTCAAGCCTGCTTTAAAAAACAAAAAAACAAAGATAAATATTTTTCCATAATACAACTGATAATGTAATTTTTACTAGCACAGTAATATTCACTCCCCAGTACTACTGAATTTTTGGCCCCAATATTTTTACCTGAAATGCTTCTGAATAATATTCATTAAATGATACATTCTGTTTGCAGATCAGCATTTCTTGCCACAGAAGCTTAAATGTCAAGAGGTTGCATTAAGCAGCAATCTGTTGACAATTATGTTGCTGTCCCTCTTTCTATTTTAGAGAGATACTAAGGACACAGAAAAATAAAATCCTGAAAATCCTGAAAAAATTCAAAAGTCAAAGAATCTTCCTAAAATCTTCCAAATTACCAACACTCAACTAGTTATGCTCTAATGGAGTTAATGAAAAAAAATGCTTAACTTCCTAGACCAGGAGTTGAAAACTCCAAATTGTAGCACATGCATAAACTCAGAAAGTAGCCTTGCCCAAGTCATTTTCTTAGCCATATTTCAGTGATACTATGTAAATAAGACCCAGTGCGTACAGTGGTTTGAGTGCTGGACTAGGAGAGCCCCTGGGAGACCAGATTATGAATCTTTGCTTTGGGTGGCCTCAGGCAAGTTACATTCACTCATCTTCAGAGGCAAATCTCTTCCAAACGAATCATGCCAAGAAAATTCCTGACAAGGTCTCCTTAGGGTTGCCGTAAGTTGAAAATGATTTTAAGGCACACAACAACAATGAAATAGAAATAATAACCTATCACACAGGGTAGCTTTAAAGTTTACTAGGATAAAAATCTAAGAAGCCCTGTGACACATTTTAATTTTTCTATTTTGTTTTTCCCAGGTGATTTTTATCCCCCTTAACATGACCAAAACCACATGGAGAATGAGACTTTGAGCCAATCTGAGCCCTCCACTAATTCTCTTTCCGATAAAACCTTTGCTATGGCTGCAAACCAACTGAAAATGGTGACTGGAAGCAATGGGACATCACTTACTGCACACAACATGACAGTGTAGTCAACAAAGGACTCCAGAGGTGAACCCTGGTGCTCCCAACACAGATGCCCAACTTTGCTTATTCATTAGCTGCAGAACTGCCTTGCTGAAAGCAGAAATTTTCTTTTGTATGCAGCAGGGCATCTTGGTATCCAAACCCACTAAAATGGCTTTCAGCAAACTTTCTAAAATACTAGAATAATAAACGACAAAATATGAGAATATTGCAAGCAAATGACTAGATGCCACCCAACTGTCGTGTATGTTTGCACCGATACAAATTCTACTGAAATGAGTAACTGCACACAGGACTGTAGTCTTCTCTTTGCTCAGAACATCAGTGACTCAACTAAACAAAATGTACTTATTTTGAAAATGACAGATATCTTGATCCAAAACTCTTAAGACTCTAATGTACACAAAGTTCTCAAACAAGGAGGAACGTAATAAATAATGTGAGTGTTACTGAGTTGTCTTCAGCTCCACTGTTTTATCTCAACAGGGGCTTTAAAAGTAAATACCGGTATTAAATTTTTTTATACCATTGGATTAATATTAAATAATCAAGACAAAAATATGTTTACAAATCATTTGGATGATTATAAACTGTATCAAAGCTGCAATCAAGGCTGCAATCATGTTACAATGAGTTACAATGAGTTATAGGCACCCTTTCCCATGGTGCAGCCCTAAGTCTGGAATGAAGGGAGGCCTTCCCAGTGGCGGTACCTTAACTCTAGAAACATCCTCCCAATGATCATTTACCTGATCACATTGCTGTATTCTTTTTGGGAGTTTTTTGGTGTGTGGGGGATATTACTAAACACTGTGCTGTTCATCTAATTACTTAAGAAGTAGTTGTTTTTATTCTTCACATTTTATTGCTGTTTTCCTATATTCTACAGAATGTACCTGATGAAAATAAACTGTTGCTGGGTTTGGAAACAACACTGCAGATGGCCCAGTCTAGATTAGAGTCCAAGGACACAAAAATATTACATGACTATATATTGTAAGCACCTATATATCCTGATAAACATTAAAAAAAAAACTCTAATGTTTTAAAATTCTCCTAGCAAACCAAGAAAATGAAGACAACGTTGGAAAAAAACAGACATTTCCTATGCAAACTTTGTAAATACTTCTCCACGTAAAAGAAAATTAAAATTATGACAATGAACAAGATCCAACTGTGTACTTAACACTAGCAAAAGTAGTTCTGTCAAATGAAAATGGGAGGACACCGTCTATGGTTGACAACCTGTCAGTTAGTCCCCACTAAAGTAGACCCATTCAGTTAACTATTGATTGGAGGGTTAACATGTAAGTAAATCCCACTGTTTCAATGGGTACACTCAAGTCAGTATAGTTAAGATGAACAATAAGATTTAAGTCTATGTGACCCAGAGTTGTGAATTGCTCCAGAGCTGGCTTTGGAACAGTGCTAGGCCTCCAGAAGGAGGGAAAGGGAGAGAAACTTCTACTACTAACATGGGTTGAGTTTAAGACTCTGGATTTCTCAGTACAAATTCACTGGATTTTACAGTAGATTATTCTCATTCGTCAACTTTTAAAGGTGTGCTTAACTTACAGTATCCAAGGCATGTTCTTTCCTCATGTCTTAATACAGATACTAATGTGGAAATGTGTCTGCAGATCCTTCAAGAAACATATTTATCTAATTTGTATCCTTCCTTTCTCTCAGTGTGGTATCCAGGATAGCTTACCTCAAAACAAAGTACAGCTTAAAATCATTTGATGCAGATTTTTTTTTAAAAAAAAAAGATTAAATTTTAAAATATCTATTAGAAACTCTAAACTATAATAGTTTAAAAGACAGCAAAACACAGTAAAAAAAAAGGCAACACACAACCCAACTTACTTGAATTACTCAAAATGTACACTATCAACAACAGGTTAAATGTAACAAATGAACAAGAAAAAACTTTATTTGAAAAGAATGCATCAGTTAATAAAAATATGGTTTCACTTCTAAAGGCATACTTGATGTCAATGGACTCAGTAATTAAAAAAATGCATTTTATAAAATGTCTTAGTTTCTGCTTTCATATAAATCCAGAAACAAATGAAGACTTCTCTTTCTGCAGGATACAGACTGAAGCTATGCAAGTTGTTAGATATTTACCCACATGCCATTCTGCAACAAATTAAGAAATGCTAAGCACTGCTACATACAGTACTACTATTATACTACCAAAACTACATACACTACTAAAATGTAAGTCACACAGCACAGAAATGTTTCAAGTCAGAAATGTTCTTAAGGGCTTGAGAGCTTTTGTCTTCTTGTCTGAATTTCAGCCTTACAAGGATGTTTGACCAAAATGATGTGAGACAGTCCCCAAGTATGTCGTCAAGACAGTATCAACTGCCACCAAATAATCAGCAGTGGTTTCAACAGGAAGCAGCTTTACACAATATCATTCTTGTTCAGGTGCATATCCTCCTTCAAGTTCAGCTTGGTACACAAAAAGTTTTCTCTGCAGTATTTTTAGACCACAGCTCATTCTGTGCCTTCCTCTGAAAAATAAAGTGATAAATGTCTCTTCTACAAGCCCCACTAAAGAGCTAACAGGGCATGGATTATATCTAATAGTGATCACAACTTTAAAAAAAACCTCTCAAAGAACAACAAAGCCCTGACATTCAAATTAACTAAAGTTTTGCAGAGGCTTCAACACAATTAGAATCGTGCTCATTTTATTAGGTTGTGCAACCACGTTATATTATTGTGCCACAATGTTCTATTATAACTAATAACTTTAACCTGTTTTCTTTTGAGAAATTGGGAAGAGATGACAAATTTCAAAAAATTGAAACTGTGCAAATTAATAACCAGTATGGATTATTATTATTATTTTACAACCTTTACATTTAAAAGTCAAAAAATTCCTCTGTAAGATAAAAATCCCCAAGGGGAATGACAGTTCCATTCCCATCTGAATGCACACAAAAGAAACACAGCTGACGATGCACATCTTTCTGGAGATCTCCATATGTTCAAGGGGCTCCTTCTTACCCCACCATATTCTCAGGCACGCTACAATATTTGCCATCATCCAAAATGGTCAGGAGCATTTCCAGAGACCAAATGAAGCACAGAAGTGTTTTTCCTTTCTTAAGTAGATAAAAAAATTGATTAAAATATTAAATATTAAAAATTGATTAAAATATTGATAATCTGTAATAAAATACTCTTCTATGGGTTAAATAAGGGGAGTTTTTAATGTACGTGCATGATGTATATGTGAATATATACACAGGAAAAATTAAATAAGTGATCTTTGGTTCTTGATTCCATAATATGAATAGAGTTAAAAACCTGTGACCTGTAACAAAACACCATCTGGATTTTAATTCTTAAGAAGAAACACCGTGAAGTCAGTTTATCTGATATTACTAGTATTTCCCTTTACCATAAGCAAGAACAAAGAAAAAAGACACAAAGAACTTGCCAAATGTACAATTCAATTTCAGGTTGCTTGTTATGCTAAGTGGCCAATATCTTGAAGACTGTAAGGCCAATTTATTCAGTGCCTAGTCTATTGTTCAGAAGCAATTTTAGAACTCTCTTGTTTTCCTTAAAGACTTGTTACAGCTCACATTTTCAAAATCTCTAGCTTATGTATTCTCCTTGCATAAGTTTCATTTTGGCAGAACACGATCTCTTATGCCAACATGTCAGTGACATCATCAACAAAAGGAGAGAATGGAAGACAGTGAGCATTACAGTAGCAGCTGTCTTTCTAAATGACTTCTTCATTTTTATACAGCACCCTATATTTTTTTTTAAACAGGATAGGTTTATTCCAATTATTAAGTTAAATGTTGTAACAGCCAACTCAGACAGTTTAAAATGTAAGGCGCTAATAGAAAATTTCAAACATTGAATATACCATGTATATACACATTAAATACACCAGTGGTTCTTAATCTTTTCTATACAGGGGACCTCCTGCAAACATAATTTGATGCTGGGGTCCCCCAAGATTTAACTCAAAATTTAAATATTTAAATTTAGATGTAGGATTCTAATCCCTGCTCAAACACTGGGTGACCTTGGGCAAATCACATTCTCTCAGCCTCAGAGAAAGGGAAAGGCAAACCCCCTCTTGACAAATCTTGCCAGGAAAAAAAAACCTGTTTATAGTTGTCATAAGCCAGAAATGGCTTGAAGACATACGACAAAGTGACACTGATGGGGGTGGGGAGGTTCTTTCTAGCCATCATATCTCTTCCCTTTGAAAACTGACTTAAGGTGACCCTAAGGAGAACCTATCATGAGGGTTTTCTTGGCAAGATTTGTTGCCTTTGTTTTTCTCTGAGGCTGAGAGAATGTGACTTGCTTGAGGTTACCCAGTGGGTTCCCATGGCCAAGCAGAGATTCACACCCCGGTCTCCAGAAACATACTTTGGGCACACAAACATGCCTGCCATTATGTCCCTTTTGTCAGGAACGTAGCAATGGGGGTAAGTGTGCAGGTGCCCAAAGTTTTCCCTCATTTGCAAATGAGACAGTAGTTCCAGCACTCACAACCTTCTCCACTGCCACGTCTCCATAGCTGCTGCTGCAGTTGGTGGTGTCCAGTAGTAGGGCTATGTGGACCCCCCTGTGAGGGCTCCATGACCCTCAGGAGTCCCCAGACCCCAGGTTAAGAACCACTGAAATACACCATGTATACACATGTACAAAATAAGATATCTAAAGTTATTGTACGAATTCAATTCAGCATGCATATCAGATAGATTTTTAAAGTTACAGCTTTTTAAAGTTTCTAGCTCAATATGTTGCACCTGTCATTATCCTGTGACAAAAAACATGTTTAGCATTCTTGATTTTCAAGCATAATAAAGCCTGAGTCAGCATGGTGTAGTGCTTTGAGCACTGCACTATGAATCTGGAAAACAGGGTTCAAATCCCTGCTCAGCCATGAAACCCACTGGGTGAGCCAGGCCTACTCACTCTCTCTCAGCCTCAGAGAAAAGCAAACGCAAACCCTCTCTGAACAAATCTTGTCACAAAAATAAATAAATAAAAATTAAAGGGTTGCCTTAGGGCCTCTCTGAGTTGGAAATGACATGAGAACACAGAACAACCAACAAATTCAAAATTTAGAATGAATGAGTAGTGATTACAGTAAGTTATGAAGTACATTAACAGGAGCATCACAGCAAAGAAAAATGATGAACATTCATGCTATATCTAATCTTTTTGGTAAAGTATTTATAAGGGAAAATCATCATTTTTAACACTTTACAAAAATACTTAAGTACCTGAAATTCTGCAATTTAAAATCAAATTCCTGAAATCATGTGATTAGTTACGCTGCTATGGTTAAACAGCACTAGTTTCTAAAGCAAACAGTTCACAAATGAGTAATAAATTCCACAGGGGAAGCCATATTAACCTATTTTGCAGCAAATTATGACTTCTATATGATGACTTCTTCTATAGCACTTTAAAGGTTAGGAAAGGTTAGGAAAATCTCCATAGCCCTTCATGGACTGGAATCAAGCCACACAAAGCTGTATGCTCACTTGGCAGGTACACATTCACATGTATGCAGACTGTACACAAACAGAAAAGTGACAAAGAGCGGGTCAAAGTAGTAAAGAAATGGTAGTTTATGCAAAATAAGCACAGTGCCCCATCACAACTGCATAAATAGGTGACAACACAATCAACTTAGCAATGCTGAGTAAATTAACAAGTGTGGAAAGACAGTAAACTGCTGACTGAGTTTACAGGTCTCGCTAAGGCATAGTTTATGTTAGCCATAGCCTGTTGCTTTGTTTTTAATTGCCTTGCAAATTACACACTCCTACTTCATTTTCCTTATTTCTGATCTATTTCTTTCCTAGCCCTCAGTTCCTTTCTCAGCGTACGCAGCTGGGAAAAGAAGACATGGACAAACCACAGTTCTACGTTTTCATGTAATCACAAGCCACGGTTTAAACAAGTCAGACTTTTTAGCGAGTAATAAATCTTGGTTTCCAATTGTGATTTGTGATTGGCTAACAAACAATAGTTTGTTTGTTGATATGGACTGAGACAGAGCAACAAGCCAGAACCTAGCTTAGTGGTAGAATGAAGATCAGAATGAAAAGAACTGAACTTCATTATTAGTTCTAATTCCACCATATAAGGCTAGAGCCATACTTTAAAATAAAGCAATAATACAACAGTATCACAAGAATACCAACTATACTCAGCCAACAAACTTAGGTATCTATCAGCTAGGAACAGAGAAACCTATCCCTGCCATACAGTGCAATCCTACAGATGAGAGGTCATAGTAGTATCAAGTGCAGCCTAAATCTATGAACATCACAAGAATCACCATAACAGTAATTTATTTTGTCAACAATAAAAAGTCTTATAGTGGCATAAAGTGTAACAAATATTGTTCTGGTATAAGTTTCCACTTTAAAAAGTGGAAATTTAAGGAATAAACTTTGTATTCATTAGTTTGTTATTCATTATGAAAACAAAGCTAGTTAAACAATTAAATCAAAACTTGGCAGCCAGGTATTCTTAGTGAGCAAAATTTTCTCAAATGTACTGCAAATGTTGATACTGTATTAGACACAATACGTCATAATATATGCAACAAGAAACTAAGAACTGGTTATTCTGTCCAACTCATATCTCAACTATCTCATAAACCACATGAGATGTTGCTACTGGCCAGACCTGAAGTGTTGCCTTGAGTAGCAAACAGAAAGATTATATAAGTCAAATATAAACAGCATTTACCTTTTCATGCTGCAAATGAACCTCTAAAGGCATTTTTGTTCCAAGAAACCCCACCTCCTTTTAGTAATCCTTTCAATAAAACATTGAAAACAAAACCAAGATTACTAAATGATATGGTTTTATAAAAACATAAAAGAAAATTACAAAATTCACTGCGATTATATTGGAGTTTATACCAGTTTAACTCCCATAGTTCTCACACAAGAAATTGTAGTCAGGATGTTAAAAATCTGGTTACACTCTGGAAGACTTTCTCAGACTAGTATGTTTGCAGATATTCCATAAGAAAAATCACTGCTAAACTTCTGTGTCTGTGGTGTAGATGTGCTTCTGAAAAGGCATTTTAGCCAACAACAACTTCCACAAAGCTGATTTAGTTGTATATTCCCAAGAGGAACATCTCCTAAACTGGCGACAGACTGGATCAATGTGTTTCCCAAGAAATGGAACTGGCCATCAAATTTTAAAAAAATTTTTTTATTATTTTTTCTTTTTACTGGTGAATGAATGACGTGATTAACAGGCAGAGATGTCAGGTTAGGCTTCCTTCCTTTGTTATTACTGATCAGCATCCATGCATATTTCCACGCTTATTTCCCACACTTTTGCTACATCAGAAATCAACAGCAGGAACCCTCAATTCCGGGTTGATCACAGGGCACATGGAAGTATCGCATGTAGATCAAAATACATCATTACATGCACAAAGTCAAAGTTGCCAAGACAACCAATAACCCTGGATACCTTTGCAACAATATTGTCGGCAGGAGCAACGAACACTAGCGCTTCTGCTTATAAAAAAAAAAGGGAGGGAACGCCATCACTCTGCAAGATGAAATCACAGTGGCCTCATGCACTCAAAGCGCCACCACTTAAAATCCCAGGCAGCATTCTCTGGAAGGGGAAGAGAGGAGGAAGAAGAGTGTGGGATTTGTGTTTTGACACACACACACACGCTCCCCCATCCTCCCCTGCACAAGGGTAGGACAGGGAGCAGGTGGAGAGGGGATTAGACGCACACCCTCACTGCCACCGGGGGAAGGGGAGGAGTACGCCGTTCCCCCTGTACAATGGAGGAGGGAGAGTACAAATAGGCTCGCCTCTCTCTCTCTCCCCCTTCCACACTAAACAAAAAGAGTCCCACGCAGAAAAGGGGGAGGAGCAGTTCAAACCCCCTCCCTGCTGCTTTCATCTACCAACCCGCGCGCGCGCACACGCGCACCCAGAGCGCAATCGATGCCGTCAAGGCAGCTCCCCAAAGAAAGGGGAAGAGGCGGCGGGGGAAACACGGGGCCCTGGGAGACTGGGGCGCATAGCAACCCCGCGCTCCTCTATCCCACCAGCCGGCGACTAGGCCGGCGACCTAAAAAGGACGACGTCGCGAGCCCAGCGAGGGAGCCCCTTGCGAGGACCAAGGCGCCGCCGCCACAGGGCCGTCTCAGCCGCCTCAGCCGCCGCCACTACTACCCCCGTCCCTCCTCTCCCCTCCCCTCCCCCGCGCGGAGCCGAGACGAGCCGAGCCAGCCGGGCGCACGCAGCAGCAATGCGGCTCCCAGGGCTGCGCTCGCACTCAGCAGCGGGCATGGCCTCGCCGGGTCCCCACGAAGGGGGACTCCGAGGGCCGCGCCGCCGCCGCTGTCGCTCCTCGCACACGCGAAGTTGGAGAAGTTAAAACCACACATACGCAAAACCCTGGTGGGTAGCGGCGGGCGCGAAGACAGCGCCAGCCGCCGCCGCCGCCGCCTCCTCCCGCACCCACCGCCGTTTCTTCTCCGGCGATTGTCAGCGAGGCAAACGCCCCCGCGCCAGCCTCCGCCGCCGCTCGCTCCTCACACCACTCTGCCCCGGGAAGCAGGGGCGACCCTTCCCTCTTCGGGCTGGCTGGGGTGTCACCACGCAGCGGCCCCAGAAAAGAGCCGCCTCCCAGGGCGGGAGGGGGGAGCGCGGGAGGGAGAGGCGGCCCCGCTCTCCGCCACCCCGACCCTCATTGTCAGCCCCGCAGCTGGCACCCCTGAAACCCCTTCCACCGAGAAACTATCCTCCTCCTCCCCGCTGGGAGAGCGGGAGGAGGAGGGGGCACGCAGGCTTCTCCCTTGACACCCTCTCCCCAACAAGCAGCACTCCTCCTTCTGCCCCCCTTCCCCCTCTTTTTAGACGGCTACGGTCTCACGACAATCCAGGCGACGCCTTCCCTGAGGGGGGAAAAACTTCAAATAGATTCTCCCCCATTAATTCCCCCCCGTGAAGTGAGAGTGAAGCCACCACACGCCCACCGCCACCAGCACCACCACCGCTCATAAAAGCGCAGCAGAGACAGCCGGGCGGGAGGGCGGACGAGCTGACACCCACCCTCGGTCCCCCCCCTTTTTCCCGGGTAAAGGAAAAACAAAAACCCGCACAACTTGCCTCTTCTTGGGGAAAAGCGGGGGAAAAACGGAGGAAATCTAGAGGAAGGGAGGACAGAAGTCTCCTGGCTCCGTCGTCTCCCCCTCTTTTTTTGTAATTTCTCCCTCGCCTCTGTGGCTCTGAAGAGGCATCGGCTCCAGGCGCGAAGCAGCCACCCGCCCCCAGCAGCGCTGCCGACAACCCCGGGTTATTATACAACACACAAGCTGGGAGGGACCCCCCTCTCTCTCCCTCTCCCTCTCTCACCCACCCCCGTCTGGTCTGCAGAGTAACCCAGAAAGGCCTAGCGGCGGCGGCGGCTCTGGGGGGCCGGAGGGAGAGCGGGGACGGGACACGGAGGGCGCCTTCCTTTACCGAGGTCAGTCCTGTCTCCGGCTCCTGTCGCCCAGGCTGCCGCCGGCGCTGACCTTCGCTTTGTAAGAGGAAGCTGGAGCTGCTGAGTCTTCCGCGGCCGCCATGTTCCCGTTTAATCACTGGCTGCTTGTTTATTTCAATGGAGACCCTCCCACAGCTCACCCCCCCTCCTCCTCGCCGCAAAGCTACTCAGCGCGAGGAACCGGGGAGGGAGGGACGGGGAGGGACGAGGCGCACCGAGGAGCAGAAGCGCCGCCGCCGCCGCCACTCCCTGCCGTCGCCAGGCGCAAAAGTGGCTCCGAGGCGAGTTCTCTCGCTCCAGAGAGAGAGAGAGAGAGAGAGAGACGCGCACCCAGAGAGGAGGAAGGAGGCCGCGCTCACAGCCAAGCACACGCACTGGCTCGGGGCTGGGGTGCCTTGGGAGAGAAGAAACTTCCTCCGCGACACTTTCCCCTCAAAAGCCTGCGCGCTCCTCGCTCTGCAGCGGCAGAAAACAAATCGACTCGAGCCCGAGAGTCAAGGTTGGAGGGACGGGCCAAAAAAATAAAATAAAAAAAGCAGCTTTTCCCACCTCACCTATCGTGGAGAGAAGAGGGCTCGAAAGTGATGCTATTGTATCAGTAACAAAGGGAGAAGCCACCCGGTCGGTCTCCCATCGGATGGACGGCGAAGAAAAACAATGCGACCAAACAGGCGTCTTGACGGATCATAGCACTGCCACGACCTATGAGTGTATTTTTTTTAAAATGATATTAATAACACAGACCTCTGGAAATGCTTTGCCAGCCATGGAACAATCTGTGGAAATTTGATTAATCCCAGAAAATGGAGAGATCTGAGCACAGGATCTGAAAACACCCATCTCTGGATTTTCAAGCACAGAAAGCAATCATAACTGCTGACATTGAGACTGGTTTATTATTTTGTCCTAGGCTTCTTGAGTACCCAGAAGTTCCCTACGAGGTTCGTATACCCTGCACAACCTGCGACCTCCTGTAGGCATATTTCGCCATTTCATTCTCTTCAGGCCAAGAGTTTCTGTTCACCTCGTCTCCTGGATCATTTAAGGCCTAAGCTATAGGAAACAGAGTTATCAAGGGAATGCATCCATTGGAAAACAATATACTGTGTGCTGCTGAAAGACCATATAAGCATTTGAACTCATTGTACATACCATAATCATGACAAATGTAAGAGAGCTTAGGGTGGGATAAGAAACTGCATAAAGGCCATCTCTATACTATTGATAATGTTTTGTGTCTCTTAAAAACAATCACATTGTAGAAAGGAATTAGTTTGCAGATAACACAATAGATTCACTCTGGAGAGGTACTAGGCATATATTCTTTTCCAAATCAATATGATTTTGAAGACTATATTTTTCCATGACTGCAAAAGAGCTTGGGAAAGGGTTTGTGTGTGCGTGTGTTACAAAAAGCTAATTCTCAGTTACCAAGGTCTATATAGTTTTGATATGCAGTACAAAATAATAAAGTGCTGTTATATAGAAACAGGATAGAGATTTTATTTGTTTGATACATGTGCATACTACCCTTCACCTGACTGGTTTCCAGGGCAATACAGAGCAATGCAATCAGTAATACAAAATCAAATGACAATGGAAATCAAGAGTTATAAATGGAAAATGAAACAGTTTACAGCTTAGAATACTGAATCCTTGGAAAAGAAAGAGTCTGTGGCCATTTCCACACTAGACTGTTATAGTGCTATTATTCCACTTTCAACATCCTATAGAATCCTGGGGTTTTCCCTATAGGGAGAGGCCTCAAAAGCTATTTTTCTACTTTCAACGTCCCTTTCAACATCCTATGGAATCTTGGGGTTTCCCACCCTGAAAGATAGGTGCCAGATGGGCTTCCTTGGCAGAGGATGACATTGGCAGGGAGCTGGTAATGAAAAGACTACAGGACACAGGATATTGACAAGCTGGAGCAAGTCCAGAGGAGGGTGACCAAAATGGTGAGAGGCCTGGAAAACATGCCCTATGAGGATAGACTTAGAGAGCTGGGTATGTTTAGTCTGCAGAAAAGGAGGTTAAGAGGGGACATGATAGCCATGTTTAAATATTTGAAGGGATGCCACGTAGAGGAAGGAGGGGGCTTGTTTTCTGCTGCTCCAGAAACCAGGACAAGGAGCAATGGATTCAAGCTGCAGGAAAGGAGATTCCACCTGAACCTCAGGAAGAACTTCCTGACAGTCAGGGCTGTCCGGCAGTGGAATCTGCTGCCTCGGAGAGTAGTGGAGTCTCCTACCTTGGAGGTTTTTAAGCAGAGGCTTGATGGCCATCTGTCGGGAGTGCTTTGAGGGTGTTCCTGCATGACAGGGAGTTGGACTGGATGGCCCGTGTGGTCTCTTCCAACTCTACATTTCTATGATTCTATGATTCTATGATTCTATGAGGACACTCTTCAGGTCCTCTCAGGTTGTCCTGCACCCCAGACAAGACTCACTGTCAGTGGTATCCTCTCATGAGATCGTATGTATCCACATTGTGAGGTCTAGTGATTTAGGAAACAGATTAGTAAAGTGTATGAGCGTGCTTTTGTAAACTGAAGTTTTAAAACAGGGTAAAGGTCATTATTGACCAGCTAGCGAAGCTCCTAATATGAGTAGGGACTACCAAAATTCTGGAATGACCACTGTTAATATAAGAAGGTTAAATGATCTTACCCCAAAAGGCATTTTGTGTGTGCTGGAGGTCATGCATTTTTTTTCATGGAAGTAAATCCCAATTAGCTGGGCTTGGGGGTCAAGAAAGTATCTACAGTTCTTATTTTCTGCCCTTTCTTGTGTATATTCTGTTGGTTTATGTTCATTGTACCCTACAATTGTATCTATCTATCTATTTGTCAATGTGAGGTTTTGTTTTTTTGTTTTGTTTTTTGGTCTTGTTTATTTTGGAAACTAATACACTTGGGGGAGGAAAAAGTATCTACAAAGTAACATCCCTAAAGGGGCAATATTTCTTCTGTCTGGATATTATTTTTTTGCTAGTGGGATCTGCAACAAAATCTTGCAGAATTAACTTCTTTCCCAAAAGGAATGCATCTGTCAGGCTGCTAGCCAGCCATGACCTTCCAAGCAGGGCATTCCCTCATTGCTATACTCTGTTTTCCTTTTCTAGATGAATACTTGTTGTTAAAGTCCAACAGCATCTGGAGGGCTACATAATCCCTACCTTTCCTTTGGTGAGTTTTTTAAGAATTAAAACTATACTGGCCACAGAAGCATTTAGAACACCATCTGCCAGCAGAGAACGTATGGTGTCAGATATGCTGTTCTTCCAGGATCAGCTTTCAGGATCAGGAAAAGAACCACTTTCAGGATCAGGAAAAGAACACTGTGTGTTTTGTGCCTTCAAGTTGCCAATTGACTTATGGCAACCCCATGAATTTCATAGAATTTCCTTAGGCAAGGAATACTTTGCTGCATTTAAATTTGATCACTTCTAGTACCCTTAACTGATGATCTCTTCTACCCAAAGCTTACTAGTTCCAGATGGCTTCTTTCCAATTGTATTTGTTACAATTGTAACATACTACCTGTAAGACATATTTTAATTTGGAATGAGTTGCATTTGCCAGAATGATTTCCCCACAGTTGCAAATACTTTCATACCTAATTCTTAAGTTCATATACTTCACCTGTATTAATTCAGGTTAAGTTGAATCTGAAGATTCGGAAGGGCTATTTGAAGGCCTGCAAAATTGTTTTGTTCTTTCAGAAACAGGATGTTCTGCTGTTTCCTGTTATATGGTATCAGCTCAAATATGCACTGAATCAAAATATTTAGTACATTTCACAAGTCTTATACCTATATCCTAAACAAATGGTTATAAAACAAGATGTTTTAAGGAAGCTTGATCATTCCCTATTTCTTTGCAGCAGTTGCTACTGCAAAGAGACAAGGCACTATGCATTTTAAAAAGCAGCTGTGCATTTTAAAAAGTGCAAACTACTGCAGTAAAATCAGGCAGCAAAGTTCTGGCTGCATAGTCTCTGCTACATATGCATACCCTTTGTTTAAAACACATCCATTTAAATCTTATATCAGAATGGCGCAGTGGACAGACTAAATTGGAGACTTAGGTTCCTGTTTCTCTATGAACTGTATGGGGATTTGACCACATTACTATAAGTGAAATCTGCTAAACAAGTCTAGGAGCATAAGATGGGAACTTGTAGGTGCATGCTTGACTTCTGAACACTAAAATCAGTGCAGGGCAACAGTCCCCCCACTGCCAAACTGATCACTGATGCTAACCACATTGCCAAAATCATTCTATAAGGCCCTAACTTTTCCCTAGTTTTGCCCTTCCTGTAGCATCTTCAAGTGAACCTTCCTTTCCTTTAGGATCTACAGTACTAAAGAATACTCTAGTCAGCTCTGTGTCTGTCTCATACAGATGCTGAAGTTATGTCCCCTTGGGTGTAGCTATGGGGAGGGGGATGAGGGTTTGCACTCCCCCCAAAAACTTCCATCCTCCCAAATTATTTTTTCCCTTTAGTCCTCAAATTTCTAGCATTTTGGAGATGGAGAAATTGAAATTTTTCACACCTGGAATTCTTAATTTGCTGTGCTCACATTCCTTTGGTAACTTTGCCTCCTCCTTTTTCTTTGGATGCCTAAACTCTATCTCAAATGAAGTGTTATGTTACTTCTATGGACAGATTTCTTATTTCTGGGGATAGTGCCCTCACCTCCCCATAATTGCAACCCTGGTCCCAAAGGACTTTCTATTGTCAGTGGGTGTCATGGGCTTCCAGGACCTAGACTCAGAGTGTGAGGCAGCAGAACCTGCTCTGAGCCCTGGCACAAAGACTGCTACAGCAGAACCTGCAGAGCAGACAGTACCACCACCCACCCCAGGAACAGAAGTATCAGCTCCAGTAGGGAGCCCTGCTCATTCTAACACAGAGAATGATTTATCCATACCTATCTTCACCTAGAATAGACACCTAAAGGGTCTTCTGCATTGCTCCCAGTGAATGTATGCCAAGCATCAATTAATCAGGCACCATCTGTGCTGACCTTGGAACTTATAAGAATTGAGCCTACCCCCTGTACCTTTTGTCAGCAATCAACTATCCTTTCTCATCTGCAGGCTTCTGTTTGCTTCCCTTGCCTGGTATTCTATCATTTTGACCTGTGTTTATATTGCCTGCCATTGATTTATGGACATTGCTGGGATTGTTATTTGGTTCCTATTTGTAAGGTTGTTTTGCTAAAGTAAACTAATTGCTTAAGTACCTGAGCTTCTTGACCTGTATTATCAGCTTCTCCTGGCTGCCAGCCCAGCCCAGGTGTGGACAATGTGCCCTTCTGATACTACAAAGCCACCCACCCCAGCACAAGGTCTCTCTTCCATTCTTTTCCTGTAATAATACCTAAAAGCAAACTCGTCCCAGGTTTCAAAACAGATTTACAATTTATTACAAAGAGCTGCTTTGGGGAAAGTTTAGGAGTAATCTCAAAATGTATGGGAGAATCTTTTTGTGCATGCATGCTCCATTCGTTTGAACTGGGTTGCATATACTTTTTCTTTCATCAGTCATTGATTCTTTCTCATTAATGCTGAGATAAATCATATTGATTTGTTTTATTGAGTTCGCATTTTAATATGACTTAATTGAATTAGATCTGATGTTTCAAATACTACTGTAAGAGTATCAACTATATAGTGTGCAATGGCTGACTAGCAATTGAATTTACTACCGAGATCTAAAGTACAGAAATATCTTATATCAATGACTCTCAGCCTTTGGTTCTCCAGATGTTTTGGACTTCTAGCAGAATCCCTCATTACTAACCATGCCTACTGAGGTTTCTGGAAGTTGACATCAAAAACATCTAGAGGGCCAAAGCTGAGAACCACTACTTTCAACCATAGGTTCCTAGCCTTGAGTTGTTGGCCTACAATTCCCATATCCTCCAGAGAGCATGGTACTTTGGTATTCTCCAAAAATCAAGGATGATGGGAGCTGCAGGCTCACATCATCTAAGGACCAAAGGTTAGGAACTACTTCCTTAGACAAAGGTTGAAATTCTGCCTTTGTATATCCTAACTGAATTCTATTGATTAAATGGGTCAGAGCACCCTGTTTATGTACATAGAATCATAGAATAATAGAGTTGGAAGAGACCATGGGGGGCCATCCAGTTCAACCCCTTGCCATGCAGGAACACACATCAAAGCACTCCCAATAGATGGCCATCCAGCCTCTGCTTAAAAACCTCCAAAGAAGGAGACTCCACCACAGTCCAAGGCAGCATATTCCACTGCCAGGCAGCTCTGACCATCAGGAAGTTCTTCCTGGGGTTCAGGTGGACTCTCCTTTCCTGCAGCTTGAATCCATTGCTCTTTGTCCTAATCTCTGGAGCAGGAGAAAACAAGCCTGCTCCCTCCTCGACATGACATCCCTTCAAATATTTAAACATGGCTCTCATGTCTCCTCTTAACCTTCTCTTCTGCAGGCTAAATATACCTAGCTCCCTAAGCCGCTCCTCATAGGGCATGGCTTCTAGACCCTTCACCATTTTGGTTGCCATAATTTGTGGTTTCAGGTAATGAAAAGGTAAGTGACAGGATTTAGGAATGGACAGGTTATAAGGATGGGAGAGTGATGGCCGTTATTGTTGAAAGAGCAGCCTTCCTACATTTTATTTCTGTCTTGCAGACTAAGCTTTTGATCCTGTAGAAGAGTGTTTTATATTTAAATTGGTTATTTTCTACTTTGGAGCATACTCTTAATTATCTTACTAGTCTTCTAAGGCTTCTTAATTACCAGTAGAATATATGTTAAACCTTGTACTTTATGTAGATAGAGGGGTTCTTCCTTATTGTTTCTGTTTGGTATAGATCCCAGCTTGAGACAAGTCAAAACACAGATGAGATAAAAGAACTATGGATGAAAGGACTACAGGTTAAATTGGCAGCTTAGACTGATGCTGTCCTGTCTTGCCAGACATTATTATTCTCAGAAATTTTGAAGCAATAGGAAGTTCTAAGGCTAATCTAACTCTTATACTTACAAAGCCATGCCTATTATGGATAAAAAATAAAAGAATTAAGAGGTCCACAGATTCAAAAATTGTGGAGGAAATGAGTTTAATGTATGAAGACCAAAGGCCAGAATCCAAAAGGCTCTTCAGGAAAGATGGGAGCTACAAACCAACAACATCTAAGGACCCAAGATCAGGGATTCTTCTGTTTCACAGGAGGAAAACTCGTGACCATCCAGATGTTTCTGGATTACAACTGTCGTTGTCCCTGACTATCAACCATGTTGGATGGGGCTAACGGGACTCCAACAATGTCTGGAGGACCACAGTTTCTTCAGTGCTGTTCTTGGAAAGATCCAAATGCAATTTGCATTCATTTCTAGAAAAGCAGTTTACTTTGGCACCCTGCTTCTGAAAGTAGCAATGCAATCCTGTACTTGTCTGCACAGTAGTAAATCCCATTAAGTTTAATAGGGCTTATACACAGGTGACTGCAATCTAGTTTCAAAGGCTGTATGTGAAGTGGTGCAGGGAGTGACAGCTGCAGCCCTCTATGTCAGTGTGGTGGTGAATCCATTCTGGGTTTTAGTCTGAACTTTAAAAGAGCTATCCAAATTGCTGGACCAATTTTAGGGGGGGGAATTCTGCATTTTGGATAGCTCTTTTAAAATTCAGACAAAATCCAGGCAGAATTCTCCATCCTACTGACATGGAGGCCATCAGTTGCCTCTGGCTGTGGGTGGTCTCTAGCAGGGAGATATGGCAAATATGCATGTATGTCTCTGTGTGTATTTTATATTCTGCTTTTCTCCTGGATAGGATTCAAAGTGGCTTACAGCATAAATGAGAACAGAGCACTTAAAATGAGATGAAGTACAAACGTTTTAAAAAACTTTAGACAATACCTTCAATTAAAACACCATTTTTAAAACACTGAAATTTAAAACAAAATATTTAAAATACACAATATAAAACAGAAAATTAAATAGAACAGTAAAGAGTAGTGATTAGTTTCTCTTGCTTTAAGTTACTGAACCAGTGTAGCATTTGTATCTAAGATGTTTTTTAAAAAATATATGGTGTCTCATTGTTTGATTGTCAAAGACAGAACAGTTTATTAAGAAGACAGCACTGCAGCATCAGACAAGGGTCATCTATGTAACATTTGGTTTTCAGTAGTGGAGAGGGAACCATGTTTCTCTGTGCTTTGCCCCAGCCTTTTTTTCCCAGAGATATACTACGCCTGAACATGAAGTTTTCCTTTGGTTTACATAGCTAATAGCCATTGATATCTCTCTCCTTCAGGTATCATGTATATACTCTGTCACAGACACAGCTGGCTGCTCGCTTTTGAAAAAGTGCTTTGGGCAAGGAGCTTGGAAGGAAATAATTTAACCTTGGTCCACTGCAGTTTAAGTATACCTTCACAAAACATCCCTGTGTTCTTTCTTCTTCCCTTGGAAAAGTAACTCTACTAGTGCTGCAATCCTGCTGCCTGGAAGTTAGCTCCATTTAACTCAGTTTGCTTCTGACCGTGTGTATACAAGACTAGATTGTTAGCTGGAAAGATGTACAAAACACATAGGGAGCTTAATGAGTCAATTACACGAGGTAAGGTGGGAATACATAGTAGCATCATACCTTTTTGCTGAAAACCAACTAAAATATCCACAGAAAGCAAGAAAGATTTTGAGTTCCCTTAAACTGTTTTATCAGGTGGAATGTTAAATGAATAGGGGAGAAAAAATATTGAGAGTGTTGTCATTGTTCTCCGAGCCTGTAAGTTATAACTGTATTGAGTGGGAATATGGAAGGAGTTTTGACAGAGGCAACTGCTTTAACCAGTAAGCTGTAAGACCAATTGTAAGATTCATCTTTCTGGAGCAAGGGGGCCAAGAATGCAAAAGTGAATGTTTCCCCGTTTGGAGAGATATAAAATCTGTTCAATTTTGTCTCAAGTTTCAGTTGGTTTACATTTGGAAAGCAGGAAAAAAAAGTTCAACAGGAAAAGAACGTTCTTTACTTATTTTAATGCAATACTTTATGTGTTTTCCAGTGCTTTGGAAATGCACCTGCATATAGAACAGAGTATAACTTGCCAGAACATCCAAAGGTTATACTATGGTGCATATTGAATGCAATTGTAAAGAGCTCTGAGTCACTAAAGATTAGTTCTTTTACTCATAATGGTTACTGAAAATGGTCTTGTCCAGTACCTGTAACTTTTCCCCACATTCCCCAATGCAATCTGCATTCAGAGTTATTAACATACAGAGGTTGGATTTCTGAGGGAATACACTGTCTTCCTCCTTGCTGCTAGGACTCCATAGCAACTGGCCTATTCAAAACAGACACAGTTGACTGAGACCCAAGAGCTTTCTGGCTGAGAATTCTAAAGGCTCCTCCCTATAGCGCAAACCCCAGGATTCCATAGAATCTTCTTAGACAGCCAGTCATATGAGGTCTTTTCCTGACACAGGCAAACAGACAAACTTTGGCCCTTTCCACATGTTGGGGGGGGAAACGGGTGAAACGCCGGAAAACGGAGCTTACCAGCAGCCAGGTGAGTCCGTCACCATGCGGAGCAGTGTGAGCTCGCTGCTCCACAGTTGTCCGGCATCCCAAATGGCGGCTTCCGGTTGGTGGAGGCTTTCCACCAACCGGAGAAGCTCGCCAGCTGGAAGCTCACCCCCGGCAGATCTGCAGGCACGCACTTGTGTGCACCTGCAAATCTGCTTCTGAGCCGGGTGACAGAGTGGCATGGGGCTGCGTGCTCCCTGGTTTTTAAAAACCTCTGAAAAGAGTTTTTTAAAAACCACGCTGCGCGACCAGCTCTGGTTGCTCCTGCATGGATTGAGGTGTGGAACTACAAAAAGTAGTACACGCCAGTCCACGCTATGGTGCAGAAGACCTCTGTTGGAGGTCGCTCTGCACCATTTTAAAATGCTAATGTGGAAATGGCCTTTGACTTGTATATATTAGATAAGAAGGCTGTTTTCTGAGCATGAAGAAGGAAAAGAGGAGGAAGAGGAGGCAGCGGTAGCAGCATCAGCACCTACAGTAAGGCAAAATTTATGACCTGCCTAGAAAGCATGGCCTCCAGAGCTCCTCCATAGAGCCTGTGCCCCACTTTTGCAAATTCTGAAGTTCCTCCAAGCCTCTTGAGACCCCTCCCCCATTTTAAAATTTTCTGGGCCGATTTTCAGGCAGTCTTTCACACCTAACCACCTAAAATGTGCTAAAACTGCCTTCAATTGCAACAGTTTGCTATCCAACCCACCCATGACCCCCAACATTTCTCAAATTCCTGACAAATTTCCAAAATCAGCTAAGAAAAATGCAGAAAATAGTTGTTTGGAAGTGATATCACTTCTTGTTCTGCGTGGGACACAGGGGTGCAGCCCATAATAGAAGGGCAAGGGCACAAATTGGTCCCTGCCCCTGGAGAAGTTGCTTATCCTGCTGTAGCCAGTACCATGTCCTTATAGTAGCTACAAAAACAGCCCCATTTTTGTAAGGTAGAAAAAGATTTTCCTTACATTTCATGACATCTCTCTTGGTCCACTGGGATAATGAACTCTTAAACCTATGGTTCTATACATTGTTGGTGTTGTGTGCTTTCAAGTCATTTATGAGTTACGGTGACCCTAAGGTGACCCTATCATGGGGTTTTCTGGGGCTGAGAGTGTGTGATATACCCAAGGTTAGCCAGTGGGTTTCCATGGCTGAGCAGGGAATCAAAGCCTGGTCTCCAGGGTCACAGTCCAGTGCTCTAACCACTGTACTATGTTGGTTGTCCCTACACATTAGAGGTGGGCAACATGTCTTTGCTTTCTGGTGGGAGCAGTGCTGCAGTCCCCACCCATTCCTCCTTTTAAAACAAACAAGATATTCCTTTAAGCCATGTTACACATCTGGATGCACAATTCAGCTTTCATTTCCTGCATATCTTATTTAATTGAGACTGGTAGCGTATACAGGTTGCCTGTTGTAAATTTGGCAGCATGAGGTGGAGGTAGAACATGGTCCTGATAGGTTCATGGGCAATGCTCCCACTCACTTCCAGAAGTTGCTTACTCCTACAGGAATGAAACCTAAGACTTCAGAATGAATCAGAATGAAACTTCAACTTGCTCTGACATTCAGTGTTTAAGAGGAAGCTCAAACTCTGCCTCCAAGGGCCAAACGTAATTCAGCCCTTCTAAAGGTTCTTCCCTCTATTGTCACCACCAGCATTTGCAGGCTGGAATACAGTGCAATGAGTGAAAAGTGATTTCACAAGGTCTTCTTTAATACTATTTGCTATTTTCCTCATTCCTCCTCACACCTTTTTCCTTTTATGTTTTGTCTTCTTTTTTTTTCTTTTTTTTTTGTGGAGGAGCAAACAAAATGCTGTAAAACAAAAGAGTAATAAATGTGTAAATTCACAAGGAAAGTAAGCTGCAGAATTGGTGCCTGCTTTTAAAAAAATCTTCTAAAATAAAATATCATTTTTATTTATGGGATGGTTTTTTTTTAGGATATGTGGTTTACGGTATTCCTTCTAGATCTTAATTATATTGACTATGTGGGCTAAATTCAGGACTTTATATCAGTGCTACATTTGCTCTGAGCATTTGCTCTTCAAGCTTTTATGTAAGTAAGTCGAACTTGTGTTTAAATTGCATGGCTCAGGAACTTAACAGTTATGTATAAAAATAAGCAGGAAGATAGTTATATCCAGTGTAACAACAAAAAATAGCACATAAGAGTTTGGGCCCGGGTGCTATTTCAGAATACCCATGGCTTTAGTTTTAAATGCTAACCTGCAATCTATGCAACATTCAGACCTATTTTCATTTCCTCTCTAGGACAAGATGGAAATTGAGTTTATAGTTTATTTTAATAGTTCCTGCCATTAAGTTACGTGGATAAGAAATCCTTATCCTTTCAGGCCCTAATTCCATTTCCAACTAAAAAGAAAAGAATACATGGCCTGGAAGCTTAATATTGTCACACCAGCTGACCTGTGCCTCTAGATTGCAAGCTGCCCAGCCTAAAAGAAATCTATTAATGTAAACAAGATTTTTCTCTTGTAAAATGGTTGGTAGATGAACACAGGAACTTCTCTGTGGAAAAATGAGATACTATCTGTAAAGATGACCAAACTAATTGATCGTGAAGTTGCCATATGGCATGGGTTCTTTTAAAATTCCATTAAGAAATGAAGAACAGTGCTGTAACCACCGTAGCAAAGCAATACACTAATGAGACCTGTGGGTTTTTTTATACAACAACAACATTAAGACTAGACACCAGTAGCATGTGTAGCTGGTTGCAAATCAAATAAAATTCATGTGTCACAAGATGAAATCAAAGAAAACAACCATCTTGATTTTGATTGTTTTAATTCTTTCTAAAAAGCAGGAGTTCCCTTCTCACTCCCTGGGAATACGCTATGGCACAAAAAGGTAACAATATTGTGCTAATTTACCTAGGAAAGATAAGTGGTGGAAAATTTCAAAAACCAATGGTATATTTTTCCACTCCCACTCCCCCAGACTCTTATATTCAAGCCATAATTCCATTTCTAGGCAAAAAGAAAAGAATAGATTGAGTTTGTAGCTTGATATTGTCACACCAGCTGATCTGTGTATCTGGTTTTTAAGCTGTGCAGACTCAGAAATCTATTACTGTAAACAAGATTTTTTTTTTTCACTTGTAGAATTGTAGATGAACACAGAAACTTCTCTGTGTTTGAATCTAATATTTAAATCCAACAACATTATTTAGAGCATTAGAAGTTTTTCCCAGAAAAATTTTCAGTTCTACTTTTTCCAGAAAACCCATGCCATGATCTGGGGGTAAACCCCATGAACTGAATCAGATTTACTTCTGAGAAGACACTTACAGATATGACTGTTTCTTAGGCCTTTTCCATGTGGCATCGTAGTCCTGCTACGGGGACAGGATGGCAATGGTTCACAGATTGTGCTTTTGCACGATGTCTTAATGGTCCTGCTGCCATCCTGTCCCCATATAGTGCAATTGAGGGATATTCGCTTAAAGGGAAAAAATCCATTAAATGCTTACAATCCCACAACACTCCTGTCCTTACCTCCCATGAGGAAGGGCAAGAAGTGCAATGGAGGCACTTCATCCCCCAGCACAGCATGGGAAAGAGCCCAGTTGTGCTGCACAAGGCAGGCGCGGGAAATGTTCCCATCATGCTCCTTTCCTGGCAAAGGCACAGACAAGATTGCAATGGAACGATGTGAGAGAGTGTCATCGTGTGAAAATGGTGTTAGAAAAAACATTTTGAATGTATAGTTCTCATGTAAGAACTGAACTGATACAAATCAATATGTCACCAATGCTTTGTTTTTATCTATAGTTGTCTGGGCAATTGTACTGCAATTATATTAGATGGACTAAATATACAGTATGAACTTCTAGTTATTCTTCTAAAAAGAAAGGCATTAACAAACCCTAGATTTTACAAAAATAAGCCGACAATTGAACATATTGCTCAGCCTTTTCTTTTTCACAAAGTATCTTGCTTTTCAAGCAGTTACAAGTACTGCTTGTCAAGACAAAATGTAACGTATGCACCTGTGCCCACAGATGCACATATATACTTTAATGAAATAAAATGTTCAATTGGCTGTACTGAATCAGTTTTTTTCTCCATTTGTGATGAAACTGATACACAGTTGTACTGCATCAAAAGAAAGCTGAACTGTTGATATATCAAGTACAGCTGTCCTGAGTCTGTGACATTAAGAAAATTGTGTTCTTTCAAGAGTAGGAATTGTTTTGTTAATATAAGAGAAGTATATGTATTCTCTTTACATTGTCACATTAGGAATAAAAATAATTTCCTCAGAAAGCTTTGAATGTATCTGAATACAGTAATTTAGCTAAATATGTTAAATCAGATAACATTATTTAGAACAGTTTTTTTTTTCTTCCTGGAAGTAAACCCTACTGAACTGAATCAGATTTACTTCTGAGTATAACAGGATTTCACTGTTCCTTAGAAAAAGCATTTTGAATGCGCTTTTCAAACAGAATTGAACTACAGCAAATAAATGTAACACCAATGCTGTGTGGAATTTAAAGCAAAGAAACAGAAAAGGAATTGGCTTCACACATCTATTTTTCTGACATTTTTGGTGCTTCATTTCTAGTACCCAGAGGTGGAGCTTGGAGTACGTTGAGGGGTGCCAGGCTATGGCATGGGGATGTGGCCCCGATGTGTGGGGGCGTGGTCATGGCACGCAGGGATGTGGCTACCAGGCAGGACACCCCAAAAACATTGCCGTCAGGGGCAAACTGCCCCCATTGCCCTCCCATCCCTACACAGTATTAGAACCATAGAGAGACAACCTGAAAACTAATCTAATAACAGATTGTCTTTAGAACCTCTCAATTTTAATTCAGGTGAGATTGTGAAACATTTGTCTTGGAAAAGCAAATAAATGATTCAGACCTCCAGGCTTCATAAAATTTGCAGATGCCTGAAAATAAAAGAAATAATTAGAAAATTATCCAGATTAGGGATAGCTGAACTTACAGCTCCTCCTTGCTGTGTACATACGAGTAGATCCATCTGCCTTTAGTGGTTCCATCCACGTCTGGGACACTGTTGCCAATGAAGCAGGCATGCAATATACATGTACAGGTTACTGCTAGCAACAATTTCATACTGTCTAATATTTCATAGATGAAAACTGTGACATGTATGGCCAAGCAACATCAATACAAAATGGCAAGAGTTATTAATCAGGAAGAACAGACAAATTGGGGAAGGCTGCAGCAATTTGCTTTTGCCTGAGCTTACTTAGAAGCGCAAGATTGCATCCTTGACTCTCCTCTCTGAAAGGCAAGATTGCATCCCCTCCCTGGGGGTTAACTGAGCAAACTACTTATGCATCTTGAACTCAGTTTGAAATAGAGGCCATTTCTGCACTACACAGTTATAGTGCTTTTATTCCACTTTCAATATCCTATGGAATTCTGAGGTTTGCAGTTAAAGGAGGGTCATTTAGAATTCTCAGCCAGAGAGCTCTTTGGCCTCGGTAAACTACAAACCCCAGAATTCCACAGGATGTTCAAAATGGAATAATAGCACTGTAACAGTATAGTGTGGAAATAGCCTGAAATAAGCTGAGGACGAAGAGGGGAAGTGGGAGGAGAAGAGAGAAACAGGGACATTTAAAAAGCAGATGACAAGAGGATTAGTTGAGACTGAGCTTGCCAAACTGGTACAGTTGGAAGTCATACAATTTGTGTAGTTGATGATACTGTGGCAGTTTTCATTTGCCAGTTTCTGCACTTCAAGCAGCTATTGCTTCTGTTAGGTAAGCCAGTTTCTCTTACTTGCCAGCCCATTTGCAGCCCTGCCACCAAATTTCCTCCAAGACACAGAAATATAGATTGAATAGA